>VWZK01004983.1:403059-501036 GCA_013396935.1 Baryphthengus martii
CAACTACGGTAGGGTGAAAAAAAAGGTGCTAGTCATGTCTCCTGCTGAAGTTAACAGTACTGTACAAAAACGAATCAGAACTCACAGGGCTAGAAGGATTGGTTGGGTTATGGAGACCTGGGTTCTCATTCCTGTTCCCAGACCCATTTCAGTGTTAAGATACCTCAATCTAACAATGATTCAGCATCAAAACTAGAAAGAGTTCCAGAAAGTGAGGACCAAACTATTCTGTTAGCTGAAACAAGTCAAGCTATTTTAATATCCTTTTATAAGACAGATTCTCCTACCCTGCTCACTCTGGAATTTTCCCCAAGCCAAATGAATCTTTTTTGAACACAAAGGGGCGGTTCCAGATTTCAGCTTTGTTTTCCACTTCTGCCAGTTTAGGTTTTTGTTTTCTCAAGAGGAAGGTTTCTCTCCAAGGTTCAGCAGAGATGAGCCAAGCAGCCAGCCAGGTCCACCACAGTGCTCTGCTTCTAATGCATCCTGCCAGTGCAATGGAGAGGCTTTGCAACTCTCCAGCCAAGTTTTATCCCCCATGGTATCAGCATGTTATTATGAAGGCTACTACCACTAGTACACTCCTTAAACAACTCTACTTTCTCCAGTAAATTCAGTGAATAACCATGCACTCACAATACCCATATATCGCTTTTCTTCCTTCCACTGGAATCCAATACCTGGACAATTCAACTCAGCTGGCTCTGGAGCAGGTTTTGTAGTGTCAAAGGTCAGAAACAGGGGCAATAAATCTTGGTCACAGTGTCAAATACAAAAGCATAAGTATCAGGGAGTGATTTCAGCATTACTTAACAATTGAAATTTGCAAGTGTGGGGAACATGAATGTTGCTCTCACCTTCCTCTCGGTAAGTCTGCATCATCTTTCTTCCATCGGACGGTGGGTGTGGGATCCCCCTGCACCTGGCACCGGAAATCCACGGCCTCCTCCTCCAACACCACTTGGTTAATCGGTCGCCTGAGAAACGTGGGCCGTTCTTGAAAGAGACATTAAAATTCCTCGGTGAGTCAGAGGGCTGAAATGAATGCTTTTGACTTTTCAGCATCTTTTTGTTTACTGATTCACAGAACCAAGAAAGGAGGCTGAGCTGCACAAATTCAGACAAGTGGGACTGATGATGTGCACAAAGAGCCTGGAAGACGACTCCCAGGCTAGCGAGGCAGGGGCTGTCCTAGCCGGCCCTCACACGAGAGCTGAGCGCTACCAGAAGGAAGCCTGTGCTGGTACCGACTGCCCACCTGCCACGCTGGCCGAGGGGTCTCCACGGCTGTGCCATTCTGTGTGAACATTTTGGCTCTGCACTGCTGCACATACAGATGTGATCTGAAAGCTCTTGCCTGCTCTAGCGATATACAAGCTGCCAACGGAGACAGTCTGCCCTCGGCAATAACCAGTATCTTGATGCTTCAGAGGTAAATGTAAACTCTGTGTCATGCATCTCACCCAATTGTGGACTATCATACAGAGGTCAGAGTTTCCCTGGTCCCCATCACTAACTTCACCATGGAAAACTAAATTAAGGTCTGAATAACAAATTCTGTTTACCCTTGTTACGTTAGCCTGCACAGCTACAAATATTATTAATCATCATAACGTTGTACAGGCCTGCTTAAAATCCAGATGCAGAGCCACAATCTGATCTCAGTTATACTGGTACAACCTCAAAGCACCAGTAATTTCATTGGAAAAGATGGCACCGGGGTTAGTTTCCAAGTTGCCTTTACATTGCATAAATTTGGATCTGTCCTCTCCTAAGCTGTACCACACTTTTATTTTCATAAATTAGTTATGCTAGAGTAAAACCATTGTAAGACTGGGTTTATATGAAGCAGTATTTCCACTCAAGACAGGGATTTATTATAAAGACATTTAAAACCAGTTACACACTACATTTCACAGCTCATTCTCAGTAAGTTGAAGGATATGATGTCACTTCAAAAATTACTCAAAATTCACACAGATGTAAGCAGTACCAGATTCTGATCCAGGCAGTTTGTCTTGATAACTATAGAGCTGAGTTTATTGGGTTGGCTATCCATGTTTATTATATCCAAATAATAATTAAAAAATTCCATTAACAGAACATTAACAAGGTAGAAAAATTGAGCACGCAGCACCTCAGTGCCAGAGCTATGGCTCTCAGCATGCCCTTTAATCACTCCCTTTCTTTTTATGCCTTGTGGGACTCACTGCAATTATATGATCATATACTATTTTTTCCCCAAACATCCCCAGATTGTTGGTGTTCATTTAATGAGCAGGTGTTTAATATTTTCCTTTAGTTGTACTGTTTAGTGGGTGGCCTCCTGTCATACTACTCAAACTTCACTTCAAAGGCAGAATTATTAATTTCCTCATGACCTCCATTACACCTATCTTAATGCTCCATAAACAATTCACTTATTTTCACAGCTCCTCTTTGAGATGCAATGGAGATCTAAGAAAGCATGGGAAAACATATCTGCTAAATTTTGATGCTCAACTGAGACACAAAGCTGCCTTTTTTTGTTTTTGTTCGGTTTGGTTTGGGTTTTTTTTTAGAATTTAGCATTAAATTTCTGTGTTCAAAGCTCAGTTTGATTAAATGCAGTTGCAGCCTGTAAAATGTTCACCACTTTTACAAATCAGAAAATAAGGAGCACAAAACCACCTGTTAATAATTATGTAAATGAGTGACAGCATCACATAGGAATTCCATGATACTAGCAGAGGGACCTACCGGCACGGAAAAACTTATTTTGTCAGCAGAAGAATAGACATGCTCAAGAATCTACAGCACTTTTCCAGATGCTACAGATAAAAACATGTCTAACGGGCAGAGATTCTTCTCCCCATTTCTCCCAAGCCATTGCTTTTGGCTTGTTCCTAGTCCTGCCTAGAACCTGCAGGTTCCAGAAGTGTTTGGCAGGTAAATTGAGTTCCAATCTCATTCTGCACCTTGAAATCAATCTCAGTCTTTATTCCCTGTTTCAAGTTTGTGTACAAACCCTACATAACCTTCACTACAGCTCTTTGTCCTGAGCGTTCTTCATCAGATTTTTGCTTTCCTGCGCGTGCAGTTTCCTGACCCTTTCCAACCCTCAGATGGGTTTGCTCCTGCCCTTACCTATGTGTCTTTGCTAGGCTGTGACAATGACTCAACTCCTCTGTTCCAGCTGCTGGCTGTGTCAGCTCTTTCCAGCTGCTGATTTGTCTCCTTCTTGGCCAGAATATTGTTTTTTACAGCTGGAACACAGCAAGTTCACAACTCCAGTGTCCCTTCCAACTACCCACACCTCTCATTTCTTCATACCTCACAGCAAACTGACTCTTTACTGTGTTTGAATTACACTTGAATTGGAGCTTCTCTCTGTGCCATTCACATTGTATTAACACAACAAAAATCGGTTGAAGGAACCAAGCATCACCCCAGAAGAGTGACAGAAGCAGGGCTGCAGTGCAGTTGCAGGAAAATGCTGTTCAGACCTGCATTCGAACTGGTGTCTCTGGTGTATGAATTGATGGTTTGGTTGGTTTTTTTAGAGAGGTACATAACTGGCTAAAATTAGTGAAAATTCTTTGGACAAGTGAAAAAAGAAATCCATCTCTCTCATAGTGTAGCTAGTTCCTGGTTGAGGTCTCTGTTATTCAATATGAGTGACCCATGTTTCTCAGGACAAAAAGCTTCCTCCAATTCCTCTCCTTCAAATTCTTCCCAATTTCCCTCCAATTACCCCTTTCACTTCCAAAGTGCAGGAACTTCAGCTTCTTAGAGAAGAATGAATTATTTTAACAATTAAAAAAAAACAAACAAAAAAACAGTTTTCCATTCAGGCATGGAAAATTTTGGATAAAACCTTTTAGTCTGACAACTTTACTGAACCTGGACAAAACATTAGTTGTTAATCCTAACGCTATGTGGATCTAGAAGGGAAAATCTTAATGAAGTTTGTGAGTTTGCAACAATATCTTATTTACACAATTTCTCTCCAAAGAAGAGCTCAGACCAACCCCTAGCTCAGAGCTCAGACACTATATACTCTACATTCTGGTATTTGTTTTTCAAGAGGTGAGCCTAAACCAGTAAGTTTCGATCCAGATCAGCATCCTTATAGGTAATTTATACAACCTGGTTCACCCACATTAAATTTAAACAACTCTGCATGAGTCTATATGTTGGCTTCGTCTGCATATAAAAATTATTTTAGACTATGTTTATAAAGGCTGCCTGTAAACAGCTAAGAAACTGACATATGCATATTGATGAAATTGCTACTTGTGGCTTTAAATTCTGCTATACGGGAGATGAAAAAATAAATTCCTATCACATTTTGAGGAGAACTCAGCTGATGAGACAGTAAATGACCCAGAGGACATTAGGTAAATCACCTGATTCCACATTAAGGCAATTTATTAGTAGACATACATGTTTGCTTCTGATCAGCTTCTCAAACTGTGTATTTTCCAAAACAGTTAAAAATCCACTAGAAAATAAATAGCTATGTAAGTACAGCTCCCAGTTAGCAAGGACATGCAAATATCCGTAACTGCTATTTCCATTTTTCCATCATCTCTGCATTTTACACAGCGTGAATCAGGAAAGAACAAGTTCTCTCTCATGTTGTTTCCTGCATTTTTATCACTCAGACAACCCCTTGAATATGTCCAATAGCTAATTATACAGCTATAAAGTGATCAGAGTGAGTGCCACTGCCAATGCAATTAACATTCTTTATGTGAGATTAACTGGATTTGAGTCACCTGCATAACTTGCTTACAATGTTAATCTCTCAGGAGACAGAGCACTGCTTGCCCAAGCATGCTAAATAAAGAAGGTTTCTTCACGCAGCCAGGTCAAATTTAGTTTCAGAGCTAAATCTCAGAAAAAAAAAAATAAAATCTTTTTTTTTTTTGTCTTCTAAAATGGTTTGCCCATAAATAAAGCCTTGTGGTATAATTAAAAATTGTTACTCTGTCAACAGGACTCAGAACACAATGTATTTGGAGAAACAGCAAGGAAGTGTAGTAAATTAAAATCATAGACATACCTAACATTTTTAATACAGCTATTTTATAAGTCTTACTTATAAAGTCTTACTTACTTTCACTAAGGAAATAAAGTACCCACTTCCTAGACTTTCTCTGATGAATACTAAAATTCTTTGAAGAGAACTATAAAACAGGTCATGGTTATATGTCATATCAACCAGTCATGCTATGACTAGAGCGACCTTTACAGTTTCAGAATAAACTTTGCTTGCAGTTATAAAATGCAATCTGGACACACACCTACAATCTGTTGCAGTGCTTGAAATACTGAAAAAAAACCTGTGGAACTGATTCTAACCAGAAACACAGGAAAATACTTTCCTTGCATTGGGTGCTGACACAAGTTAACCCCAGAACTCAATTTTTTCTCTATTTAGCAATCGGTCTGAGTATTACAGTCTATTAGAGAGACTCAGATGACCCTTCAGATGTATTATTGCCCTTCCTCTGTTCCTCAAAAAGTTACACAGCCATATATGGGACCTCAATCTAATTAAAATGATCCTAACCACCTTAATATATTTCCTCTGCTGAGGCAACTGCTAGAGAGAAGGATTTGACGGTTCCCATAATGCAGAGGCTCAATCTGATTTGGAACAGTTTTCTCTGACTTTGCTGGAGATAAGGGGTAATTTTTAAAAAAATATTGTCATATTCTGGAAGGAAGTATTAAAAGACAAATTAAAAGGCTTTGGGGAGAGATTTAATAGCAAACAGTAAAAAACAAAAGCTTTTTTCACTGTACTACTGTGATGTAAAGAAAAAAAAGACACATTAGATGCTTGGAAGTAAGTTTCACTTCAGAATGCTGTCAATAGTGTAGATATTTCATTAACTGCAACATGATTTGGATAAAGTAAAGCTCTTTGCCAAAAATAAAGATGTGGAAGAAGACAGGATAGACAGGATGTAAGGATCACACTAAATTTATCTATGTTGGCCAAATAAATGAAAATACAATTGCAAAAGCAGACAGTTCTATTTTTAAAGATATTCTCGTGCTGTCTCTTTTAAGGCACCTTTCCATTTTTCATATGAGAAATAAGCACTTGTGTAGACACTGCAAACAGCTGCCTTCTAAGCAGTACCCAAGATGTGATCAGCTTGCTCGTCAAAGGCATGGAACGCTGCTAAGAGGCACATGCAGACAAAGTAGCATGATTTTTGTCAATTGTTAGTGTTTTTCTCCTTTTATATACATCTGCAACCATTTTAATTTCAGTTTTTACTGAGCATTAGGTAGGAGTTTGGAGACCAAACGAGACGCTTCACAGCAGCAGCAGCATTATGTTATCATGCCTTGTCGGTACGTGTGGATAACAAACATTGCAAAGCCAAACTGGCTTCTTTGCAAACTGCCACAAGTACACTGCAAGCAGGAAATGTAAGGATTGGAAGAAAAACAGGAGGAGCTTTGCTCTGGAAGACAAAATACACACTGACAATTTCGCTGTCTTGAACTGTGGATGTATACTTTGCTTGGGTAGTTTTACCAAGTGGCTGGGAAAACTTCTGGGATTTATTTCCAGGATATGATGGAACAAGACTCTCTGCTAAGGCCATCCACATAGTCAGAGCTCAGGAAAATAAAACAGGACATGATGTCTTCATTAAGGGATTTTCAAGTTTTTTTCCTCTAATATCTTGTCATCATAGCATACTCTTTCTGGAACTACGGTATCTCTTTCAACCTGACAATGTCTAGAGAATATCAAACACAAATACTTCTTCAATCATCAGACAAAAATATCTCTTTATCCCACAGGACCCTATTAGCTGAAAAAAAAAGGTGCAGATACTAAAGCTAAAATCAAAGATTAATCCAAAACAATCTTTAATATGTCTGAATTGACTTATCTTTTAAAAATATTTTGTACTCTTCTTAGTTACGTTTTATATTCTTTTGAGGCTCTTCTAAATATACTTTTTTTTCGCTGCTTGATGCCAGCCTCTTGAAGCTGATATACTAAGGCTTTCATTGATTTCACTGAGCTTCAGAATCAATATACAAGGTATACCTTTGTACATTCTTTTCAAACATAGCATTTTATGTCCAAAGGGCAAAAAAAAAAAAAAAAAAAAAGGAGTCTGAAATAGTTAAAACAAGTTGAAAACTTATCTGAGAACAGTGCAGTAGTATGACAAAACTATAAAAGGTTAACTTAAGCAGTAATTCTTACTTTATTTAATTTCTGGCTCCACATTATTCATTTACTAATCAAGCTTTCTTACAAACTGGAATGTAACTGTTTCTGTTTTATGTCTTGCTTTAATTCTGTTCAGCCAAAGGCTACAAGCCCAAAGGCAAGTAAAGCAGCCTAACCTGTATCACTTACACTTCGGAATTTGGCCTTTAGAATAAATAGCGTGTCCATAGTAATAAAGTACAATGCTGCCTCCTTTTGTGAACGTTAGGATTGATTGATAGATTAGTTACTAACTTCCTTTAAAGGCCAACTTAGACTCTCTGATAGACCCTGTCTTCTTGCTTTACTTCAAGATTATACCTTGGAGCCTCGTAAAGGTGAAAACTAGCAGCAATGCTTGAAAGATTTTGCAGCTTTTGTTTCTTATGCAGTTGTTAGCAGGACAGATCCAGCACTAGGTTCAGTATTACTCTATTCTTGCTCTAGACTCTGACCACAGGGCAGATGTTCCTAACAACTTCTTGTCTTGTCCATCAAGTTTGGAAGCTCTTTCACACAAGAAATCTATTAATTTTTGTTTTGTTCAGCAGCATCAAAACCATTAATGATGCCCCAGCTTACAGGATGAAAAGCTGCTTCAGGCCCTTTGAAAAACAAGTGACAAAAGTATCTCTGTATATTCAAAAAGCCAACCTCGGGATTGTCTCCAACTACTTTTCGCTACTCAATCGAGCTCTTTTGCGCTCTCCTACAAAGGTTTGATTTCACAATTCCACAGGAATAAGGAATTATTTAAACAGGCAATGCTGGTCCAAATCTCTGTTAAGCAGGCACTGTCAACTGTATTAGAAGTAACATAATTACATTTGGTAATTTTGTGAAGGAGAGCATTATGTCCTGCATTACTGCCTCTGAACGTATGCATATCACTAAGGACCTCCAATTAGATTGAAATTGGGCACTTAGAAGGAAAATGTTGAGACATCACAGCTCCATAATCATAATTTGCAGTCTTTAAAACCTGGTCTTCTTCAGAAATCGTGAAACGTAGCTTAAGCATTACTGTTGTGTTTTGTTAACCTCATTTTGTCTCCTGTTTTGATGAGTCACCCAGGTCAATTCAGCCCATGACAGTTGTAGTGAAAAGGAAACAAAAGCTTGAGTGGCTTTACCAAAGACAGTCAGCTCTGCCGGATCACTGTCTCGCTCCCCCACCATGTTTGTTCCAACGCAAGTGTACATGCCGGCATCACTTTTTCTTGTATTGGAGATCATCAGCTTCCCACCACGTATCTGTTTCAAAACAAGGATTATATTTTTAACTTAAGATAAAGAAAAGATATCAGAAAAAAAAGCTGTCTTCTCAGGCAGCAAGTTCCACGACTAAGGCATTTACAAGTTTTGCTTGTGAACTTATGCATATCTTTAAAATTATAATCCTATACACTTCAATATCTTTAAGCTGTTCTAGAGCACATTTTATCCTACTGACTGATTTTAACTGCATTTCAGTTTTTCATTTGGTTTTCATTAGATGCTTAACATTTCAAAGATTACATTTCTTGTTGTCTCTTTGGCAATGTAGAGTGCTTGTATTTCTTCCATGATGATACGTAAAGAACATTTGACATCTTTCAAAAAAAGAGCAACTTTACTTGGTTTTATTTAGTTAATTTTATTTTACTGGTGTCTGAACTGTTTCATTTTTCACTGATAAGACTGATGTTCTCTTTTCCCTGATGTAAACTGAATCTAGCCCAAACTGAGAATTCACCTGACTCCCATAAATAAGACTTCAGAAATAACAAATTTGCAGCTTACGAAGTCACAGACAGCGTCAAAAGTTAGACAAAGGGGTGCTTCACACTAAGCTAAGAACAGAGCCAAATAAACCTGAGTGTCACGGAACGATAACCAGTTCCCTGCCACTTGTCCTTCCTCTGCTCTTGAGTAGACGCTAGCAGAGCGCGCCTTGGCCCACAAAGAGCAACTACTTAGATTGTTGAGCTTAAAATCCTTCCTTAGGCACCCAGAGCAACAAACAAGCTTCCTGATAGTACTTCCATATAGAATAAGGTCAGCACTGAATGAGTTACATATCATTGCACGCCACATAAAACTTTATTGAATGAATATTAACAGTGAAAAGCTAAGCAATTAAAAATCAGGGATGAAATATGTTCCCACACCCTTAATTTACTCCACTTGCTTGCACATACATGACAAGTTCCTCTGGTAAAGGCTACAAAGCTGTAAAGTTCTGCTGCACCCAGCGGTGGGGCTTCAACGCAGGCCCTGTGTCGCTAGACAACCACCCCAGTTGTACTCACACTGATCCGCTCTTCCCTGTCATCAATACGGACTTTATCTTTCTTCCAGTAGATGGTAGGCTCAGGGTGTCCACGAGGTGGCTGGCACTCCAATATGGCAGGCTCTCCAGCTGCCACCACAACATCTGTAGGGTTTTGGCGGAAGTCATCCCGTAGCACTAATGTGATAAATGAAAGAAAGAAGAAAAGAATTACTAGAAGTGATGATGCTGTAAGTGGGGGAAAAAAACCAAATGCAGATAGATATACTAAGCAAACACAAAGAACCCTCTGAAGCATTATTAGATGATGACTTTGCATCTTATACACACTACAAAAGATCTCATAAAAGAAATTGGTGAGGCATAACCTTTTGTCCAGTGGAGGCAGATTTCACATATATTTTTTTTTCTTCATATAAGAATATCGCTCTGCATTTAAGTTTGAAAGACCTGTAACACATTAGTCTTTTTAACCCTGACAGGGTCACTTCCCATCCTTGCAAAAGCAGCATTGCAGTTCTGATGTGGAGTTCTCATAACAGAAAACAACGTGTCATATATCTCGCTTGCCTAGATCTCCAGCTTCAGCATAAGCTAGGCGAAGAAGTGAAGTGGCACGACTGATACTGAATTACAAAGCTACACCTTGATTAAAGGTATTGTTCTTATGACTGTTATTGTTAGCACCAAATACATGCTGACGTGATCACTAGTTCTGAAAGGTGTCAGAAATCAAGCTGATGGTAGCGTGCCGCCAGCTTATTTGTTTCTTCCTTTTGTTTTTCTAGTTTCAGTATTTCTGCAACTTTGACCAGTGCTGTCCCATGACATTGAAAGGAAAGAGCATTTAAGCCACCAAGCTGTTCGAGAACTAAATTAGGCAACATAGGACAACTCCTTATGTAAATCAAGCTTTTATAAAGAAGGATGAGGTCCATCTAGCTGGCTTCAGTGTGTTAAAATGATATCCACTTCATCATTATTCTTCCATGTGCGTCCTAGTCTCTAGGTTAATTGACATTCTTATAAACATAAAACTGAAAATAGCTCTAGATGAGCTACTGAAATAGAATTTAGGGCATTTCCCCTCCTTGAATTTCAGCTACGTATGGCTTTCATTACAGCTTTAAAACAGTTCTCGCCCTTAATGGAACCAAGGCCCTCTGAGAAATTAGAAAACACTGTATCCTAGCAAAGGGGCAAGTCAGGAAGAGTTCAGCAGAAATTGCTCAGTCTCATTTCATAAGCAGAGATAATTTACTGCTTTCAATGTTAATAAAATGTGCCCCATTTTAACATTTGGAACCGAATATTTTTCTGTTCTGTAATAAGCCAGAAGAAAATATGATTAATATATACCAGAACTGGTCTCAGAATGGGCTGAGGTGAGCCGTCTGTATATATGTGGCACTCAACATATAAGGTAACTTTTATCGTTCCTCACTTTGGAATACACAGGTAGATCCCAGAGGAAGGAGGGAATTAATTGGAAGTTAATTCCTTTTCTAACACAAAAAGGAGTGATTATTTAGGTCTTGCTCTTGAAGCATAAAACAGAAGTGACAGGACACAATGGCAACAAACGCCGCTCTGGCAAGAACCCGTAACTTTCTCAGGTGACGCACCCAATTGATACATCTTTTCCAACAGGTAAGAGAAGACTCAATCTCAAAATATTTCTGATGAATACAAATCACTCACACACTCTTGACTCACAATAATCAAATTGACATAAACGGAATGTATAGAGCTTGAAGATCAAATGGAAGAAATAACTTCTGCAATGCACAATACAGCAACAGTACACTGAAGATCACGGGCTGCTAACGATTTGGCATTACAACATTTTGCAAAGCCAAGAAAGCTAATACCTTACCCATTTGACAGCAAGAACCAGAAAAAAGTCTTACAGAATCGCCTATTTTAGTAAGCATCTTCATGTATCTGTGATCACTAAGATGCAGAGGAAGAATACTTCTAGGCGATGCTGTGCCCTCTTTCTTATAACTGGCAAAGGGATAAATATCAACTTCTTTCATTATTATTTCACACAAAATAAATATTAACTTTTATTGGCTTGATTCTTTGTACAATTACAGAACTTCAGTGCAAATCCATTAGTGGAAAATCCCCAGAAAATCAGCAGATCCCACAACAGAATGACGTTATACTCCTGACTCCTAAATCTTGGCAGCAATATTAAGGAAAGCATTTTCCTTGAACATTTCACACTGCTATACAAAGCTGACAAATACAGTTTCTTGGGGTGATACACAGTAAATTACATTAACTTTCTCTGAATCATCCCAGCAACTGTGTAAGGTTCCAATCAGCCTCAGAATATGAGGCTCAGAGGTGATGTGATTTTATCACATTCCTTTGCCCAAGTCTGACTGCAAATCTGGTTGAATGGAAGACAAAATTGATGCTATGGGGTTTACTTCATATTGCTCTGTACTCCATCACATATGCGAATCTTGAATAGATATGTATCACTGTTTCCATCTAAAGCATTTTGTATTTTGAAGAAAAACAAAACAAAAAAAGGCTGGAGAAAAATGAAATAGGGAAAAAAATAAAGCAGGGATATAAAGACAAAGATAAGAGAAAAATGTATGGAATATAAATTAAAGAGAGAAAAATAACTTAGAGGGGAAGAGAGGGAACACAAAGTTTAGGGATAGTGAAAACAAAATGTCATGTAACGGAAGGAAAAGAGTAAGAATAAAAGCAGAGAGAAAAATATGGTAAAGAAGAGGGCATGGGCTGCTATTCCTGTGATTCAGTGCTTTCAATGCAATATAACAATGATGATACAAAATACAGACGTTAATCTGATCTGCACAGCCATCCTGGCACATCCAAACATCACTCAGAGAGGAGGTGCAGGGAAGGGAAAGGGTATTAGCAGAGGAGACCAGAGCACGAGCTGGCAATCTCAGCTGTCCCACTCCGGCGGCACAGAAAGCCACAGAAGAAAGAAAGGAGCATCAACTGGAAGTTGAGCTCACACTTATTATCAAAGCAAATGGAAAAGCTGCAGCACAGCTTAGTGCATTCACCATATCTAATGGCACAATCATCTGTGAAAACAGAAAAATGGTTGAGAGCTGCAGAATATTCCTCAGCCAATTATCCGCAATTGCTGGGTACTTTCACATAACTATTAGTGTGCCTGAGCAGATCACCTTCTCCACACGCTGCCTGGTGAGAGGCTGTTGTTCACTTGAGAGGCCAGCCCCCCTCAGAACCCTCTTGGCAGGGCACGAACACTAGCATTTCGAAAATTCAGCACAAGTGGTGAAACGTTGCCATGAGGCTTCTCCTCCTCGTCTCGTTTTCTTATTTTGCCTTAGTCCAATTTTAACATGTTACGCAACTCCCTTTGCACTTGAATTGGTATTACTCTGTATTTCACTAGGGATGCCAAAGAGGAAGATCTCCAGCATCCCGCGGGATGGGATCCATGCTGGGACAGCAGTGCACAGCAGTGCACCTGGTGTCCCTGGAGAGCAGGACACCAGAGGCTGCCACGCAGTCCCAACAGCAGTGATGGTGATGCAGAGCGGAGCTGCTTCCCTCGGCCAGCCCAACCGCAGCACAAACATCCTCACGATTTGAGAGGCAAAGCCTCGGAAGAGCAAAAGCTTCTGGATGGCTACCCCTCGCTGTCAGTAAAGGCACCAAGGGACCAGAGAGCTGTCCTTTCCAGCTAAGTCATACATATAGCCTACAATGGTGCTGCAGACAAAAGTTAATTAAAGTTTGATCGGTCTCTTTGTAGCTTGAACAAGCTGATGCTGCTCAAACAAGATAGATGTCTGCGAGCTGTCACGTCAGTCTTTAAGGCATACAAAGTCCTCTACAGCCGTTTACAGGTACCCATGAGAGTAATCACGGAAAGCGAGCACATCTAGTAGCGGTAATGCTGAGATAAACACTCACAGGCACTGCTGGAAAAAAAAAAAAAAAAGAAGAAAAAAGAAGTCCCTGCTACCAGGGCAACTGCTTATGAGCACCTGCCAGCTTAGGCCCAAATCCAGACCTCGGTCAAACTGATGCTCATAAACTCAGGGAATTACATGGAAGCTGAATTAATTTCCTCAACCAAGGCCCAGCAATTTGTTTAAAGGAAGCATAGATAAAGCCAGGACGTTTATAGGGTAGGAGGCAAGGTGGCAGGGTCAAAATTATTCTAGGCTAGATATCCATGTCTTAATCCTGCTTTCTACTACAACAGCCTTCAGGTCCTTAGAAAGAAAACATTTTTATAGGATTTACATTTACATGATGATTACAAATAACCATCTGTCTGCTTCCACTTTTTCAATCTGGTCCATGTCCCACGAGCCCCTAGCCTGTGGTCAGAGCAGCTAAGCTGGAAGGAAGGAGTGGATGCCCGTCAGGAGGCTTTGGGATAATTGCATTCTTCTCCCACCAGCGCGTGTCTCTCCACCTCCTCCCCCCAGCGTGCATGGTGAACATCTGAGATTACCGGGGGTGGGAGGCAAGGAAAGACTTGATTTTTTTTTTGCTTGTTTCTATGAATGATAATGTCTTAAAACACCACTACATCTGTCGTGCTGACTGGAGGGTATTAAAGAAATATCAAGTAAATATTAATGTGCTTCTGTAACTTGGATCCTGATGGTTTATCTTCCACCTCTCACTCTGTTTTGCGCTCATTTCATGATAGTATTATTCTCATATAAAGATTTTACACAGCCACATCAGTGGCAGGTTGGTCACCTGCCACACGCAGGTTGGTCTCCCCTGAATGAAGGGACTGCCTCACAGGCATTTTCCTAAATTCTCATCTATCCATTGCTGCTTTGGTGCTTCTCTCCTCTTGATTTGTACTGATATGCACAATCAACTTGAATTACTATGTCAAATAACTACCCAGATGTCATGCAGTGGACAGATTAAAGTATTATTATACTTCAAGTGTATGGTGCAGGGGGGTATTTTAGAACTTGGATAATGTGTATGATCATCTGAAATGGTCTCTGAGCAAGTCAGCACTACCTGCTGAAACAAGGTGATGGAAAAAAGCCAAGGGATCACAGATAATCTTCCTCGTGAAGAAGAATAATAATACGTTTTGTTTCAGGATGTTGCGGCCTACTTCTTTGTCACAGAAACTGTTTTTGTCACGTTTTTTAAGGAAAATTTTTTTTTAAATAAAAATCACAGCGTAGGCAATGATCCTAGGCAAGACTCCCAGGGAGTTTCTGAGCTCCCTCTGCATGTGCAACACCTGGGGAAAGCTGCCATCTTTTTAAAAAAAAAATTAAAAAAAAAAGATAAGGAACTATACTTCTTTCCTCCTGGTTTTTTCCCATCCTTTACCTATCTCATGACATAGATATTCCCTAGGAGACACGAACACTAGCTAATTTACCATGACTCAAAAAGTTCAGACTTGACTTTAAAATGAAGCCCCAAATCCATGACATGAATTTTCAGAAGTGTTACGATATTCTCAAAGAGTCCATCAACTTCAACAAAGTTTGATTAGTAGAGTCTCTATAAATCAAAGTGAGGAAGAAAGCAGCAGGGAGATACCTGCATCAAGAAACAAAATGAGAATATTCTTCCTTGCAGATTCAAGAACTTTCTTTGGCTTCATCTCTTTTTGTCACCGAGTATTTCATGTGCTTCTGAACTCAGTAACCTACTCAGCATGAACAGGTAAAGACAGATTGCTCTTCATTCTCAGGCCTCAACAATAACCAAAATCTGGAAAAAACACTCCATTTTGACACATCCTCTAAAACTTCTAACAGCTTATACGTACAGACATAGACATTTACGGAATTCAGACTTTGTGATGAGCCTTAATATCTAAACATGAAAGTGGAGACCCTTGCTTCTAAACAAAGAACCTATTAAACCAGGTGAACAGAGAATTACAGTGTTAGAGATCAGGTGCATGAACCAACACTGACAAGTAAGTAGACAAATTCCAGATGGAGTCAGTGAGAGACAATTGTTTGTTGTGGGTTTTTTTTCTCACCTCTAAATTTCTGTCTGAGGTGTACCCCAATTAGCTAATTGCACAAAGGTCAGGAAAGAAGATAGGCTTTTTCCTTTCTTATTTACAGCACACACTGCAAGAGTCAGACTTCGAAATCTTTCTTCAATAGTTAACTCAATTAAGGGCACTGCTGACCTATTTCCCCTTTTATACAATTACACAGGTATACAACTGATAGTTATCGCAGTCATTAGCTTATGATTTGTTTCTGATTTTTTAAAGGCTGTTATTTGTGCTGATTTAAGCATATGCAATACAGCCTGAACATAGTGAAAAACTGTTTAATGCCCTTGCCTTTTCTGTGATTCATTGTGATCATTTGAACGCAATCTGACATCTCCAGAATTTTTTCTTAAAGATTTTATTTCACTACTAGATAGCACGAAGAGTGGAGATTTTTCTAATTTGGAACAGAACTTATTTATGTCGTAGTTTCCTGATTTAAAACAAAGTTCTATCACCTGTCCTCAATGCATTGATGCCCCAATAACCTTCCCTCTTTTTTTAAACTCCCGCCTCCTTCCACCAACAAATTCTAAAAGCTGCAGTTAACAGTCAATGATCTCATTATCCATCTGCTATAAATCTTCAAAAGCATCACTCTGTTTTGACAGTCAAGAAAGGCAAAGGGAAGCAATAAGCATAAGCAACCATTCTTTATGAATGCAAATATCCTGAAGACCGCATTTAAGTAATTTCAGAAATCCAAAGCTATACAACGTAATAAGTTGAAAATTTTTCTCTAGGATGCAGAGCAGATTTCTTTTTTTCATATTCTTAAAGCATAATCAGTCTCGATGAATGCACTGCACAGATTGCTAATGCTAACAAAAGAGACATTACCAAGAGGTTTATTTCATCAAAACTAAAAACCCTATTACTTGCTGAAAAGTTCAGAGATTTTCTAGAACTGGTACCACAATTGCAGACAACGAACTTTGAAAAAAAACATGCAGGATCTGTCCTAAGTCTTAAGATTTAACAAGGATCAGACATCTAGCAGTTTACTGTCAGAGATATAAAAATGAAATTCAGGTGGGAGAGTTTCATCAAGTGGCTCAGAAGAACATGCAGAACCTGCACTGTACATAGAGAGTACAGCACAGAGATTCCCCAGAAAGTACAGGTTTAATTAGTAAGTTCAGAAACCACACTATAACAGCATGCAGGTTTACTGCTGTGAGTACAAAAGCAGCGCTGCCAGGTACCTGAAGCACTATTCTCAGTCTAATGAATGCTACCTAGACTTCAACACAGCATTGAGTGATCGTATTTTTCCTCTTTCCAGACTGAAGCTGATTCTTCTGCAAATACTTTAGCTATTTCGGTCCCCTGGGCTTCCAGTTCAAGCCCAGTCAAAACACCTAACATCTACATGAGCCCTCAGTAAAACAAAGGAATAAGAACAGATGAGAATTATGAAAACAAACACAAAGGAATAAATATTTCTTGTACGAGAAATACAGAATGTTATATGCTTCATTTAACCAATAGAATACAGACTGCGATCTCTGAGCTCTACTGAAGTGTGAATAGCCTCTAATAAACTTCTTGTGTACACATGCACAACACATACACAACAGCTGGGATGCTTTCCCATCTTGGCAGGGGGTCACTGTCACATTACTGCTATACTTTAGGCACATTAGGCAAAGAATCAAACCAAACAGGCTGTTGCCCAACATAGGAATTCTCTTCCTTCCACCTCCCTGATCTCTGTGCCTATCCCTGGTCTCTAGCAAGCTTTAGCTGTTAATTATAGGCTAAAACTCATCTCTTTAGATTTTCTTTCTTTTTTGTGTGTGCAGGATTATTTTTGTCAGGGCTTTTTGTTGCTCCCTTCAGAAGTCAGGCTTGAAAACGAGGTATTTGAGCGGACATAGCAAAGCGCATATTTCTTAATAAGCTTTCATAACTCCACCGCAAGGGGACCGTGCAGCCACACTTCATCAAATATGGAGCATGAGATGCATCCACAGCTGGTACACAGAACCAGTGGGAGCCGTTCGCTGCTCCTTTAATACCTCACTTCCCATCCTGCAAACAGTCCTGATGTCAATAGGCCGTTTTGGGGTGCCTGCCAGATGCTGTTTAAATAGTTCTGCTCTGTAGGCCTGGTTGGTCTCATGTCCTCTGTCCCACGAACGGGCACATCATTGTACACAGGCTCAGCAGTGGCATTCCCTTCCCAACCACACACCACCAGTCTGCCTTCTTTAATTGTTAACCTTCTGAAGGGCTTGACTGCTTTCGCTTTCCTTTAGAATTGGTCCCAGCAAATCAAGACTGGAAATTGGAAATGCATAAAAAGTGTCTGCATGGCTGTTACTGAGACATGCCCGCTCATTTGACGCTAGTGGAAAATTAGAGCCACGTGAGGGAGCCACAGGGAGTGGGATGGCAGAATGCTACAAATGTGTGCGCTCGCTGCTCCAGTCGTATTTGGCAACCCCTCTCCAGGAATTTACAGCAAAACCCCACCCCATAAAACTCCTCTACCAGTTATGACTGTGTATTATTTTAATTCAGTATTATTTTAATATTCTACAATAAACTTAAAAAGCAAGGATGAATGGTTCAAAGACATTATTCATCAAAATTCCAACTCCACCACCTCTGAGGACAGTAATAACTTTTTTTTTCCTCTAGTGTTCAAGTGCTGGGGATTTTGGAAGTTTCATCACCGGATTTTTCCTTTATAAAAGGCTCCTTTCAAATTTAACAGATGACCAAAAATGTTAGATGACATTTTTTCCGGATTTTCTTGAACACTGCAAAATAATTTATCTGCTGCTTATCATCATATCATTTGGCATAATGAATTTAAGTTTCCAGAGCTCTAAAGAACTGAAGGAGCAACATGATATGTAGACCCTATATTAAATGCTCTTAGGACAGTCATTTGAGTTCTGTCAAGACGCTACCAACTAGGAAATAATCCACAAACAAATTAGACAAACCAGTAGTTTTCTATGGATTAAACACAGAAAGGAAGCCCCAAAATTTGTGATTTTGTGCAAAACAAAGAAGAGATTAGCATAATTTGCAGGAAATTTTTTGCAGTTTTGTTCTGCTCAAATATCATAAGGAATCACTTCGATATAACATGAACTATAACTCTCCCACTTATTTTCAAAAGACCGAAAAGTATTAAGAGTTCACATTGCCTTCATTATTATTCACTACATCGTGCAAGAGGAAAGGAAAAAAAATTAAAGAAGCAGAAGCAAAGACCAACCGTTAACAGCCTGAAGCAACAATTTTGAAAGGGAAGCTTCAGCACCCAGAGGGAGACCAGAAGCTGGGTGTCCAGCTCCACCCTCCAGTCACACTATGCTGTGCCTGAGACTCAAAAGGACCTTCAGCTGAATGGTTACGCCAGCTCCCAGACATGCTCTTGAAAACACAGGAGCATAACGTTTTGATTTGCAGTAAAGGTGAAACAATAATTTTTTTCCAAAGTGGTATCATTTTCCCAAAGTGCTATTTCATGTACAACAGATTTTGCATAATAGAAAAACGAACAGTACAATAAAACTAGAAGAATAAAATACATTCCCCACATGTCACACATCCTTCTAACCCCTTAGTGCTGAACGTTCCTCTGGCAGTTCAGCACGAGAGAAAAATCAGGGTAACTATGCTTCTGCTGATGGCTTTAAAACAATGGAAAACCAGCAAACAGCACAACTCAAATAATTGTTTACCTCTGTAGACTACAGAGAAAAAACAATTTGAGACATGTCTGTAAAAGAGCCTTCAATGGGTGTGTTTAAGCTGGAGTAGCCTTTAGGATGAAGGGTTCATGTTCCTCAAATGCCTGAAAACCTCTGTTAATCCCACAATTAGAATTTTTTTTATTATTATTATTTATTTATTTTTTACAATCTTTCCTCTTCCTTTGGCTTTTTGTACATAAAACACTCAATCTATTCCAGCACAGGCACCCTTATTAGCTAAATATTGAAATAGGTATTATTTAAAACGGGAACCTCCTGGCACATTTAATTCACTCATTTCACTCTTCCTTAGAATAACTAGACAGACAGTAGCTGTGCCTGTAACTCCCACAAAAGATTTGTGTATATTTATATAGTTGCTGTCATTCTTCAATTGCATTAGAAAACAAGAGGTTATACTGACGAGATAAAGCATTCAAGCACCATATGATCGACAAAGTATAATATTGAAATAGGCAGATTAGATTATTAGACTAGACAGGATTGGATGAAGGGAATTTTTTAGCCTGCCACAGTATTCACCTGAGACAGATTTTAGGCCAAGCAGTACAAACATTTTCTTCATTTTCTTCCATGTCAATTTAAAAAAAAAAAAAAAAAAAAAGAAAAAAGAAAAAAAATAAAAATCTTCTGTTTGGAGGATTTTTAACCCAGATCACTCTGCTGACCCAGTTCACAGCCTGGATCCACGAGCAGCTGAGAGAATGACAAGCTATCACAAGCAGAGGAAATCAGTGGCCAGGAGAGAATAGTACTATTTAAACCAGATTTTCCACCAAGGAAAATGTATTGTTCAGCTGTGCATTATACTTCCCTATATTTAGAATAAGGAATATATAAAATATAATAGTTCATATAACCAGTGCATGCCGTGGGATTTCTCTGAGACCAGGAGAACTGGAAATACTCTCTAGCTTGCTTGTGCAGCTTCAATTAAGACAAATTGAATTAACTTCTCCCTTGAGGAGGACCTCTGTAACTCTGCTCCTCCTTTTCTGAACAACTCCAGATGTAGGTGTGGAACATTTTCAGTTTCTCTCTTAAGACTTCCACATGCCTGGCTGTGCTGCCACATTCATACAAAGAAGTGAGCTTCTGAGGAAGAAAACATGGGGAACTAAACAATGCTCAGCCAAGCCTTGGTACACGCTCCATTTCTACAATTTAATTCTGTTCACTGGGACTTCCTTTCTTCCTTCCTTCACAACAGATGGATCAGGTGGAAACAACTCAGAAGAGATGGAAACGCTTCTGCCATTGAACAAAGAGAACTCTAGTACAATATGGCTCATAATGACACATTTGGTGGCACTTTGCTTTCTTCCTGTCACATCCAGAATTTATTACCTGATTAATAGCTCTTCTTTGCACATTTTTTTGAGCACCTATTCAATCCAAGATACTAATTAGACTTCCTTTTTGAATGCCATCAATACCTTGACTTCTGTTTCAAGGAAACATCCTTCTAGTGTAGGTCAGCAGGTTCACCTTAGCATTTGGAAGCTCAGCAGTCAGAATGGGCACACTTTTGGGTCTGGCACAGGCAGGAGTGGTGGAACTCCAGCAGGTCTAATCGCTGACCACAGCTCATGCTTTTCCCTTCTCTCAAACAGACATTTGCTCGAATGGTCTTTCCACCACAACAGCAGGGTACAGGAGATCAGACTCCATTTTACTGAAACTCACGAAAGCTTTCAAGCCCTCAAGACTTCACCCATCTCACTTAAAAGGCTGCAACATCAAGAAAATACATACTGTTTGGTTTGGGGTTTTTTTAAATAGCAGGTCGCAGGGCTATCCTATGAACAAGAGAGCACTATACTAACTCGAGGCAACCAATACTTTGCTTAAGATTTAAAAATTTGTTTCTTCTTTTTTTAATTGGACATCTCAGGGCACTGAGTTACAACCCTCCATACTTATTTAAACAGACAGAAATGTCGACATGGTCAGATGCAGAGCAGTAAATGCAATGTGTAACTGAACTTGCTGAGCAGAAGCAGTGTAACTCTGCCTTGTGCGGGGCCTGAACATCTGAACGTACATCTGAACGCACAACGCAGCCAGCGTAGAGCCGGTGCATGGGAATTTACCTGCAATTTCCGGACATTCAAAGCCTGGACTGCTGACATTCAACAAGATGACTGTCAGAGTGGGCATATCAGTACAGCTGGCAGTTTAGATTCAAAGCTATACCAGTTCTCTTAAAAATAATAAATCCAATACTTTTATTCATAACCTGTCTTCAGATCCTACCGGCAATGGTAAATCCATTAAACTTTGCTTTCCCTGCTCATGATGTTTATAAAAATTTTAGGTGGAATTACAAACCAGCAATACAAAGCTTGGTATTTTTTCTCCTCGGATGTAATAATGAGCTGCATAAGAACAAAGTTGACCTAGGGATTTCAGTACAGAAACTTTCATTGGAAACCTGAGCAGTAGCGGGCAAACCCATGTTTTTATGTCAATATAATAATGGCATTTCTACATCTATTAATAAATATAGATCTACTGCTGGATTCTTGGTTGAGGGCACATCACGAAATGAATTATGTTTCTTCTTAAACTATATAATTAACTCTTAATGAACCCTTCCTTTTTCCCAGTAAATTCAATTTTGTCTAATCCTTGGGTTTATGGTAATGTTGAGCTCATTAAAATGTTACTTAAAACTCATTAAAATGCACACTGAGAGGTAACAGCTTCATTACAGTAATACGTTGCAAAAGAAAGAAGAATGGTTTATTATCATTTAATTGTTTCTAAAACTGAATACATTTGCATAGTGATGAGGTTCACAGGATATTTTCAGTAGTACTCAGTAATTAAGCAGTTCAGTAATTAAAAATGCATTTTCTAAAAATAATTTTATGTTCTCGCTTACTCCCTGTTGTTTTTTTTCAATTGGGAGAAGTGTACATGTTGATACAGCTTACAGAATCGAGTAACCGTGATACTTGCATTGATATTAAAAGCTATAACAATATAAGCCCTCAGCAAATTTCTGGTTTGAAACAATAAAAATACCACCAACACATTTTACAAGTCAGACCTTCTAACTAAGGTCCTATAATATTCCTCCAATCATTTTTTCAACATCAGGGACAAGCAGGAATTATGCAGGGGCCTTTGCAGTGCAAAGCCCTACTATAATTTTCATCATTTACCGCTACTATACACTTGCATATGACAGACCACCTGAGCAAAGGTCAGTTGGGACCTAGAGGTGGCTTTAGAGGATGACAGAGTAACTATGAATCTGCCCTAACTCATGTTCCAAGCCAGGATACTGATTATACAGCAGTGTTGTAGCTTCACCCCTGCTTTTCTGCTTTTCCTCTTGACAGGGGCTGTCATGGCTCTAAGGCAAAAGGACATCCCTTGCACAGTCCTGCTAACGGTGAGCCATCTTCTGTCACTGACAGAGCAAGGTTGAGAGTACCACTAATAAAACTATGGCTAAGTATGTGCATCAGGAATAGGATTTGTCTGCACTATAGTGATTGATATTATTATAGTTAGGCATGTGATTCATAGATTTACACTTAACATATAAACCTGAGCGTATTTATGTTAAGAATTTCTATTGGAATAAATTGCTGTGCTGGTTTAGAGAAATTCGATTTGAAAGTTCAAGGTCCAGGCATGTTTTCAATAGATCTCCTCACACTAGCAAGTAAAAACGTATTGACAAAACAGTCAAAAGCTAGAAGTAAAACTTACATCTTCTCAGTAACCTCAGCACTAAAAGTGCCTAGTGTCCGTGATTTCCCACATAACATTAGTGTTGCTAACTTTCACTTTAACTGCCAAAGAAGGGTTACTAGAAAACTGACGTACCTTGCCAGGGTATGCAGCCTAGACTCTTAGATGGGAAATACACAATTTTGAGGCCTCAAATCATTCAAGGAATTATCTAACGTAATATCATTTAAGTTCCTCGAAGTATTAATTTGATGCCAATCACTGCTCTTTTCTATGGCTTTCAAATATTATTTCCACTTCTATAAAGTAGATACTCTTTTTTCAACATACATGCATCACAATGCACCCAGTATGGATTTTCCAGCTTGTTGTGAAAGTTCACTAGCATGGTAACGTAAAGAGAGAGAATCACAGAATGGTAGAGGTTGGAAGGGACCTCTAGAGATCATCTAGTCCAACCCTACTGCCAAAGGAGGTTCACTTAGAGCAAGTCCCACAGGAACACATCCAGGCAGGTTTTGAAAGTTTCCAGAGTAGGAGACTCCACAACCTCTCTGGGCAGCCTGTTCCAGGCTCCATCACCCTCACAGGAAAGAAGTTTCTCCTTATGTTTAAGTGGAACTTCCTGCGATCCAGTTTGTCCCTGCTGCCACTTGTACTATCGCTGAGCACCACTGAAAAAGAGACCAGGCCCATCCTCTTGATCCCTGTACTTTAGATATTTATAAACATTGATGAGATCCCCTTTCAGTCTTCTCTAGGCTAAAGAGACCCAAGTCTCTCCACCTTTCCTCCCAATTTAAGACAATTAAACTTAAATACGGATGCAGCACACTAGATGTGTCAGTGCAAGGGAAGCAACAGAGAAAAGTAGTCAATACTCTTGCAATCTCTACACCATTAGGAGGGAATAACAGACTAAACCAAAAATAATCTAAAAAAAATACAAGTACTAACCTGATTTAACATTCTCAGCAGCTGTTGAATGAGTCAACAATTGTTGCCTTCCCATAGAAGTAAAAAAAGCCCTACTTAAATGTAACAGGAAAACATTCTTTTTTTTATCAGACTGGTACAAAATGAAGTTATTTTTCCTGGGTGAATCTGGAAAACTAACTGTTCACAGTTCCCAGATTTAAATGTAGGATTAGACTTCTTTTGCTCAATTTTTTATTATTTAAATAAATCAGTCTCATCTATTTTGACAATCTCCTCTATGTACTTTGTACAGTTCCTCGCACGGTGGTCCTAACTACAGTTCTATAAATGTGTATCTCAGCAAAATTTATGAAAATAAGTCCCACGTAGTTACTCAGTGAGGTACCAGTGCAGAGGCTTAAAATTGTTGTTTGATACAGTAAATCAGGTCATATTGCTAAATTTGCTTCTGGTACTCCTTTAACAAACTAAACCCTTCTCTTGGAGATGCAGATTGCCATTTCCACACTAATTTACATGTCATGTTCTCAGCTATTTCAAAAGAAAACAAATAATGTGGTTTTTTTAGCCGAGTAAACAATCCCTCATTTTATCTTTATTGCACACTTTAGAAGATAAGTTAAGACATTTCTCACCAACACTCATCTAGGTGGATGGAAATAAATAATTCTGAAATAAGCAACTGGCATAAGTATTAATGTTGAAAACCCTCTCCTTCTATTGACTAAGTAGAATTAAATGAGAATGAGACACCTTAAATATAAAAAAAAACCAAAATAGATGGTACACTGAGGAAAAACTCAAAATAAAAATATAATATACCTATTATATTTACTAGCTTTTCCCTAAATGAATGCTGTGTAAATTGAACAACAACCAACAAAGACTATAGAAATATGTTAAAAATGTACTAAAGCCTCAGTTTTTGATTGCTATATGTGGGAGGAAGGACTAGTCTATTAAATCCAACATTTAGGAGAAAGATGCAAGCACAACTGGTATTAGGGCAAGGTTTATGAAATCATGGCTATGTAGATACAAACCTCAAAAGCTGAAACTCTTCTATTATATTAGTTTTATAAGCACGTAAGCGGATAAAAATGATACCAGTTTAATTCAGAGCTGATAAAATAATTTTTAAGAGAGAAACATAGAGAAATAGTGCTTTCTAGCTGCCTGAATGATACTGTTCTCTGCATCCCCCTGCTACTGTGGGGAGAAGCTGTAATGAGATGAGACACTCACCAGCAGGACAGGATGGGAGCTCTAACACAAGTGATGTACTGCTGTGAACTGAAAATGCTTGAAGAATTTAAACTAACCATTTAAGGTTATTTTTTACCTTGTAGCATAATAAGTGCCAGATACAAGCAGTGTTTTGTACGCTCTTGTAGTAGGATATGATGGTTATTTCAAAATGCACGAAATCTTTTCCTGATAATATGGAAGACAGCTTTTAGCCTAATGAATTTAATTTTCAAAGGGACACCCAAATACTTTGTGGGTCATATAAGGAAACCAGAAGACTGGAATAGGGATTTGGGGGTTTTGTTTTCATTTTTACTCCATGTCAAGACTAGAGACACTTGAGTGATACAACCTCCATGCCAGGGAAGAACATTTCTTCAAAATCATTGGAAGTCCTTCCATTGCCTACTTGGAATTAGTCTCAACCATAATGACAATTCCTAGATCAGAAATACACATCCTGTCTCAGTTTAAGACTCTGGATTTCCCTGTCTTTACTCAAAGATAAATCTTAGAAGAAGAAAGCTGAACTGTATGCTCCCATATCCCATGGGAAAATCTGTTAACATACCAAAAAACATGACACAGCAGAAAGAAAAGAAAAAAAGCAAACAATCAAAACCAGAAAAACAAAAAAGCAAAAGAGTAGAAGGAATCACAAACCTGTTCTATCGTTACGGAAAACAAAACTACTTTTACATTTCTGCTTTCCTAGTATTTCTGTGCAACTGTTATGAAATGAGGTTCATTAGTGAGCAGCAACACCTGACCTCATCTTCTATTTCAAAACACGCCAAAATATGAACTGTGTTTCAATTTTTTTTTTTAATATTACACAGCTTAAATGTACCTTATTCTATATTTTGCATTTCTTCCATGAAACACCTTTTTTGAAGGAACACCTGAGGATTTAACTGCCAGTGATATGTAGCATCACCACTGAGAATACCTGTGCTCCAGGGGACACACCATCTTCACTGGCATACTCTGTAGCAAGATACTGTTTCACAGCTGCTAGAAGCTTATATGTAAACACAGGGACAACTACAACACATTCCACTTCATTCTTTAAGTACCTTTATATTCCTGAATATTTCAAAATTTTCAAATTTCCCAAGCTGCACAGTTATAAAATTTTCTATAAAAGGGTGAACATCCTCAACTCAGCCCAAATGACAACGAGAGGGGATGATCAGAGTATGCTCTGAAAAATGACTGCCCAAGACTTCCTCTCACTTATGAACCACTAATCTGATTTCTCTTGTCTTTACTGTCTGTCTAGATTTCTTTTGGTGAATTTTATAGTTATTGCTTCTTTCAGACTTTGTAAAATGGCATATCTGTCAGATAATTTTTTTTTAGAAATAGAGAAGGTAAGGAAAGAATGACAAACAAAGGAGAGGGCTAGTCTGCTTATTTTTGCCATTTCTTATTTAAAATACTTAAAAATCGCCTGTTCAAGCTTTCCACCCCCCACCCTCTAATGAGAGTTGTTAGTAAAAAGAAGCAGTCCAGCCCACCCCCTGACGTCTTTAATTGACTTCGTAGGGAGTGTTATCAAGAGCTACTCAAGCGGTGCTAATGGAGCCTGTGGATTGCTCACACATGGCATGGCTGGCATTCCTTGGACCTTAAAAGGGCTAAGAGAGGAAAGTAATCTCCACTCAGCATGGAAGCAATGACCATGAGTGATCTGGAAAACAATAAGTAATTAGAAAGTATTCTTCCCCAGACAGAACAGAGGTGGAAAATGAAGATAAAGCTTGTACCCAACCACAAGTCTCCTAACTTCACTATTACAGAACTTCTAGCACAACAAAGTGTTATTTCAAAGACTGTGATACCCCATAATTAAAGGAATAAATCCATCACCTAGAAACGTGGGCTTCTACTTTTTAATCTATGATTGAATACTCCACAGAGAGATATACAATGAGGGTTATAGAGAGAGGTGGCTTTTCAGAATTTTTTCTATTAGCATTTTTACAATAACTACAGTAAGACACATGAAACTTCATATTTTTTTACTAACTTATTACAATGGTAAAGCACTCTTTGAAAATCTAAAATGTTTTTGTACTTAAGACCCTGAAACACTTCACAAACTCTGAGCAAGCCTCACTGACTCCTAAAAAGAAAGAAGATATACCTAAGTGTTGCTTCACTCCTCCCTAGAATGAAACGGTTCAAATTGTGTTTAATACTAGAGAGTCTAGAATAAGAAATGCACCGAAGCTAATACATGTTGCAATGGTAACTTTGGTGGTCAGTATAAAAAAGTACTGCATAACATGAAGCTTCATAGAGAAATAAAGACCAATATGGCAGAGGCCACCGTGTGGAAGGGAGCGAAGAAGCCATGAAGGTAGCGCAGCATTGTGCGACAAAAACCTGGCAAGCAGCCCTGAGGAGTCCTAGAAAGCAGCCGGGCTACAGGTCCCCATCCTTTTCTGCTCTGCTAAATTCTACCTTTCACGCCATACACTTGACCTGTAGCAACAATGCATAAATGGTAATGGAATTCTGGGGGCAGGATGAGGGTTTGTGGTCTCTGCACAGTGCAGTGGTGCTGATCAGGTGGAGTAGCTTGATTGCAGAGAAATGTCTTCATATAATATTTTACTATGGAAAGTGACAGGCATATTTTTGTGCCCTAGGTATTCCTAAAATAAGTTTAGTATTTATATTTTATAGGTTTTTAATAACATTTTATAGGTTTAATAATTAAAATATTTAAATAACAACATTTGAAAGGTTTTTTCAAGAAAGATCAGGAAAAACAGAAAATCAGCTGTGACTTCAACTTGCTTGCCCCACTGTGAAGCTAGTGAGTGTTAAAAAGTGCATCTAAATAAAAAGGCAGAAGAGGTGCTGTCACAAATGTCTATGTATCTAGACATTTAAGGAAAAAAAATAGAAAAAAAAAGGCAACACAATGTTAAACTTCAAGAAAAAGAAACTAAAGATACTGTGGTCATGATGTCTCCATTTAGCTGTAGAGTAGCTGATAGCATACAATTCCAATCAGAACGATGAATCACTTATATAATCCACATTGATAAAGTTGGACATCCCTGAATGGAAAATACTGCTTCTGCCCTATTTGAATTGTAGGACATTGTTAATGAAACAGGGAGAATGGGGGGAGATTTGGTAGTTATAACTTACTTGGTTTGACAAAAGCCTGTGATAAGATCCTTGACAAGAAACTATTAAGGAAAATAAATAACCATAGGGTAAGAGCTAAATTCTTGGTGTGGATTAAAAATTAGCTAAGTGATAGGAAACAAAGAGTGGTAATTAATGGCTGCTTCTTCCAGTAGAGGGAAGTTAAGAGTTGGGTACCTCAGGGATCTGAAACGGGACAAGTGTTCAATACATGTATTAATGGGTTCAAAGCTGAAATACACTGAAAGCAAAGGAAAATCAGTGAGAAACACAAAATTGTTTTCTGAAGGATAAGTATGACTGAGATCTGCCAGAAGGACCCATTCAAATTGGGATGCTAATACTGAAACACAGACAACATTTAATTTTATATAAGGACGAAGGTATATACATTTAGGAGGAATACTGAAGGTCCTTTCTGTGTTCCAAATTATTGTTATTCTGCAATAACAATCTAATTGGAGATAAAAGAGTGAGAGTCAGGAAAGATAAAGGCAGTGAGGTTCCAAAACCACAGAAATATGACTTGCAGTCAGTTTAGGTTATTCTGAACTCCAAAACAGTATTTCACAATTGACACCCAAGCTTTCAATTATTTTTTTTTTTGTTCAAATACTCGTGCATTTTCAGCCTAATCACTGTACAAAAATAAGCAGAATTTTTCATAGCATTTTATTTTCAGTAAATACAGTTCAACCAGCTGTGTTCGCCCTTTCCTCTAACAGTGCCAAAAGTACCATACAATTACCAACATCTGTTAGAAGGGCTTTCAAATTTGATTCTAAAAACATGTACTTCTGCCTCCTGCCTTGAATCCAAATATAAAAAGAAAAAAGCACAGCGTAAACAAAGAATCTATCATATCCCAGATGCAATTACAGGGCACAACTACAGAGATGCATTAAGACCTAAGCGCAATACATCCCGATGTATTTACATTAGCCTAATCTAGCCGGCCCAGTCAACTGTGCAGTCAAGATGAATGGCATGAGAACTCAGTAGCAATTCTGGAATATTTTCCAGGAGTCCTGGGAGAGTTTACACCATGTTGCTACAATAAACTAAAGTCTTTGTCATGCAGACATACCCAAAGAGGACAGCTGGACTGAGGCTGACTGTTTAAAAATTAGTGCAGACAGTTAATGAAGCTACAGTACCAAATGCACAGAACACATCCAACTAGCAACGTTAATAACTCGTTTGATTAACATTTCAACATTATGGCTACTTGGAGAGATGACCAGTGCTTAAACTGATCAGATTTTTTTACCTAACCTTCTCCCAAAATACACTATTGTCTCCATATTAAATACTAACTCATGAAAAAAATGATACTACTATTCTTTAAAGCCTAGTACATGGATAATTTCTCCACTGCACCTCTTTAAAGTCAAATGAGTAATCTTGACAACACCATCTACCCATTGAGTAATCCTAAAAGAGGAATTTGGAAAGACTCAGAAGGGGGTGGATCAGAAGGGTGCACTGATCAGATACGGTAATGCAAGACAGAAAGAAAACCGTTTGCCTAAAGGGCCCAAGAAAATTACCTAAAAAAAAGCAGAGCACTTCCTAACCATACGTAAGAAATTATTTATTTCTAGTTCTCTCCCAAATACCCCTCCAGAAATTTAACACCCAGTTACATGCGTTTCAATGAAAAAAACACCCACCCAACTTTCTGCAATTCGCTATCCATTTCGGTTACCCTAAATTAATCTGGTATTCCGCTGGTAGTACGGTGCTCACGTACGCTCTGCCTTCCCACTGCCCCAGTCGCACGTCTGCCTGATGACAGACCTCCATGCCTTAATCTGTATTGCAGTTTAGCACTCTAACTCTTCCCTAGATAAAATCTGTGCACCCCAAACTCCAGAAAAGTAGGCCCCAGCCTTATGCCACCATCAACTTGCATCCCAGGCCAGCGCCTGCTCGCCTGTAGCAAACCCACTGGGTTTCCCCAGTAGGCCAAACTGGGGCTGCGCTCTCGCAAGTGCTGTCACCTCCACTTGCCGTTGCCTACAGAGGAAGGTGGACACACTGAAGAAGAGGCAGACACCGGTCAGAGATCCAGGTTTGGGCTTACCCCGATTTTTGTACCGCATCGCCAAGGGCTCAGAGTAGATGTCATATTTTTCATGCAGATGGGAAAGGAGAACAGAGAAAATGGAGTGAGAAGAGAGGCAAAGGAGATAAACATAGACTCCTCAACAGGGTATGTTCTTCAACATACCTTCCTCTTTGAAAGGGCCGGTTTAATGAGCAAGTGACTATGTGAAAGTAGAGAATACCAATCCCCTTTTTTGTCTACATTCACGTATAAACACCGTGTGAACATTACTTGCAGCATTGGGGTGATCCGGTTACATAAGAATGAAGTATCAGTGTGTGTTTTTACAGAATATTTTTAATTACTCTAACAGATCACCTTCTGGTTTTTTTTCCTTAATGTTTTAAAATATTTAATTACAATACTTTTTAATACCACTTTTTCCTGTATGATTTAGCAAATGTTGTTTTCCTGGTTACCAGTGAAGCTTGAATACTTTTTTCTACTGTTTAATTTTATCATTCTAATGAATGGCTTTGTTGACATTATTTGTTAATTTTATATTCTTCCTGGTCACTTTAAAGAAAAATAATTGAGTTGTTTGTTTTCTTTCTGTAGAAAAATATATGAGTAGCACACTTTTTTTACTTCAGTAGTTAGAAACCAATAAACTGTACTGCCATAGAAAAATGACAAGTGTTCAAAACTAAGCCCTTGTCATTTTGTGTCTTTTTCTTATTTCACAAGGGCATTTAACCATAGACTACAGACTGCCTCCTGTACTAATTGAGACTTATATTCTTTCTCCATGTTTAGTATAAACATTTGAATATCATAATATCCACTTCGCCCTTGAAGAAATCTCCAGAGAAAAGAGGAATAACAGTAAATTAAAGGATAAAACATTGTAGATTTTTGGGGTAGGAAAGAGGTGTTTTAGCACTTACCAAAACTTGAAATAAAGGGGAAAAAATCTTCAGCTGTGCTTTACATCAACATTTAGATTTTTTTTAACCTACCCATTATGACCCATTTAATGAAATACTCTGCTGGAAACAAATAGTTTTTTGTATGATAAGCTAGTATTGTAAAATTCACTGTGAGAGGCATTCAGTCTCTACTTTTGAGAAGTTATAAACAGTAGAAAGGAGTTTGTTAAAAAAAATAATAAAATCTACAAACTGATTAATATTAGCATTTGATTCCAAGCATCTTGCCATTACTTGAAAGATTTTAAGCCTGCCCAAACAGGTAATTTCAGATGCTTTGTATTAAGCAGCTGATTCAGCAATTGCCATGCTCAGAAAATATGACAGTACAATTGATTACTGCCTTATTTCTTCTGCCTCCCAGATAACTGTTTTCCTTTGAAGTCAGAGGCCAAGAGATAAAACATCTGTTATCCTCCAAAGCCCTCTTTTTAACTGGGGGTGTTCCCTCACGGCCAAGGAAACAGTGGTGTAATTACTATTTTGTTCCTAATAATTATAAAATTGTTACATAGTTGCTGTAAGTATAAAACAGCTTTTTAGCATGTACAGATACGATGAAATATGTTGGATTTATTCACTTTTGTGCTCGTTTTGCAGGAACGAACAGCAGCGTTGAGCTCAAACCTAGCTGTGTTCAACCAAGTAACCATACACTGAGGTATGTATTGATGCTTATCATTGGAAGATGTTGCCCAGCTAATGAAGATAAGGTATAGTAGACTAACAATACTTTATTTACCAGAAAAGGGACAACATTTTCCTAAAGTAAAATACAATAGTATTGTACCGAAATCAGAGGAGCAACCCTGTGTAAAACGGATTCAAGTGTAGAGGAGAATTGGGCGTAGGAACTTTGCATGTGCTTTGTTCTATTACATGGTACTGCAGTACTATTCAGAGAGGAATGCTCTCCATATTAGGCCACACAGGACGTGTCTGCTGTTCACAGACAAAATGTTTAATCTCCATTGCATAAGAGGACTTGAAACCTGTCTGCTCTAGTCATCAGTACACCCAAAACCAGAACATTAGATACACAAAAAAACATGCAAAGAAAAACAAAACAACTTACTGGTTGACTGAACATATCCAGAGAAAAATTAAAAATTTATTCTTTGCCAACTGCCACCCCACTGAGGGATTTGAGATGCTTGAGTTTTCTCCATCTGTATAAAAGATGTTTCCCCGCTCCCGTATTGCAACTCCTGATACACTCAGCCCATAAGTGTATGTGCATCTTATTATATTCAGACCTGCCAGTCTCTTGAAAGAAACTTGAGAACATGACCTATGAAATAAAAATGGATTTCATTCTTATTTTCTTTCCTTCTTTCTCCCTTTTCCTCAGCATTCAGTTCCCCCTACGGATCCTAGGTAGAGTGGAAGCACTGTGCAAACTGCTACCGTGGCTCCCTTCGTTTCATCACTTCACCTTCTAACTTGGAAATAGTTGGTTGGATCTGGAGACGCATAATAGGGGCAAGAAACACTCTGCTAGGGAGTGTTCAACTACCCACTTTGGTAGCTATTATATTCTCTTGTGATTTAGACAACAGAAGAGCAAGAAAATGCAGGAACAGAAAATGATCAAAAGTGGGAGCGAGGAAGGTGAGAGCTGACAGAAGAGTAGGGAAGTCCAGGAGCTAAGCAAGTGCACGGCCCATATGTTAGACTGACTCTTTTTAAATAGCAAGGCTGTGTTTGTAGAAGGGGCAAACTACTTGTGAATTATTTGATGTGGGATAAAAAGCATATCAAATGTACATCAGAACCTCTACAACCGCGAGGCCAGAGACCAGCCTTCTTACCCACAAATATTATAATACCTGTAACTAAGGGCATTGCCTTACTAACAAGAGAGCGATGCCATCATTCCTTTTTCCTAAGTACTACATTTTCTACTAATTACAGCAATTTCAGTTTATTTATAGGATCTTAAGTTAGTGCTTTTTGAGTGTACTCAATAGCACACACAAGTAGACCTAAATTTACCATGCACAGGTCTTTATCTACTCTGGAAAATTTGTTAAGACTTGAAGCTAAAACAAAGAGTTTGGAAACACTCATTGGAATACCCTTTCAATAGTGAAGGACTGCCTTTCATCTAGTTATGTTTACCTAAAGTTCATTAGTCTTTTTCACCTTTCAAGCAGCTAAATCTTTATCAAGGTTATTATTTTTCATCCATGTCTCTCCCTCCTTCCCAGTTCTTTAATATATATGTTAAATAGCACCAGAACTAGTATGCAAAGCAAGGCAATTCATTTTTAATCTTGTCATTGTGATAAAAAATAATTCCTTAGTTCTGAACTTAGTTTTAGTTCTCTTTCTCAGTTTGTACTCCAGGACAGTATTTTGTCTTTCATCCCAAGACTATACACTTATTCTCAAAGCCTACCACAAAATGATTTTTAAATTTTGCCCTGCCCTCCCCTCCCCCTATCCCATACTAGATTAGAGAGGCAGAGCTCTCCTCAAGAGAATTCATGATTATCTGTCATTTACAGGTGTTTGTTTGGGCATTAAGTTATCTATTGGTTATTATTCAATTAACTTTGTACTGAGTTAAGGACCACTGTTCTCCGAGACTGTTCCAACAACAACATGACTGACAGTCACAGTAGCTTGCGTTCTGTTCTAACCACAATACCAGTTGACCTAAAACGCTGCAAGAGTCTGACAGAATGTACCCCAGATGTAGCAGGGTATGGCAGCATTTCAGAGGGATTGTCTGGTTTCCAAGTTCTGAAACTTTTCCACAAGTCTCACCTTAATATCCCTCCTGTAGCTTGCACCTGAAATCCATTCCTGGAAGTAAACTACAAGTGCTGGCACATATATATATATATGGTGAATCATTTAGAAACTATCATCATGTCATAATTAGAAAGCAGTTACCTTCTAATAACTTTAATGAGAGTCATACTAGTCAACTTCCACCTAATATTTAAGTAATATAGGTACTGAACAGATAAGGGTTTAACCCATATCTGAATTACTACCATATCCAGTGTGACAAGCATAAAATAACCACTGCTTTTGCTTCATTTTCATTACTATAGGGGGAAAAAATTGACATATGAAATAGTTTCCACTGAAAATAAGCTCTTTAAATTAAAGTACTCCTTTGAGACTTGACATTTACCTATTGTGCATCCACAAGGAAGAGTTGAAAAGGGAAATCTGGAATTGCGGCAATAGACAACAGCACTTTAGCAGACAAGCCCCTCCAGACTTTTTGTTGCTCTAAGACATGAGCAGATTTAGCAGACACTGTAGCAGTTATCAATGCAAAGTAGTTTTTAATAGCATGAAGTTAAAGAATAAACCTAAAAAAGCATAACAAAAACATTGTTTTAAAAACAACAACAACAAAATTGAAAATATTGAAAAAGGAGTGATTTTCTTCAATCGGATAACAATTTAAGAAAAACCACCACCAAACAATTCTATTAGCAAAAACATCCAAGAAAATAAATTTAATGTCTTCAAGACACACTGATCAGAAAAGAAAACTGAAGACAGAGCAGTTACAGTAGTCTTTATGTAAGAAAGAGGGGGGAAAAAAGACTGTTTTTAAGAAAAAAACAAAATCACATATAAGACAATAAAGGATGAGAAGCATCTAGGTGGGTTTTTTTTTTGTTCTGTTACTTTCACGACACATTGCAAAGTTTTCTTTGCTAAAATATATGCAGTTTAAACACAAGAAGGAAAACTTTCTGGTCTTCCAACTACAATTATTTGTTTCATATATGGCAGTTTAAGCTTAGGTCATTAGAAACATTGCTCATAACTTCAACAGGTACTAAATGCCTTCCTTTTTTTTTTTGTAATTAGAAGTTTCTGGTCTAAGTCATCCTCATCTTGACCACTGAAGGAAAGGAATGAGCTACTGTAATAGCACCAATTAAGTGAGGATATGCCTCCTTCACTCTAAATGGTGAAGAAATCCATAAACTGTAGGCATAGATTAAATATTTTATCAGCATTTTATACAACAAAACTTTCTTCTTTTCACCTTTACTCCATTTAACACACACACACACACACATTCAGAGATGGCAGCCAAAAGAACAAGCTGAGTGCAGCCTCCTACAGATAAGGTGAGGTAGAAGTGCTCCCTTGCATCCCGTGCTGTGTCAGCAAGAGCGCAGCCAGCAGGTCCAAGGAAGTGATCCTCCTTCTCTGTTTGGCACCGGTGAGGATGAGGATGTGGCCGGAGTGTTGTGTCCAATTCTGGCTCCCCAGGACTTGCATAGACAGGGATGCACTGGAACGAGTTCAGCAAAGGCCACTGACAAGAGGTAAGAGAACAGAGCCCTGGGTACAAGAGGAGAGGCTGAGCGAGCTGAGTCTCTGCAGCCTGGAGGAGAGAAGGCTCAGGGGAGACCTCATGCCTGTCTGTAAGTGCCTGATCAGAGGGTACAGAGAAGACAAAGACAGATTCTTCTTGAAGGGTGTATGGCAATAGGACAAGAGGCAACAGATGCAAGTTGAAATGTGAGAAATTATGATAAGTTATAAGGAAAAAATTCTGTTGATGAGGATAGACAAATACAAGTTGCCCAGAAAGCCTGTGCAATCTGTCTCCTCAAAGGACTTCAAGATTCAAGCAGCAACTTCAAACTATTTAGACCTGCTTTGAGCAGGGGGCTGAACTAGAGAACTCTGAAAGTCCCCCTCAGTTACGCTGTGATTCTTTGTTGGATGAATTGACTTATGAGGACAGACAAATCAGAACAACGTCTGATGAACTTCTAGGAGAATGTAAGGAACAAGCACTCTGGGTAGACACTGGCATCCCAGAGAGCGTTTAAAAGAAGAGGAGAACAAATGTAGGAAAAATGGCTGTAGAGGAGCAAGGCCAGCCTTAACGCTTCCAGTCATTAACACAGCAGTGTCCTCACTGAACACGGAAGGAATTGATCCTTCCGCTCTTTACTTTGGAAGTATAACCCAAGCACTACATTTCTCTTGCCTTAGTGTGCCTAATAAACACATCAGGAATTCTTTTGTTTGAATAGTTACGAACCAACCAACTCCACAGCAGGTAAAATGGAGAGAAGAAGGAGAAGAGGAAGGACTGATCAAAAAAAAAAGTTTCCTGTGCTTAACTGGGAAATCCGCTTAAACGGGATGTCTCCCAGGGAACTAATTTAAACCCGATGATACTTAATAGCTATGATTGGTGCTTAGTAAGTAGGGTAATTATGTTTAATGGGGATGCCTTAAAGCAATTGAGTGGCACTTAAGTCTTTTGTATGTCTCAATCTCATGGTACTTCTCTCCATTTTCTCCTCTAACAGCTTTCTGACCCTCCGTAACAGCTATAAATGTAGAAAATGTATACATCGCCACCTGTTTGTAGGAGTTTGTCCCTTCTGTGCTAAATGCAGGGTCACCATACTAGGCATGTATTTCTTGTCTCCTCCACTCCTATCACGGCATGAGCCACAGTACCTAGCCAAAATATTGTCTCGTCCTATCATTACAGGCTTATCTAATAACATGAAGCTTGATACTGCCACACTGAAGCTAATGGAAGTTTTCCAGAAGCAGAATCAGATTCAAGCTGAGTTTTGCTCAACCCCTTGAAGCAATGCTGTGCTCTGCGGTAGGATTTACTTTCAGCAAAGTAATATTCTCCATTTGTTTCAAAAGTTCTTCATAGGCGTATTGAGGATGTAAAGTTTGTGGACAGTTTTCTCCGTGATTTAAATTAATCATATCTCGCTTTTTTTATATGAAGTAGTTTTCAAGACATAGTTTAGAACGTTGTCTTTGCTATAATACAAAGTCTGCAGTGTCTGTAAAAAGAAAAATCAGGAGGAAAAAACCTACTTAAACTAGAACCTCTATTAGTGGTAGAAAAAAAAAAAGTCATAGGTTGGCCACAAATAAGTTTATGTTGGAGAGTAGAAAGCCTCTAACTATTAGAGCTATCAGATCCTGAAATGACTTTCCAACAAGTATAGTAGAGGAATAAACCAGATTTTCATATGGAGCTCGCTCAATAACTTTGTGAAAGAGATGCTATAATGGCACGCCCAGAACAGCTAGATAATAGGTTTATTGATCCAGAATGTGGGTCTCAATCTTATTTTCCTAAAATCATTTTAAATACATGAGTGAAGCCATCAGAGAAAGTAAAATAAAGCATCTTTAAATTCAACTTACTGCTGCCACTGTCTCAAGGAAACTGACTGCATCCTTTTAATACTTAAAGAGATGGCTGGATTACCAGCAGTCTTACTTTTCTCGTCTGAGAAGTCTAGCTAGTCAGTGAACTACAAATGTTCACCATTCCTCTCACAGCAATAAGTTTATATGAATGAATTGAAATGTTGCAAGCTAAGAATACGGATGATGTATTAAGCACCTGCAATGACAGTGCATAAGCATTTGAAATCTAACACAACAAAAAAAATCACAAGGCTGTTAAGTGTTAAAAGGTACTAGGAAGGTGGTTTTATGAGACTTTTCACTAAGCTGTGATAGACATGATTAAACCACAATTTTAATAAAAGATACAAACCTACCATTAAACAGAAATTAAAAAAACACCACCAAAACCCAACAAACATATTGTATGATTTTCAATGTTTCTTTGCCAGGTGACTAAAATACCCGACTTTGCCACTCCAAACCTGAATTGTAGAAAGGTCAGTTCCCAACTGGGAGGAAAAAGAATGTTTTATAAATCCATTTGCAGACCATACCGCAAACCTATATAGACAAACTTTCTAGTCAATATATTATTTTTCTTACTGCACATGTTTTAGTAATTATAACGTAGGCATATTCCTTATCACACTTGTCTCTCTAAAACACATGTTAGTAAGAGCCTACAAACATAATCTGTTACTATCTTCTGTTCTCATTGATACCAACACATGTAAGGGTTGGATTTTCTTATATAAAGAGTTTCCAGTTGCATGCTTTAGAATCAAATGTCCTTATGGCAAAGTTATCGTGATTTTAAAGTACCATTAAAAAACACAAACCATATTTTGAAATATTTTAAACTCCATAGTTATCAACTGTTAGGATATTTAAGAAGAAAAGGATATTAAATCTTTACATTTCATCCTGAAACTACGAAAGACTATCTTAGCAGTAGTCTGTTCACACAGCTCCTATGGAAATTAGGAGAGGTTTGTGCAAAGGAAACCACTCACACAATGAGACTTCTCATAGCGGATCGTTAGACTTACCCTTAATTAAGGTTGATTAACTCCATTTTTGGATAGGGATTGGTAAAACTGGTTACTATTTTTGTCAGCTAATAAAATTAGTAAGTTACATTAATGTTGATGTCATTATCAATAACCTTGCCACAGTGAAGTCTGAGTATTTAAACCACTTCACATCTCTGAGTTCACTCTTACCGCTTTTCTCTACAAGAAAAGTTGACTCATGGAAAGATTAAATCACTTGATAGTTGCACAGCACGTGAGTGGCAGATCCATCCCCAGAGCCTGAGCCCAACCTTCTTGTTCTACCAGCTCTACTGTGGTTTGTTTTTTTTTTCATTTGTTTACTGGTTAGATAAAAAAAACCAAAATGTGAATGATGAGAGAAAATTTAGCTATGCAGAAATATAAATCTAAAGGGTAAGACATTATTTCTGTATATGGGGTTCTGTGTTTGTTTTTTTTTTAAAAAGATTTTAAGTTTGGATGCACACGTATAGACTCTAAAGGAAATAAAAGCAGCAGTTGCTCGAATCAGATAATGCAGAGGAAAACAGTATCAGACAGTACTGGATTTGGATGTTGCTTCCTGCATTCTCTGTTGTTAAAAAAGCACCAGCTCTCCAGAAGAAACGAAAAAGCACATTTAGAGCTTCCCAGAAGTGCCTATGATTTAAAAACCAGTGTGCTTGCAGAAAAATTCAAAGCATGCTGAAAATATCATTGCAAATACGTGTGATGTATCAATACGAAGACACTTTCCTCAAAACCATAAAGCATTAGGTATGATTTGGGAGAAGAGTTATGTGTATAAATATTCTTTGCTTCCCCCCCCAACACACTCTAATTTAAACGTGTTCATCTATGAAAGGCAACTCTTTTCTTGCCTTAAGTCAGAGGTAAATCATGTTACACTGACTGACCCTCAAACTCCACTGTGAAGTTAAGGATAAGCAACAACAGGCTACGCTGCAGTCAAACGGCGCCTGAACAAAAAGTGATACAAACACCATTACTAAGCATTCAAAGCAAAAATATTGGTGATGATCTCCTGACACACATGCAGCAAACTTCTGTGTGTTAACAGAGAATAACAAATATTTTTAGAGCACACATAAAGAGGCCCCCCACTAATAGCCTGGTCACTAGTGACCGCAATAAAGAACCTCCCATACTTGTTTTTGTTAAAAGGGTACGCTGCCTACTGCAAGTCAAACACAACTGAGGGAATCAGCTCCAAAACAGGTGTGATTTGTCTTGTCCTTTAAGGTGGAAAACCTACTTTCAGTGCAGTAAAGTACAGCCTCGTGCACAAAGACCTAATACAGCCAGACCTGGAAAAAATACCAAAGTGATCCAAGAAAGTAAATGACATCTGACTGGCTTGTTTACACAGTCTCATTTCCCCAAACCATTTTGCTTCATTTACTACACTTTGTCACTATGTGAGTGTTTGGGGGATTTCAAATGGACTCATTCTGTTCTAACAGATGTCAAAGAAGAGGTACATTGGTTTTAATGCCTATTTTGGGACATACGGGAATCGGTTTTTTCCCTGTATAAAAAGTCCACAGCAGTCATCCAGCAGGATCCGTCTCCATTCTTTCCCATATTTATATCCTCTTAAATTTCCTCAAAATTATCGAGTCACTGTTGTTTACTAATGCACTGCTGCTCATGGACTATTTTCTGAAAACACTTCATTGGTACACCACCAGTCAGATTACAAGAGTGAATTTGCCACAACTTTATGACCACCACAATTCTGGACAGAAAGTGCCATTTGACAACAGCAACCACTTCTGTTACCGACATATAATAAATAAAAACCAAAACTAAAACTCGTATGCACATATATACACATTTCCATGTACATCACACATTCTTAAGCGGCTGTCACTTGCATTTTTTTACCAAACAAACGTGAATATTGGTTAAATTTCTAGGTCATAAGCTAAATTTTTCCTTAGATATAAGAATGAAAATCACAATAAAATGTGTAAGTACATTGAGTGCACGTAAGAGATGAATTTGTCTTCGGTTGAGGCTATTACTGTGAGCTAGTATCTATTACTTCCTTCCTGACAACCCATGATGACATAAGCCATCAAAACATGAAGTCTGCCAGTTCTGTGTCACCACATAATGTTTTTACTTTTTTGGCTTTAATTCTCACTTTTTTTTTTTGCCTTCCCACAGAGATTCCTCGGCACTGAACACTACTGAGAAATAGCTAGTGGCCCACTCCACTGCCAAACACACACAAAAATCAATTCAAATTTTTCTTACAATTAGCAAATAATTCAGTCATCTCTTTTTTGTCTTCAGAAAGAAAAGCTAGGATATCTTTCCATTCAAGCAAAGACTCCTTAGATAACTTTAGTAAAAAGCTTCTCTCTCCAACGTGATGAATCAAGACACATATCCAAAGAAAACAATACCTTGGGGTTACTGAGTTAAGACCAAGTTAAGTTATACTCAGTAATTCTGTAACCTAGGTAGATGTCATACTCTTCAGATGGCATCCTCTTTTTTCTTTTAGTCAAAAAACATACTGATCACGCAGATTTGATCTGTTTTTATCTATTATGGCAGCACAGCATCAAGCAAGAATAAAACAGTGGTGCCTGGTTATTTCAGTTCACAAACGAAGGAGAGAAGCCCAGCCTGTGTCCTTCAGCAAGCCATTAATGGTATCAGTATTTTCTGCTGTGTTCACTGGAGCACTGAGTCTTATTTGCACTCACTAAATCTTTCCAGTGTCACGCAGAAACAAAAAGGGGCAAGCCTGGGTGTGGGCAATCATCTTAAGGTGCTTGTCATGTAAGATTATCCAAAAAGCAAGTTTTGTAGGGCTCCTGAATGTGAGGATGAAATTACCAATTGCTTACCGGTGTCCCTCGCACGATTATTTACAGTAATTAGAAATCCAGTATCCTGTAGAAGAGTACAGGACACTGCTTTTCCCTAAAACCTTTTTAACCTAGCTATAAAGTTCTAAACATCATTATGGAGCTGCAGTGGGGAGAAGGAGGAAGGTTGAATTTCAGGCCATGCTTCTTCCTTTGTAACACTGTCTGAGAATTATAGCACTGGTATAAAATGCTACATTTCTTTTGAACGGTACCATTTCATCTTCAGAATTTGTTATGCAACTCGTATTTGTACTCCACTTCTCATTTTTTTTAAAACAAATTATTCTATGCCTTTTTATGATCTTGTAGGAAGTCAAGGTTGAATCAAAGCCATTGTGACTGCCAAAGTGCATATATAAAATTATACTACTAAGCGTTAACCTTGCTTTGTAGGTTCACTTATACTTTTCAATTAAAAGCTATCTTTAGTATTGAAGCGAAGTACTTTATAGTTTTTCAGTTAAAAGTCACCTTTAGGATTTAGGCAAAGCCACTTTTATGGTAATTCACACTGGCATTCTCAAAAAACTATTCTGCCTACAATGGCTGTACAGTGACCTTGTTGCATCCAAAGTTTTAAAAGAACACAGAATAATTAGTAAGTGACACTTTACTTGTGTTTACTCAGGCCATTTAGTAAATGTGGGAAAAGGTAAAAATCAATACATTAAAAGAATCTCCCATCTCCCCAAGGAAATTACATAAATATTGTATGTATGTGTACGTGTGCCTGTGTGTGAATATATATCTGGGTGTATCTGTACATTTTAAAAAACAGATTTGGTAATTACATGGCATTATTTTTTTATCTCTCAAAATGACAGTGAAGCCATCACAAACTGCTTATATTTCATATGAAGGCTAAAAGCACATTAATTTTTACAGCTACATCTGCAAAATATATATTCTCTTAAACTATTTATAAAAACTGTTGAAATCGGAAACACATACCACTGTGCTCCCGCTTCGTCCAGAAACCTCAAAGACTGAGGATAAATGAGCTTCCACAAAACAAACCTTGAAGTGCTCAGTCGTAAACGGAAAACTCCAAAGACCTGTATGCCCCAAAGATTTATGCAGACGTTTAACTATACTTATTGTCAGTAATCCCACTGAAGTCAATAGGAATACTCACAGTGCGTACAGCTACACACACACACGCATAAGACTTCAGCCTCGGGGGCTGATATTTCAATAGTTACTTTGCTTGAGTAATACCCTGAGGATCTGGCTCTGTAAAAGCTGTCCAATTCTTCCACTGGTTCTCAACAACTTCTCTAGAGAGTAGTTACCAGTCACAACTCTGTTCTGGAGTAAAAACACCGGCCTACTTCTTTTGGTTTTTGGGTTTTTTTTTCCCCCCATACTACTTTCACTGATGTAACACTGGTTATCAGTTAAATTACCAGCCTGAATCATTGTTTAAAAGAGCTAACCAACAAGCCTTAGTACACAGAAGCAAGCGACACTAGATGACGGAGAAGAGAAACAGTGAAAATTATTAGGCAGGAAAACAAGATAGTGTGTGTCTAACACAATATGGGATTTTCATTTACAGAGTAATAGGGATGGTATTAATACTAAATCACCGCGGTGTCAGAATGTGCATAGTGATGATAAAAGATTATATGCTTTATACATGACTGATGATGACACATTTAGAAAATATCTGGAAGGGAGAAGACAAAGTGATGTCTCATACAACTTACGAAACTGCAACATTTACAACATGTCACCTTCAAATTAGCGTACAACAGGAAAAAAATGACCCCTTCAGTATCAATGCCCCCAGCTCTTCCGTTACAACGGCCTTGACAAGAAACCCATTTATTCTCCTCAGAGAAATTGTTCCAAGGTGGTTGTTAGGTGCAGTAGAGGCTCGACTCCTTAGACCTGGGCTGGATTCGACCGCCCCGATAAGATAGAGAACAATGTTGCGTGTGTCTCTCTCGGTCTTTGGAAAGGTTATGTATCTTCTCTGGGAGAGGCGTTCCTAATTTAATTTGCATTGTAGGGATTTTGAATCCCAAGACTGTGACAGAAGTTAGAAATTATGCCAAGATTGATAACATTTTCCTAATGCTGTACTGGGAGTCTCTCATAGGAAGGGTAACCTAATTAAAAAGGTATAACAAAACAAATATTTTAATACAAATCACAGGATATAGTAATTCTCCATGCAGAAATAAGCTTAGCTGCCACTTGGTTTCCAGAAATCTATTCCAACTTTATCTTGGAAAGCATAATTTGAAAAAGATTCACTTATGCCTACCGCTGTTTTTAAAGATATTTTTCTTTAAAGATCTAAATAAATAGGGACATATGTAACTCTTAAAAATTTTACGTCACACATTCATTTTACAACTCAATAATTAAGTTATAACAGTAGCTATTTTAAAAGATAACTTTTTGCAAAAGAAGGTTTAGTTTCCTGATCCATAAAACTATATAGGCCAGGAGCTTAGAGAACAGGAGTCTAGAAGGAATCGAGAAAATCAATACTCACAACATATTTATATAAATGTTCAAATCCTTTGTACTGTTGACTCGCACTTTTTAAACTCATCACAACTAAAGCAGATGTAGGAGCCTACTTTTAGGTAACTAGCTGGTAAGACCTTTTATCAATAACGCTATTTTCTCTTATGCAAGACAGAATAAAGTCCAGGTCTGTATGTAAAATCATCATACTGTATTAGTAGCCTATCTGCTGCAGATGCTTTTATCCTGGTACAAAATGAAGTATAAAGTATAATTGTCTTCCCTGTCTGTGAATACACTGTCCTGGACAAACACATTGCATTGATTGTGGTGTTCCCACTGAAGCTGCACAAACTTACTTGTGCCAACAGACTTGCATTTGAGAGCAAAGGCAACAACAGTTCTAGAGGATCTCAGTAGCAGGTGAAAAGGCCAATTTGTGCCCCAGTCTCCTTTCCCAAGACACCTGTGACCTATCAAAGCGCTTTGTCACACATTACCATCTAACAGAGTCAGTTGCTTTGGGAGCTAGATAAAGTTCCTAGGCAGTTACAGTGATAAGAAAAGCCCCATCCTGCTGAAACTCTAGAAAGAAATTTAATTGCTTGTTAATGATTTACAAGATTTGACTCATTTGTCATTATTAAAGCAAACGGTTCTCAGCCGGCTGTAACGAGCATAAGGTATTCATCTACACCTAAGGGACGTACAGACCACAATCCTAAACATCTTTTTTCTACCCAAACCACTTGAGAATATTCTCTGAGGGAGTAATGGCAATAGCCAGAGTAATGTCACAAGAACACTGGGCTTTTTTTTTTTTTACGGTAACATGTATCATCTTAGCTGATAAATTTCATCAACATAACGTGATGGCTTGGGAATTTGCTTGCCAGCACCTTCCCCACAGTTTCAGGAGGACATTATTTGGGATTAACTGTTCCTACACTGTCTAAATTCCATCCTTTAAAGAGAACAATTAGTTATGTAGTTTTTTATGCAGTGGCTCGGTTCCTTTTCTCCCTCTTTAGAGCATATCTTCTCAGTCTGGGTATTTACTCTCAAAAAGTAAACAATACTACAAATTCTTTTCTACCTCTTTGCCAAATGTAACTGAAATTATGAGGATCAGAGCGGAAAAAGGACAGTAGGCAGACAAACACAGTGACTAACACTGATCACATAAGCCTAAATTCTGTAAGAAACCAGGATCAAAACATTCACCTAATACTTTTTTTTTTTTTTAAACAGTGGCCTGACATGAAAAGATACTGAATACACAAAAGACAAAGACTTCAGTAAGAACATTACCTCATTTTAGGTACAAAAGGACACATTTCGTAATTCTGAAGAGTATCAAGCTAAATAAATTTTTTATCAATAAAAAAACCCTCTCAACAAAGGCTATAAAATTATTTGGAATAATGTTCTGTTTCCTGAAGCCAAAAAAGAATTAATCGGCTTTGACTCATTCACACTTTACAGATGTAGGTAACTGCTTAGGGAAATTTGGTATTTCAAATTTGGATTCTCAGAAAACTTTGCTGTGGCCCACAAGTCCAAGACCTACCGAAACAGTGCGGCATAAGGCTCAAAGCTGTATTGTAGCATGCACGTCACTAGACCACCTTCAGCCAGCATGTACCTGTTTGTTAGTGCCTCAAGTGCACATTCAGGGTGAAGTCAAGCCCCGATTCTCTTACAGTCTTGAAAATTTGCTGTGAATCTTAAAGGTAAAGACTCCAGAATACTTGCTTTCACTTCACAGGAAGAAATACAAGTATTATTTTAAATAAATGTCTGTTATTTTATACAAGAGAGATCAGATTTCTGGAGTCTTCCATCAGCAACAATATAAAAAAAAAATGCACTCCTATTTTTGTGCTAGTTATGCTAGTTAGTCAACTTGCTCTTCAGTAAAGTGGATTAAAACCTTAAAGTTACTAAACCTTCCTGTGAAATGAGTAAAACCATCAATTCCTAAGAAAGGCAGTGATTTTTAGGAGGGTCAGCACCTTGCAACATGGCATTTAATTAATATTGTCGTTCATGACTGCAACAAATGAAAGAGGAAATTACAAATGAAAACATATAAATTTTGACTGTGATGTTTTAAATCAAAATCTTCTTAATGTTGATGAAAACTTCCCAGTAACTTTAAATAGCGAACACTTAATGTGCCATAGTTTCATTAATCATTTAACTCAGTATGTATAAATCCAAACCCCTGGGGAGACAGATTTTGAAATGATTGGTTCAGACAGTGTGTACCTCTAATGAATGCATTATTTGGGATATTTCCAACATGGTTAATAAGGTAATGTTCATAAAAGAGACAAATTAATGGATATTTCTGGCCTACCTTATATGCTTCAACAAATTGTGATGAACACCACGCATACAAATGACAAAGGATTAATCATACCAAAAAATTGAATTTCACTGTTTATTCCAAAGGCAGAGAGTACATCAGTAAAACAAAGACTATGCACTATGCCTGACGTGGCAGAGGCAGCGAACTTCAAAATGGACCAGCAGTGATTTCAGAGTCTCCATCTCCTTTTCTGAAAACTTTTGCAGGACTTTGAAAAGAACGAGAATGGATTTTCCAATTGTAACTAAGCTGAAAACCACAAAACAGTAACAGCTCTTTGAAGAGCTCACCTATTGTTTCTGTATCTGTTTCTTAAAGGCAGCGGTAGGATACATTCTAGGAACAGGAATTTTTGCCATAAATATGTGCATTATATTAAGTAATTATATTAAGTAATTTTTATTCAACACCGATTGTCACTGTTGGTACCTATTGCTGCCCCAGAAAACATTTGCTGTTAAAACTTAAACAGTCCCTTCTCCTTGTCTCGATAGATCACATCTGATCGTCTCAGAGACCTGAAGTCCCCAAGGTATTCTCTTGTGAATAATTCATATTATAACCAATTCTTCTCTTAAAAAGCAGTTGTACTGAATGCTGGTGTAGCACATCTTCCATAAAAAGTATCTTGTCCCAGAAGACAAAAAAAGGGGATTGAGATAAAAGGTGCAGATATTGTTTTCCTTGCTGCAAAGCCACTCTGGCCCAAACCAGCTTACATGCTTTGAAGAGATACAATGACTATGCATCTATCACTCTAAACTGTGCTAAATCTTATTCCTTAGAGGGGAGGCTAAACAGGCAGTGTGGTGAATTGTTCCTCTCTGATTATTTCAAAAGAACACGCACCCTCAACCTTTCATTACCCAGCGTTAGACGCTCGGCTACAAAATATGGTAAAACCTACGGAAACCATAGCACTGATGCAAAAGTGTGGATTAGAAAGCTCTGGAAGCAATTTTTTTGAATGACACCTATTCAACACCTCTTAAAACAAGGCTAAAAGAGCAATTAAACATTAATTTTGGGGATTAAACCCTAAATTACAATACTTGTGTGGAGCAGCTATCTCCCTCAGTGTAAAAGTTAAATTTCTAAAGCAGAATGAGGAAGGAATCAGAAGGCATGAAAGCTGTAAGGGATTAATCATATTATAGTAGTGTTCTTCCTTATTTAAAATATAAAGCCCTTCATCTCAGAGCACATCAAGGAGACAAGAAATACGTGAATGAATAACACACTGTGGTACAAGTACACTTCAGTCCTGTTGCTGGATTAAACCAGCACATATCTACTTACTATTTCAATGTGGAAAGCTGAAATGTAATAGAACTGGAATCTCCGAGCACTCCAAAACCAGTAATTATAACCATCAAAATAAGGAGCTGAAGTTTATAAGGGATTAAGAATTTCTGAATATTTGAATTTTAAAATGTTCTATTATGTTGGACAAAGACTGAGATCTCTCAGAAGCGTAACTTTCACTTTTTACAAACGCATCGAGCTGTAAGCAGTTTATTATTTCAGTCTTTTAAGACTCCTGACAGTCAGCAAGTTACTGAGTAGACATTGAATCCTCCTTAACTCTCTTAAATGGATAGCAGCTAAAAAATGTTAAATAGAATACATTAGTTCTATCTTACATGATAAAACCTGTTACTGGTGGATTCCTTTACAAATACCAATCAGGTCTACTTTATGATATGTTCATTTCATTGTCTCAAATAATCTGGGACACCCTGTTCTCTTACTAACCTTTGGTGACCCTGTCGCATTCTTCTGGTCTATACGGCACATCTACATTGATCTGTAGACAAAGCACTGTCAGAAGCAATCAATACATCATTCCTTCAGCAACAAGACTGGCTTTTGCTCAGTTTACTTTCCTTTTTTTTAACAGATCAATAGTGCTAAACTGATGTATTGTAAATTGGGGTGTAATTAGTACCTGTCTGCAGGCCTGTTAACAAGCTGCTAAAATATTATGCAGACTTCTTTTAAACAGAAGATTTTAAACTCTCTTCAGCTATGAGTAGGTAGCTATTTAAAAGAAATTCAGGGGACAACAGACTTTCTAAAAATCATGCCCCCAACAGTTACACAGAAAGCTTTTACTTTGTATTGATAATGAAAAAACAGTGATTAAAATGAAGAACATAATAAAGTTATATCATCAAATCTGAATATCACCAATGAATACAATTTAGGTTAAGATAACATTTCCAAGTAACACTGAATTTTACGCTGTCATACGCGGTTAAGACCATATAATAACTCTGAAGTTTCTAAACACATCGCCACTTAGCAATTGTCAATCAGATGTTTGACACCATCTAGCGCAAAATTTTAATTGCAACACGCTAATACAGAGAAGGTGCTGAGAAGTAGTATTTGTGTGGCCTTTTTTTTTTAAAAGAGCAACAGAAAAGCAACAAAAAACAATATTTCTTTCTGGACTACTGCTTTTTCAGATTAAATTCCTCATTGAAAGGGCGGAGAAGCAGCACAACCACAAAGCCTTTGCTACTCATCATGCACAACAACTCTGTTATGAGTATCACATCCAAAACATTTAGGTCTGTTGTGCGTTAATGGAAGTTATTGTTACAGAACTTTTATTCAGGTAAAACCTCTGCTCTAAGTTCAATGAGACAGACTCCTTCTTGGGCACTGGCATTGTTTTCCACTTCTTTCTCTTTCCTCCCTGGCTTGTCTCTTTTTTTGTACTTCTCTCTCTTAGTTGGGCTATTTTGCTGGCTGCTGTCCTGGTGTCCTGCTCCTGTGCCTACCTGGGAGCATCCTCTAAACATCATCTGAAACCTCTAATTTCCTTACCCATTACTATGTTATTCCTACACATTCTTCTTCCCCAAGTTCCTTTTCATAAGCCCATAGCCTTGCTCTCTATAAACTATTGGTTTGAGGAGCGTGGCTTGAGATACTTTATGGAGAGCAGCTAGGCCCCGCAACGCCCCAGGGACAGGCCCGCTCAAACACAAGATCTTCAGTCCCCAGAAGAAATGAACCCCACAGCCACTCACTACTGAAATTCACAAGCAAACATACATATTCTAGTTTAGCCTGAGCGTACTGTTGACCTGAAAGTTATCTTAAACAGACTGTCTTTGTCCTTTCCTACCACCTATCATTATGAACTCATCTTTAAGCATGCCATTAATTCAGGTCCCAAGACTGCAGTGTTTACTCAAGCCTAGGAAAGGCCGTATAAAGCAGCACAGGAAATACAGGAAAATGCTAATCTATGAGTCATGTAATTACATCAGAGTCTCTGCTCACATTGAAAAGCATAGCTTTAATAACTTTTGAAGAAGAAAGAAAACCATAAGCTTCACATTATTAAAAAGAAGTGTCTGAAGGCAACCTGTATAAAGATGATAAAAATCCTGGAGAAAAAAAAATAAAAGAAGTAGAACAGTTACTCCAAGTACAAATTGAAGGGAAGAGCTACCAAAAAAAAGTTACTTCTTTCCATGGGTCAAAGGGTTTACATAACAGAGATAATCGTGTACTAATTTTTTGCCTAGATTCAATCACACAAACTGAAAGCAAACGCCGTCTTACTTCATGAGTATTTCTACTAGCTATGAGAGAAACTGGCTGTGTGGCGAGGCTGTACGCAGCGGAACTAGGATATCCAGATTGCGAGTAGGAAGTAACGGATGTCTGAAGGTGAGCAGTCAGCAGCAGCGTGGCTGCAGGGCCCGCTGTGCTGCACGCCGCTCCGAATAACATATGCTGCTCACGCAGATGGCGAGGGCCAGCGGCCTCGCGAGCGGCAGAGCTGCAAATCACCGTCCCTCCGCGGGGCCTCGGGGCCTGCGACGAGGCCCACACCTGGACATTTGCAGAAGTTAGCTCCCATACCAGAAAGAGGCCAACCGTACCAGCCCTGAGAGGCAGGTGATCAGTCCAAGCAATCAGGGTGTGCCTATCGTCACCACAGCTATGCTGATTTTGAAATTTAACGCAACTTGTTCAAATCCACCTATGCTTCTTTATGGAGAACGATTCTTGCTCACACCTCCTACTGCTTTCACTGAGGACCTTGGAGACCTTACCCCTTGGGGTGGAAGAATGCCCAAGCTCCATTACTCTGTAAGGAGCTACAAGATCTTGGCTTGGGATTGTTCTTTTCTGTAAGATTTCGTGGGAATAAAAGCATGCAGACATACATGCTCTGATTTAAATAATCTTGTCTGTGCAAGCTCCAGGGGTAGATCATGAGAACAAGGGGATACTTAAGGAGAGTAAGAACAACTTCAGCAGAACTACTGAAAGCACATTTTAGTTGACAACACTGTTCTAATGATCTGAAAATCATAAGTATCCTGACAAATCTTTTCCATTTGAAACCTTATAAATGTGAGGTTACCTTTATACATTTCTATGTATTTCTAAGTCTTTAAAATTATTAAGTAAAAAATAAATCTCCTCTACAGTGGGATTAAAATGTATGGGTTTCACAAATCCTCCTTTTTCACAGCATTAACAAAAATGATGTATTTCTCACAGTTACTCTTCCTTCTTTTTTTTTTCATTACAGACAGTCCATGCATTGCAAAAATAGATCAAATACAGACAACCTGCTTTTTATCATTCAGTGTTATGCTTTAGAAGTTCCATGCATCAGTGGAAGTGACCCTATTGATTTTATCTCTAAACTTTTGATTGGAGGAGGGGAAAAAAAAAAGCCCACACACAAGAGGTAAGACTCTAAAACTGTATGCATCTGTGCATGACAAAATGTACTTGAACCTCAAGAGATAAACTGGATTTTTTTTATCTTTTGTATCTCTGTTCAGAAGCACTCTTATCTCTTTGCACAGTGTTCTGAAACATGTTTTCCTTTTCTAACAGCTTTCTGACACAAATTGCAAAAGATTATTTTATGTTTTGATTTTTACTTCAATTTAGATTTGCAAATACTAGATGTGAAATAAAATCCTTACACATGCCATGCGTGAAATACTCTTGGTTTAATTTAATCCTACTTGGGTTACTACTTATCATGCTGCCAGAGAACTTGAGAGATATGGAACTAGACACCTTTGAAAGTGGTTAGCTTTTAATTCTCTCCTGTAAAAATGTGAATGTACGTAGGAGCAAGTACCCACACATACATGTGAAGTTCTAGATTTAAAGAGCAGCAGACAGCACAGTACAGCAATTCCCTCAATTAATTTTAAATCCAAAATTATGACTCTGAATGTAAGCATGTTTATTTCCTGTATTTTCATGTATAACTCCATCTTCTCTCCTTCTCTCTCTGTGCCCGCTTCACGTGTCAACGTCCAGGACTCTACCATAACCTCCAAAGCTTTTAGCTAAGAGAAAGACAATCTGAACTGCATATTCCATTTTATGTATTACATATATGCACTTCCACAGCACAGCTCTCCTGTGAAGCGTTATTAACTCTAATGCAGTCAAATGCATCATGTATTCTGTTGGACTTGATGATCTTAAAGGTCTTTTCCAACTGAAAGGATTCTATGGTTTTTTAGCAAAATACCAAAACCTCATCAGTGTCTGCTGTTCTCTGATACTGACTGCATCCTTCTCTACCTTTACCTGTCACCCTGTTCACTCGGTAGGGACCAAGCCATGTCCATGAGGTGGCTCTGCATGAAGCAGGAAGCTCCAGGAGGAATGTGATCTAAGACAAGGGCAGTTCCACCCAACTCTCTCCCTCGTGTCAGTGTTTGGTGGCCAATGTGCACAGTGGTAGCAGCTAACGGTGTTCCTCCTCCTCTCTATTTTCTTCCCTGTATTAAATGTCATTTAGTCCACAACAGGTGGGTGCAGTTGCGGTAGAGAGCTGCCTAGTTTTGGCCAACCACAGGCAACATCATGGCACAGCACAATGGATTATTTGAGGGCAAATTCTGCTTCTTCTCTGTCCTCAACAGGGATGAGCACATAGTCATTGTCCCTGGTTCAGTAAAAGACATCGGTAACTGAGCACATGTATGCATCCAATTTTATCTTCACCAGTACACCTTTTATTACATTTATTCCCACAGGAGTGACCTCTAATTACACCAAACTCTGCAAAGATAGACTCCTCTCCTGTTCTAAAAAGAACAGCAGCAAAAAAAGAAAAAAAATAAAACCAACAAGCCAATAAATGTTTCCTTCTTAAACTTTTCAGATTAGATTTTCCTTCTTTATGTTTTAGTCTGAAAGACTACAAGAAGACTGTATGGATCTTCTAATGTTATGAGACTAGTCAGTGCAATCATGCATAACAATAATTCTTAGGGGCATAAACAGTAAAAATAATAGTTCAAGCAACTCATTTTTACTATTTTAGGAACTATCTAAAAGAGTTAAAGGTGCTAAAATGCCCTGCTGTCTGCCCAAATGTAAATGCCGGTCACCAACAAACAGATAAAATCTGTAATTCATATTTAGATTTTGTTAAATAGAGAAAGCAAAATTGTTTCTTTTGCCTATTAAAAGTATGAATTTGGTGTAGTACAGATGTATATGGGAAAAAAGATTTCATGTTATGTCTTAACTGAAAACTTGAAGAGATATAAGCTGGCTGGTTGATTCAGGTCAACAGAACACCAGATGCAGAGACTGCAAACGTGACAGTTGGGGAGCAAGTGTTTTATGGATCCAAAAACCTGCTGTGCTTTTTTGTCTATTCTTCTTTTTGCCAGTACACACCAATCCAGCTTTTGTCTGCAGGAAACATCCACAGTTTCAGCTTTGGGTAGCTGCTTTCCCTCCCATGCAGCCAACAGTCAACAAGCAACATTTCCTCCTGCTGGGAGGATGCTACACGTGACATATTTCATGACTGCCAGCAATGGGGTTTCATTAATCAGCCTGTAGGCGGTGCTGAAATAGGCATAGACCGAAAATGAGAAGAGTAACACAAGCCTGAGCTGAAGATTTATAGTAAGTCAAGGTCCTCTCTCCAGAAAGTAATCTCAGTAGTCCTGGGTTAACACAACAGTTAAAGCCCAAATACCCTGGCGTTACTTCCAGGCTTAAACTTCAAATGAATTTTCATAAAAACTTTGTTCAGACCTATGCCATGCTTCCAAAAACACCTTCTTTCTGAAAGGGGTTCCTGATATCCAGAAGAGGTTATTTGGGACCAAAGGTGACCCCAAAGAGATACTCCAAAATTATCATTATTATACAAATCATCATGAACTGCTGCAAAAAAAATTAGCTACTTAGTAAAAAGGATATAACTACCGGTACTGTAAAAATGGAAGCTTTCCGCAGTATGGCTGAGACATATTGGTTGAAATATTAACGTGTCTTAGTGGCTGTCCGTGATGACTCTTACTGCCCAGGAGCAGTAGCATCTGAATAGGCTGTGTTACCTTTATGTATGTGTGTTAGCAGCACAACTTTATTATTTCATCGTTTTTCCTTGGGTTCATGTACTGAAGTCAGAGTTGAACTTTGTTCCAGCATCTTGAGATCACTCTGGGGTTGTTTCAGCTGAATAATCCCCAAAGCAATCATTCTCCAATATAAATCCCAAAGCAACCCTTCTCCAGTAGAGTGCCACAACTTCTGCCCATGCTACTAGACACTAACCAGGCCCTAGGAACGGTCCTGAGCACTGGAAACCAACAGTCTCTACTGATACATTTTTTGAATGGTTCACACACTTCTGCTGTCTACTATTTATAATAGCCCAACTTAGAATTCAGACATCCTTTTTATTTGAATAAAAAAAGAACAGGCGTGCTGAAATCTAAAGTTTTCTCAGCAACCTAACTTTAAAACACCCTACATTCATGCATATTGGCTTTTCCTCCCCAATTTGTGATTCTGATGTATTCAAAGTCATTCACGCCAATTATTCTTTAAAGCGCCACTGATACATCCACTTCACCAAAGTTAACATTCCCATCTTCACTGAATGATTAAAAAGCAGAAATACACATAATAAGACTATCTTTTTTTGGTCTTCCATTTTTAAGGTTAAGCAGCACGTGATTTATTTCATATATTAGCAGAAATTGTGACAGGAAAGTCAAACTTTTAATTTGAGAGAATATAAACGTAAGACTCCAATATCAGCAATAACTCAGGATAACTTAATTATGCTCCTTTTTTATATTTTCATCAGGCTTTAATAAATGCTCTGTCATAGTACATATATATGTATGGCCTTAAAACTTAAAGATATATCTTCAGATAATCAAGCCTGCAAAAGATATTAAAACAGAAACATGAAGCGATGCTGCTTCAGATATGACCAGTTTCATTTCACTTATAGATACAAAAAAAAAATAAAAATACTATAACTGGCTGCATCTGGAAAAACAATTTCACAGTCTACCCAGATTCCTGTACTGGCATAGGCATTCTTTTCAGAAGCACTGTGAGCTACTTTTTCGTTAACAATACCAAAGAGGTTTGAGAACCTCCAGTACATGGTAAAGTATAAAATATTACTAATATACTTTATTTTTTTTTTGTACATTACAAGAGGAAATGGAGCTGTGGACATTAGTTCATTTCTGCCAGCTCATCTGCTGATTGAGCACCAGAAATATTTATGTTCTGGTGCTTCAGGATTCCTATTACTAAAATAAAAAAAAAAAAAAAAGACACTAACTTCTTGAAAAGTTTTGGAGAGTCACTGTTTGGAAATGGATATATTCTCATACAGCACTTTCACAATACAAATTAAGTCCTATGTTACACAGACTTTGGTCACATTTTCATCTGCATAGTAACCAACTTATTTTTATTTTGAAATTTTAACATTCTTGCCTTTTCTTTTTTTTCTTAAAAAAAAAAAAAGGCAGGTTAAAATACTCTTCAACAGAGTTCCTAATGTACCAGTCAGCTGGTTGGCTTGAAACAGATCATATTTTGTCTGCATAACAATTACTAATAATGAATAATCCTCTTCTTTGCTTCCTGCAGCTCATCTTTCTAGGGGGTTTGTTTTGCTGAAGGCTGGTGATGAGAAAGAGGTGGAGCAGTCACGGCATGGAATAATAAAGGCAACACACAGCAAATTTCTGACTAATTAAATGATATCTCCACAGGAGCATTGGCTATATAAGAGGAATACTTGAACAGAAGAATGAACAAGACACATTTTCATCCAAATTTGTAACACTAAAAATACCTCTTTACTATCACTTAGTTGCCAGACATAATTTTATTTACCCATGTTCTATGTGAAATGGTTATTTCTGAGACTAAATAAAGTGCAACCTAAAGGGGCAATAAAAAGCAAAAAGAAAAGCTGGTTTGGCTGCAACAAGAAGGCATGCTATCCTTTCACAAAAAACCATCCACAGCAATAACAGTAACACTTACAAGTCACTCAGACAACGTGACCTCTCCAAAAATCATAAGTAGCCTCTGACTTGGATGACAAATTCCGTAAAAGAGAGTCTACCTCCCTGTCTCCTTTTATTCACATTATTACATCTCCTGGGACCATCACAAAAGCGGTGACTACATCACCATCTTCAGAAAAAAACTTGTGCATGCTTGTGCTTCAGTAACCAGACAGATCCTACTTGGGAAGGTTTTGTTTCGTAAGAGCCTTGAAGTTGAATCGGATTTCAGCAGATAACCTGCAAGTGAAAGACTAGCTGAGTAACTTGCTTTCTCTTTATCTTGCTTTTGATTATTACCAGTAATATTTAGCACAAATAGTACAGCCAAGCTTAGGAGTAACTCTACTTAAGAGAAAGCTGTGATTCACCTGATGTATCCTTCCCTAACATTTGTTCTCACGGCTATTAATTTCTGTCTTACTTCACACATATTCAATGATAACGACAAGAAGGAAAGTGAATATAGATACTGTCTTTTATTCTGGAAGCACTGCAAGAACTTCCTATTTCAATATGTATGTGCACGGTGAGGCCAATATAGGATTTCCCACAGAAACAGATGCCTTTTTTTTTTCCCCCTGTTAGTTGTTACAGTAATATCCATTCACATTTTTACACAGGCTTCTATAAAGCCCTTTTGTACTCAATATCCCAACACTTAATATGAAGTACTACACATTTCTGCACTGGTACCAGAGACTCGAGAGATTATACAAAATAGGAAACAGTATTACAGCTTTGTGCCAGCTAAGCACAGTGTAAAGCACATTTGCCCTGGAGTTCAGATCTTCTGGGAACGAACAGGCACACCAAGCAGACAAAGCCTAGGCTGGACCAAAAAATATAATGGAACATTGTTCTTTGTGAGCTAGTGACCATATCACTAGTAGGACCACTAGCTTACTAGAATTGGACATACAGAACAAATAAATTTATAAATCACTTGTCTGACACCTACTGTGGCATCACCAGCAATTAAAAATAATGGCTATCACCAGTAGATTAAAAAAAAAAAAATACATTCAAGCCATCATGCTAATATGAATGCCTCCCTGAAAAAAACTGTAAGTTTAAAGACTCAAAGCCAGTATTTTCACACCTAGATATCACACACACAGAGGACTCAAAGACTCTCAGTCAAACACTGAGACATTTTTAGGCTTCGCATTCTCTTAATACTGGCTTTAAAATTCAGGGTTTTTTTTCATGGATTATTATAAAAGGACCCAACTGCTGCAGTCATGTGAAATCCTGCACCAAAGCATTAACCTTACTTAGAGGATGCTTCAGCTGATTAACTGCCAATAACAACAGGATGCAAAGAATAAAATGTTGCAAATTTAAAGCAGAAGAATATAATCAAACGGTTTTGAAAATGAACAAAAACACAAGTTGAAAATGCTTAAATCTAGAAAAGTTTTACCAAGTCATTGTGACTTGGGCCACTATTTTACATTTAACCAGGAAAGTATCTCCAGGAACTGTTCATGTCAGTGAAATCCTACAAAATTCATGTCAGACTACCAGTAGAATTGCTGCGTACTGAAGTTGAGTCTGTTTCCTTTTTTGCTTAAACTTCGCTTGACACAATGAGTTATTCTTCGAACACTTTCCCACACCCCGCTAATGAAACGTGTCCCAAGCCTCGTGTATGTAATATTAACAAACCACTAAAACTGTAAAGTGGGAAGCAGTTGGGATCAATGCAAGTGCATGAACGTTTTCAGATGCCACTTGAAAGTATTAACGATGTGCAGTCACTTGCTGACGATACGTCGATTCCTTCTCCAACGAAAATTACTGGCCATAAATCAGGCAAACATTTACAGGAATCTGCAAATGAAACAGCTAAATCCATGATGACAGGGAGCCTCATAAAAGCAGCCCATTTATTCCCTTTGAGCACTCATCCTCACCAGAGGGATCAATAGCAAACCTCATACAATATACTTCTAAATGTCATGCTGCAAATCCTCTTTGCATTTATGCAGAAAGACCCTCCTCCAGTTTTAGAAGCTGAAATCAACTAAAAAGCATATTAAATGTCTAAAAAACAATAAATCTAAGAGAGAACCTTTTATTCTCATGCCTGTGACTTTAATACTTATTCTTCTGAACTGTAAGGTTCATGACACTCAGAAAGATAAAGATAACTACTAAGAAAAAAAAAAAAGGATGACAAGGAATTAAAGACATTTATCTATCCACTCTTTGGCACTTAAAAAAAAAAACAAACCACAACAGTAGTCAGGGAAGTGACATAGAAATGACGACTGACAGTATCAGTTTCCCCCGCTTGTGAAAACTGAGGAAGGCAGTATTAAGGAACCAACCAAACAAATTGCCAATTAATACAGAGGCAAAGATGGACAGCTCTTCCACTTGTTAAAGGCACTATATCAGACACTGCTTAAAACTGCAGGGGGGAAGTTGACTCACATAGGACTCTTGGAAAAGCAGGGATGAATGACCAAAATGTAATCACCTACATCTATGTCAGTTTTGGAATTAGAGTAAACAAATAAATAAATGTTAACTGAGAGCAAAAATACACTTCATAATTTTGAGTATTACATTTTGACTACCTCTGCCTATTTTATTTTTTTATTTTTTTAAAATTTTGGAGTTGCACGGAACTAAGCCTATGGAAGATGACTCCAGTACACAAGTACAGGGACCTCTATTCTTCCCCAGTAGAAGATACAATTTAGAAACACTACAGGTTTACTACACACTACAGGTTACTACACTCAGGAAGTACAAAAGAACCAAGGGTCCTTGGTTGACAGTGTATTCATACGAACTTGCAGCTAATTAGAAAACCAAGTCATTTTACCTGACACGTGACTCAAGATCATATAGCAAGACTAAAAATGTAACAGCCTAATAAAATGCCTTCTGGCGTAAATACTTACGTTATCGTTGGTTTAAAATAAATCTGTTGTATTTTCTATTAAAAAGGTAAACCTTTTGGTGCAGTTAGACATTTTTAATGAACCGTTAAACTCAATCTTTCAATGATAACATCTTCTCCAGCTCCGAAAATATTCCTCACGCAAATGGAATCTGCATCCTGAAGGACTGAGATCAGACCAGTAGGGCCTTTATACTACTTCATTAAGACTAAACTGTTCCTGAGGAAGAACACCCCAATGTAGTTCTGAGGCAGCTCTTCCAGGTACCACCACATATCCTTTTAATTCGTATCACACTGGTATATCTGTTTGCAAACCTGTCTCCTAAGAGTTTGCATCCCTCTCCTATGTCAACAAATGTAAAGCATTTAAAAAACAAACAAACAAACAAAAAGCAGCTACAGACAAGTAGTTGGAAACAAATTTAACCCCCCTAACCTTTTGTCAATTGCAAGGAATGTCCTAGCATAAAGTTGTATCCACAGTGCAGTTTTCAAATGCATAGAAAAATAAATGAAGCCATCCTTTCCCTCTTTCCACTTGGCCCATATTCACCGTAGCTCCCTTACAGGATTAGGAACACACTTGGTAATAAACACGGGTATCAATTTTTAAAATCTGCTCTGAAAATGGCGACATTTCACAAGCTGTTAAAATGCTCTGGTTCAGGGCACGGCCTGAGAGGCAGTAGGCCAGCGGGATAGGACTGGGATTAGCCCTAATTACCTCATGTTTCACCTTAATTAACTACTGATACAGAAGGTAAACTCTGCAGGATCCGTGGCGAGACCTTAGGCCAGTAGGCAAGATATCTAAGCCGTCATTGTTTACACGTGATAATCTCTCTTTTGACTTTGCTTTAATTGCTCAAAAAGATTAGCTGAAGGATATGCATTACATATTGATTAGCAATGCTAACTAGATACTATATTATGTTCATGTGTGCTTCACATATGCATTCTAACAGTTCCAGAGACACACTCTTTATTAGGCGATTGTCAAAGGATTCAACATTTAACTTTGGTCATGACAACATCAATCACGAAGAAAAAAAAAAAAACAAACCACTGCCTTTGGTAACATGAATAGAGAGAGAAAAATACAAAAAAAAAAAAGGATGTTCACTGTGTTCTAGTAGACACCATTGTGCTTCTCCATTGTGAGAGGTAATCCCCTCCTGCATGCATCCCTGCTCACAACACCAGCACATTGGGAGCAGAGGGAGAGCAGTAATAAAGCAGACAGAATATAATATATATTTTAAAAATAGATCACAAGGTTGTCTTGTTTCTTGTCCCATACACTCTTCATTATTCAGACTCTGCTTTCTTTTTCTCTTTTATCAGTTCTCATCTGCTCTTGGCAGGCCTTGAAGATTACCGGATTGTCGTATTTTGTACAAATCTAAGCACGAGCTGGTAACAGAATCTGTATAAAATAAAGGGAAAAAGTTCTCTGCCATGTGCTACTACTGTGTCTGCTGGCAGAGAAATCACCTAAAAATGCATCTTTTCTGTTGTTCTGTGCTTCATTAATAAAAGCAAAACAAAATACGAGCTTTCAAAGCTCCTCTGATCTGAAACACATTTGAAAAATTAGGAATATATTTCCTTACGAAGGTAAACTTGATTTAATGTAAGACGTAAACAGATCAAAACAAAACCTGGCAACATATTATAGTACAGCATAAAGGACTAGGAAATATTTATGTCCAAAACTTAGAATTTTAAATCAGATGCATCCACTGAGGTCTTAAGTCAGCTTTAAAGTTCAAGACCTGAGATTGTATCTGTACAGCAAGTGACTAATTTATGAAATAAGTTGTTACTGTAAGAGTTTTACTGTAACCTTAAGAATGGAAGGGCATAAAACAAAAATTCAAGTCTCTACAGAACTACTTGTGTCAGGGCCTTTTTTCTACACAGCATTTTACTGTATTTGCATCTTTAACTAACATCCAGGGTTGGCCGACCTTCTTAAGAGACATCCCAGGGAGTCTTCCTAATTCCTCAACGTACTGTTTTATTTCCTGCTTCATTTAAGGTTTACAATGGCAAGGAAATGTACGCTGCCTGATGGAAAAAGCTCACAGACTGCTTTGCTACTCCTTGGAGGTGGCTGAAGAACTGAGCACTTTTCCTGGCATCTCACTTTCTTTGCACAGGTGAAAAACTGCCATTCGGGGCAGGACAGCGGCAGTTCCCTGGTGACTGGTGCCTATTCCAGATTACCGGTTCATTTCACTTAAAGGTGTCCTCTTGTGCTCCCAGCAAAAATTTGTGGCTGCTGACTTGATTGGAAAGGTTTTGGAAAATATTTAAAGAAAAAAATGAATATAAAATGTAAGCTCAACAAAGGCTGTTTGACAAACCCCTTCACTTTGCAGAAGATTAAGATTGAGATACAGGCTGCAAATGACTGGTTGTAGTTGTTTGTTTTAAAAATATACTTAAGTTATAATTGCTCTGAGGGACTTCCCAGACTTGCGACACATTTGTGTTTGCTGGTCAGAAACAATAGTGCAAGGAAAAAAATATACAAAAATTATTCTATTTACATAGGGTTTCCTACTGTAATTGATTTTACAATCAAACCATAAAGACGTCTGAGCCTTAAAAAAATTACTATTGCAAGATACGTAGCGAATGGAAAAAAAGTCCTACCTTTTTTTTATTGTAAATGGGCACAGAGGAAGATTTTGCTTTCCCCAAATAACAACCTCAAGGTGTTTTCAATCTGTGTGCTAAAAGTTCCATATATATCTCTATAAAATATTGCATTTTTCCTATGTGATTTTTTTGTTGTTGTTGTTCATGTGTTAAAAAATGCAAAGCATTCTGTTTATCTGAATGCAGGTATCCTACTTGGTATAAAAGGGGCAGAAGGGCTGTAGTTTTACCATATATATTTATGCATAGCCTAATCAGGCCTTTATGATTGGTCTGCTCTTTGAATATTTATTAGCAGACTAATTGTTGATCCGAATTATAATCCTGCATGCTTTTAACGCATTAAAAATTGTTCGAAACTGTTAAAGCAAAGTTTCAGCAGCAAGTAAGAAAAAGAAAGCACATTTTCAAATAAACTGAGGTAAAAATAAACATATCTTGACAGTGAACTGATTACTTACATACCTATAAGGTGAAACCTTGCCTTCATTGGATTTAGAGAAGTCAGACTTTCTTCCAGCGACCTATATAGCTGGGTTATTTATCTTTTTAGAGAATATTTGGCCTGCAGTTATCTGATATCAAGCTGTGATCTCATCAGCTCTCACACGCTCAGCAGGGAGGGGCTAAGAAAATACTTCACTGTGAAATCTCTGAAAGCACCCTCAGGGCACCACAGCCAGGGAAGGTGGCGTTTCAGTGGCTGAATATTTTCCTTTGGCAGTAATACTGACCCAGTGCCCCACAATGATGCCCATATGCCACTGGAGAGTCATTTGTACAAATGAAAGACAAACTAATGATCACACTATGAGGATTTGGAGGAAAAAAAAGTATTTCTTAAATTGAATGTCCTTTAATTTATTTTTTTTTTGTGTTCTTGCAGAGATTTGAGGTAAATGCTTTGGCAGAAATCTCTTTGCAGTTCTAATCTTTTCTAACACATGCAGAGCTGTATATTTTGTGGGTCAACTTCTATTTTCAAGAGGTGACATTTGTAAGAAAATAAAACTGTTGATAATTCAGTGTATGCATACGCCAAGTCAAAGAGCACATCTTAGAAATGCAATTGTATTTGTTGATAGACCGCAGTGTTCATTTAGGGTTATGTTTTTTTCCCCAATGCACTACTTTACTATGTAAGTAAAAATACCTTTACAAAAGAGAAGGGAAAAAATCCCAAACAAAACACAACTATTTAAAATGCTATTTTACTAAAAACTGCCTGGCTGACTGTTTTACGGAAAGCTGACTGACAGCTGTCTGCCTAGGTTTCTCCGTCACCTGGAAACAAGTGGATCATTTGTAAAATATCTGCCAGTTCTCAACGGAATATTTTTAATGAATCCAGAATCTTCACATAGCACAATGACATTTGGAAAGGATCAGCTGAGATTTTAAAAAAAAACAAAACAAAGAAATTCACAAAGGAAAAAAGTGGTTTTCATTAACCAAAGGATACAAATTCACCTTTAAGTATGAAACTAGGGATGCCTTTAGCACAACGAACTGAATTCTCTACACCGTACAGTTAGTGATACACAGATATGTACATTAATAGGCCCCAAGAAAATAATATCTGACCAGGATACCTGTGAAGAAATGCTTAGAATCAAGATCCCAAATTGCACTAGCAAACTGAATCAAGCCGTTGAAAAGCTGAGAGGCTTTTATAAGCTTCTAGTGAATTCAAATTAAGGGTTTATGGTCTTTTTGACTCCTGTTGAAGTCAATGGTAGAAGTCTACAAGGAACCTTCACTGTGCCTTCCGGCTTCCAGTACTCTGGTCTCACTTTGAATGATGCCACTTTCCTAGTTAGTGACAGAAAATTAGGAGAAAAATGAACAAGAGAGTTCAAACAGCAGTAAGACACAGGTTTACCTCCAGATGCTGTATTGCAACTTTTTCCTAAAATGTTCTATTTTTGTACAAATAACATTTTCTGGAGGACCAGCATGAAAATACATTGGCAAGATGGGACAGATAATATGCATTTTGTTATTTGGTGTTCAATCTGTACAAATGTTCATATTTTGCTACTATCTTGGCTTCTAAGGGAAGCAGAATCCGTATCTCAGTTCAAAACACAAATTACACTTCTATGCACAATTAGGCTTGTTCCTCCATTAGATTAAGTTTGCACGATGCACCATTGAAAATACATTTCCTCTGTGCCAGTGAGGGGTCCAAGGCATCCAAGCATGGAATTTTCATCACCTCATTGGCCACAGGCATGCCTACAGCGTTCTTCTCTCCTAGAGCAACATCTAGAGCAGAAGTGTAAGTAGGTCCATGGAAACATTTAGATGGTGGGAAAATACTAACTGTAGAGTGATATAACCAAATGCGATTACTTTGGCCAGTTCTTCCTTCTTTACAGGAAACTAGGTTTAGGAATGTCGTATCGTGGACTTCCCACCTCTGTGGATAGGAGATGTAATATTTAAGTATGTCTCATCTCCACAAACAGCCTCATGTTATTGAAATGATGTTTTCCTGGCTGTTAACTGATGCAAAATCCACAGTGCTGAGATTATCAATAATTTGAATGTCTATGCAGTAATGGATTTTTAAAAATTGGACAGGATTTGCAGCATGCAATATCCAGCCAGTATTCAAATTTCACTGTTATGTACACCAGATAAGCAAAATGGAGATAGATCTATGACTCCAAATTGGTTTGTGGAGTAGAAATCCCCTAATATTACTGACAGGGCAATATTACTACCTCTATCTATATTCAAATGATTGAAGTAAGAGTAAAGTTCTGTTGATCAATTTTAAGCCACAGACTGCAAACCTTAAATAACAGCTAAACCCACACTGTGATTTTCTAAAGATAGAAAAAGAGCAGTAATATTATTTTTTTATACTGGTAAACAAAAGGAATTTCTTACTGATCACTTCAATTTGCTAACTGGATTAAGAATGAATACAGTCACTTTGCTATTACTCTTTCTAATGCCTGCTCACTATCACACAAGTATTTTTAAATGCCTCTCCATTAAAAACTTCACTTATTCAACAACAAGATTCTTTTATTTTTCCTATTTTCTTCAACAGTAAATTCAAAGGGAAGCCACAGAAATCACAAACTATTTGAAAATTTGTCTTGGTCACACAGGCTAACAGAAATAATAGAAACAATGAACGATTCCTACAAGGACAAAGTGTTCAGTTTTAATAGTAAACCACATTCCGCAGGGGAACAATTCTAGAATAAGTAGGCGTAAGGGGATGAAAAAACATCTAAACCACATTAACACACAAAAGTTAGATATACATTTGAAGAAATATCTACAGCAGGCCTAGCATAATTTTTTTTTTTTTTTACATGAAAATGTGTGAAGTTGCAAAAGCAGATGATTATAAATCCTCTCCATATTGTTGTGCTGAGGGACCACTAACAATCCTACCTTTTGTGAACAATTTTTAGGGAAAAAAATCATACTGATAAACTTGATAAATAAGATGAAGAGTATTTGGAGTCTATAAAAAAGTTTAAAAATATTTGTCACATCCTGATTTAGAAGCTGCAAATACAATTGAAACTCTGAATACGTATCATAAATGAAAAGTTCATCTGTTCATTATAAACTAGTTCCAATAGTAATTACATTTATTATAATATAACTAAGGATAACAGGGAAACAAAAAGGAAGAAAGAAAGAAAAGTCTTAAAAGAAAGAAAGAAGACCAATCAAAATTCCTGACAGGAAAATACATTAGACCAGTCTCTCAAGGGACCTAGTAGAAACCCAGGCCCTGCAACTTTTAAGAGCAGAATGGACAAATCACTAGAAAACACACAATAGGGAACAATCCTTCACAGGTAATGAGATGGGGAGCAAACCAACAGAGATTTTTTTTTTTTTTTTTTTTTCCTTCTGCCCTTACTTCCTACCATTGATTTCATACCACTTAGTGTGGTCCCCAGAAATTGATCTAAATTATTCCTTAGGAATGCTGGAGTGGGGGCAGGGGGAGTTATCAAAAAGATTACAGTTATGTAGAAGTGCTTATCTGCTGAGAGATTAGCTGGGTTTTGCGTCTGTGGCAAGATTTTACTTGCACATCTCTCCACGGAGACAACATTTCTATCTTTGTTCAATGATTTCTTTCTAAAGATCAATACGGGTCAGATGCCTGCGAGTTCATGAGAGCTACCAGTTTCTGATGCAAATAACCATGAACTATTGCTAACTCAGATGAGAGAGAATGGGCAGACTCAGCTATGAAAACAACCACTCAGCCTCTTACATCTCAACAGACCTACCAAGGCTTAAAAAAGAGACAGTTAAGGCCGAGAAGAGTTCAGATTAAAACCACATTAAACTTACAGATAACAAGTCTACATTCTTTTTTGGCAGCTCTGACATAGACAGTCTCATAAAGCCGTAGTAGGCGGCAAGTCAAAGACTTCACGCTACATAGAAATGTAACTCCAGAGTCCAGAATTGCCTCAAGAGGGTATTGACAGACTTTGCCAGTAATTAGCTAAGAAACACACGTGAATGGAACAAGTTTGAAGCTCAGGAAAAAAGAGAACAGATGTTGTTTGATAACGGCAGCAGGAAATCTAGGCTTGCTGCAGTTTAAAATGCTGTCTTCATCTGCTCTTTGCAAAGAAATTTTAGCTTTTCTTCAGCGATGGAATCTAATCAAAGCAAATTCAAATTTCTGTAAGCTCAAATAGTCTCTGCTGCAGTACAGTCTTTTCGAAATTGCTCTTAGAAGCTTCAGAGGTGAGGATCTATTGCACACACAGGAGAACCGCATTATCACCCATGGAATAGATGACAGGATAATTATAAAATAATTTACGGCCAGTATCATGTATAGAACATTTCAATAGAAACTTTCACTTGGGAACTACACAATTCTTTCATTTGAGGAGTTAAGCGAGGTATTTCTTCTTCTGAAAGTCTAATAAAATCAACCGGTAGAAAGTATAAATACATTCTTTTTAGCTATCTATGGCTGTCCATACATCGATTCAGAAATTACTGAGTTCAAATTTACGTATCACTGAACGAAATACGATCCACGTTTCATTGAACAGAATACAATCCATGTGATCAACACCGAGGTTACGAAAAAAAGCATAACGGATAAAAACCACGGAGCCTTTCTCAAACTCTATACGAATAACACTGAGTTATGATTTTTCCTGTTTACAATTTCTAGCCTATATTCAGGTGAAAACAATTAACATAAACTTGCTTCGCATAATCATCACTTTTAAAGCCTGATAGTTGAGATCTGCCAACATTACGTTGAACTAATTACTACCCGTAGAATAGAGAAGAAAAACTTCATCCTGTAGCTCCCACAGCATCATAACATGGCTTTGATCAGCGCTTCCATTTTCCTTGGTTGCCTCACAACACAAAATGAAGTTGGCAAGATGAAGACAAATGGCACAATAGCCTACTGCTGATTGGCTAAAGTATTTTGTATATATTGGAAAATTCAGGACATCCATCCTAATTGGCAGTGGACAGAACACTTTAACAACTGTGACTGTGCAGGACAGCAATCTATCCATTGTGGGGTCGAAGGGTGAGGTCAACGGGATAGGATGGTGATGTTATTATCTGACATACGGGTTATCTTCTATAAACTCTGTCTATAAGACATATGACATGTGGCGAACTCTGAGACAGATATTAAAATCAGGAGCTCAACATGCTGAGTGAGTTGAACAAGGAAGCAAAGAGTTACAGCACAATTAAGTGCCTGTGTGGTAAAACAATTTAGGTGAACACAGTAATAGAGGAGGAATTAGTAACACCAGAATCAAGGTTCAATACCAATATAAATATAGAGGGCAGACAACAGACAAAAAAAAACCAACCCAAACCAAACAAACAAAACAACAAAAAAATCCCCCAGAACTTTTCATGTATATGTAAACTTCCCTGTTAATAACACGTACATTATAATCTGACTACAGGCACACAGACCTGAATCATTCTGGCATCCTTTGGAACTTCTAAATGACATTACCATAAAAATTCCTTTGCACTACAGCTGCACTACAATTAATGAATTGCTGGTATAAATCTGAAAGCACAAATTCACACCTGTGGATTCTAAGCTCCCCAGTTATGTACCGCTGAGAAAAGGTACAGCGATGACAAAAACATTTAACGGAAGTCGTATCATTTTAAGAGCCATTCTCATGGGAACATAACTACACAGCAACGAGGAAATATATGGACCTATTTACAAACATAGGAGCAGGACACATTCTGTCACTTTGTGTGAAAGATTCCCTATATTAATCAGATAATTGAGTTAAAAATAACATGCTTAGGCTCCTACTCATACCATTCTTATGGCCAAGAATGACTTACAGTTGCTGCAGTGGAAAGTCAGATTTAAGAACTATGACTAAAATAACGTTGAACACTCTGGTTGTCTGAGTTAGGCAAGTGTACTTGCCTCCTGTATACGAACTGAACAGCACTATACCTGATTAATGGAACAAAAAAAAAATAAATAAATAAATAAAAATCATTTTCCCACTATGATACACCACCTCTATTATAAAAATGCTGCTACTTTGCTGTCAAAGGTATGAAATATGGAATTAACAAATTTTAAATCCTAACACCTCATGGAGCAGCACACATTTTCAGTCCAAAATCTACACAAAGAGTTTTTACCATCCGTATGAGTACCATCGTAGTTATTCCCCACCAGTCACATCTCAAATGCCAAAAAAAAAAAAAAAAAAAAGATAACTGATGGCAAGAGGCCTATAGCGAATTTTCCCCGTACTGGTGACAAAGGCGAAGGGTAGAGCTGTCACAGTCTGATTTCTTATTGTAAAATCTGGAGAAGGATGCCTGTTCCTCCAACGCTCCTGTCTCCGACAACTCATCACACACAGCCGGTTCCCCGGGGGCTACAGCAGCATCTGGCACTTCTGCTCTCTGGTGGCAGCTGCAATCATTTTCGGGATAATCTCCTAAAGGCGGCGTCTTTATTCAGCTACAGATGTCTTCATCTTACATCCTGGTGGATTCCTCAGGCCTAACACTGCCTCTGCATTCTGGCTTGAGCCCTTTGGGTTGGTTTTTCAGTCATAGGCTTATTTGAAAGGTACTGACAAGCATTCAAAAGATGCTGGGGAAGAATTTTTCTTACGGACATTCATCTGTTGTCTTCGTGTTTCTTTCCAAGGCTACAAATGAAAACTTGAAAAATGATCTAAAGAGCCAATGTTTAAGTGGACTTTCAAGTATAAATTAATTGCAGAAATGTTCTCTTTTATCCAGAGTGCTCTCTCTTGCTTGTTTTCTACTTGCCACAACAACTTAATTGGTTCCTCTGGCTTCTCTCTTAATACAGTTATTACTTTGTTCTGTAAAGAGTCAGATAGATTACTCGTGAGGAACCCCAGTGGCAGGAAAGGAGAATTTTTCATATTTCACATAGTTATACATGACTCAACATAAATCATTTTTTCAAAAGTTATTTATTTCTGGTCTCTTTCACATGCGTGGCTGTAGAGCCAGTCTTGCATATTTAGAGGTGACTGGGGAGGAATCATACATCCAAACCAGCTTGCTTAGGCACACCAACGCATTAATCTCATAATTCCAAAAACATTGGTAACTCCGTGAAGGCCTGTTGTAGCATGCAAAAAAAAAAAAAACACTAAAAAAGCTTTGTACACATTCTGTGTCTTAAACCAGATATTACCTGTTTCGTCTTACAGTGAAGTTATCCTACTGAAAAATACCAGAAACATTGTACTGGGCAAAAGATTTCACTTGTCAAGATGGAAAAATAACAAGTATTTTGTTTTGGCAGAGGAATAGCATTATGGCTGAAAGGGGTTTTTCTGTTTGTTTGTTTTTTGCTTAGCTATCAGATATAAAGGATCTGTTACAGGTACATATTCTGAATTATTTTTCTGGTGGTTTCCCTACCATAAAGCTGCTTTTTTTATCACCTTATTTTCAGATAGCTTAAACATATACTCTTCACAAGCCCCCCCTCCTTCTTTCTTTGTTGGTAACATGCAGTCAAAACCCAATCAATTTCCTTCCAAACAACGTATACTACAGTCTCATTAAATCTATTTCATTGTGTTAAACGAAAATCTGAGCTTAATTTAAAAGCTCACATTAAGTGATATTCAGTAACTAATACTATTTGTTAATTAAAACCAAATAATAGTTCTACAAGTATTCTTTTTTTTTCATTTGTTTCAAAAAGGACATCTGATGTTACCCTCATGCTGTCTTTATGGTAAACAGAGGCACCTTTTGAAGATTTTTGTTTATTATTATTATTATTTTTGACTAGAACCTCCATCCGTCACCTTCTTTAACTGACATTTTTACCCCGTTATTATCCCTAATATATTCCACTGAGAGTTTTCTCGCACTGCGAAGCGGGGGAGGAGATCAGCCAAAGGCATAGCCTCAACAACTACTGCCTTCTAAGCCTGCTCGCTAGTCAGAAGTGGGTCAAATGGTCCTCACATGAAAGCATCTAACAAGGTCCCAAAGGAGACTTCCCTTTAGTGGCAGCAGTGAAAAACACTATTTCTCTTCAGAGAAGATGGCTATCGTCTTCCTGTGTGCAACTAAGGTACTGATGCTTGCCACTTTGAACTTCTATTCACGGATGCATTCTGAAATGCTTATATCATTTTGGGAATTACGTCGCTGAGATCAGGGACTCTGAGCAGTTGAAAAGGATCTGTTCAGATGCTAAAAATTCTGAAAACAATAGCGTAAAGCTCAGAAGTTTGGCACCGATTTCCAGAAAAGCACCGACAGCTTCAGATTACATATTTTGAAATTAATAAATCATGAAGGTGGGGTGGCTTAACCACCCTTTGGGGTTGCTGAATCTTACCTCCCTCTTTCCTCCCACCCCACCTTCATTTAAAGCTACCTTAGCTTGGATTCAGATCTCAAAGAATAGACTTGCGGTAATAAAACATGAGATAGTCTGAGGTAAAGCAAAATCAAACTGATAAAAATTAAAGGAGTAAAACAAAATATTTGACTCCTGTAGGATGGATGGACGGATGCCAGGTTTTAGTAATTAGGGTCATATGGGAAGAATAAGGAGGATCAGAACAATTAAAGAAATAAACTGTGACAAAATTGCATCAAACCACTGGTCTGCAGCTGAGCCAGAGGCTTTAGTGAAAAAGAGTCCTTCACACAAAGGAGAAAATCTGACGCTAATCATAGGATAAACCTCACATACACTTGTGCATTAACACAGCCCACAAAGTCCTGCATTATCTTAGGCACTTTTATGTGCTAGAACGCTCGCAGCTTCACTTATTAGCTGTATGACTTCTGAGACTCAGTAGTAAAGCTTTCCACACCACAGGTCTACTTTCATCAGCTGCGCAGTCACATAAATCGGACAGACTTAAATAAGCAATAACTTTAGTTTGAAAGAATTGTTCAAAAGCACTCTGTTTTCACTTATTTTTATCATCACAAAATTACAGCTTTCAAATGTATGTTTGCATATGAGAAAATGGAAAAAGCTAAAAGAAAAGGTCATAGGAGGAAAAAAGAAAGGAGAGATGCCTCCTCCCCCCCCACTTTAAATCCCATGAAATGAATGTTTAGCTCAAGGATTTGCTGCTCATCTCAGTGGCCCTCAGGCCTGAAGCAGGATTAGGCCAGACTCATGTTTGAACAACTGGAGAAAATCAATGGATTTCACCTTATTAATAATTAAACGACAAATTCAGACTTTCAGGTGATTAAAACTGTGTACAAAACGCATGAGTTATCGTAACTGGAAACGTGCACATGTGCAAAAGGTGCTCTGAAACAAGAAACATACTAGTGGAAGAGAGTAATTTTCAGAGTATACTGTAACAGTTAGAAGAGAACAAAGTCATTTAGCATAGTGCTAATTAGGTATTTACATGTAGCTAAAACCCTTTACATGAACTTTAATGGCAACCCTAACTATTTCCTGGGTGCTGTTACAACATACAGGGTAATTGAAAGCTGAATTCCATTCTCCCCACAGCCTATCTGTTGATAGCCTATTCTATCATTAAATAGACCAAGGAACACGTAAGAGACGAAAACCACAATTTGCTGGACTAACAGAAATCTTTTTCTAGTAGCAGCCTCAGATTAAGTGTTGAAGTAATTGTATTCCTTCTTTCCCCTCTGTGCACAGTAGCAACAGTCAATGCTTTTGCACCATGAGCATCTTGCCTATTCAGACACTACTAGAACATAGCAAGATGTGCCATGACACCTGAAAGCTACGTTGAAACTCTAAAAAAGCCCTTCAGTTTGATCACTGAAATAAATAGCTGCCCTACTTGCGGAATCAATAAGCAAGCTATGGAACTACAACTTTGAAAGTTCAGCTATCTTGGGTTTGATTTATTTTTTACTTCATTTATACTTTTCCAGTGTTATCTTTACATGGCTATATACCAATGGGACTTTGGCAATGCCATTTAGTTTGGACTTCATTATATTGTAGGACAAGACAAAAACCTCCTATATTGCACAGACTTATAACTGTTACCTAAAATAATCCAGTCATTGAAGCATTCAAAGTGTGTGTTACAGACAGCAGAAGGCTAGAATATAGGTGGCTACTTGAAAAGTCAGTAAACTTCATAGTTGAAATGTACCTCAATGATCCCATGAAAGCAAGCCAATGTTCACACTGTCAGAAGAACCAGAAACTTCCCTTTTGTTGAGGAAAAATCCTTTTCAAACTTCAAGCGTGAGAACAAGACACAAAACCATCACTGAGAGATTTCTTTGTACCCGTTCAGAATACATTTTCATTGTGCATCACGCACAACAGTAAGAAAACATGGATAGAACAGCAGACTAAAAGTGAGAAGTGTGGCTTCATACATATATACACTATAATATATATGTATATACTATGTGTACATATATAGAGAGACTTTTTTGTGTAAGTAAATCAACGAACTACAGAAGCGCAAATTGTTACCCCAATTTACCTTACAAATTGTACGCCTGCTTTGCAAAAATCAAATTATGTCCTCTGACAAAGTTTCCATACAGTCAAGCTTGGTGCCATAGATCTAGCCCATATAAATCACCATGATATATGAAGTCAAACGATGCCATAAAGCAAGCTGCCAAAAGGAGGACAAACGTTTCATGGAGCAGGAAGCGCTGTTCCCAGTTTTGCACTCAAGCCCTCTTCCCTGTGCAAGCTGAACTGGCAGTTTGTCTGCCTGTATCTCATTAGGTCAGGATGTTTGAGCAGCTGCTTAAAAAGTTTTTAGAAACACCATTTTGCCTTGATCAAATTCAAACCTACTTCCCGTGTCAGCGTCCCACATTCTCTGAATAAAATCTATACTTGCTGCATTGAGGTCAGGCGTAGCCCTTCTGCTCTTTTTCACCAGAAAGCCACACTTGTCACTCGTCTTTCTGGCATGAGCTAACGAGCCACTCCTGCCATAATGAATCAGCAGGAATCAGTAAGCATCTCCACAGAGAAGTATAACACTTGCTAACAAGACAGATCTACAGAAGAAACCTTTGCCCTGCTATACAGTGGATTTTTTATTTATTATTCCAATTTAATTTGGAGTGTACAGATGACAAGAGTCTAGGAAAATGGGAAGACTTAAGAGTCTTTATATCCCTTAGGAAACGCTAGGCCTTTTTTCTTCTTCCTCTTGCACACATCACTAGAGTATTTTTAGCTGTGCTATATCACACTAAAAAACCAACACACAGGGATTCATGTATTTGAATTAAAACTAAATTAAAGGCATTACAACTTCTGCTCACAAAATTCTGCCTTTCTCCATTTCCCTGCCCATTCCAATAGCATTTTTGAAACCCCTTCTCACTATGCATCATACCTACTTCTTCTGCTTTCCCCAAAATACTACCATCTAGCCCATAATTACCCATCTGGCATTATAAAAACAATTGTACCGTACAGAAAACTCTATCAAAGAGACAGTCAAGTGAAATTAAAGTTGGCAATTCACAGAATATGTGTAGAAATCACATTTGAGATGCTGTAAAACTGCTCACTTGACAAAAAAAAAAAAAAAAAAGGAAAATTGGAAAATTAGTATGAAGGAAATGAAACGCATCAGTGAGGGATCTGGCAGTGAGAAAGCCCAAGTTAATGACAAATGCAGACGCCATCATCGGGTAGCAGACTTTAAACGCTGCAAGGCATAATTCTGCCAATAACTAACTCTTCAGCAGCTTTCTAAACACGGCAGTATCAATCAACGTGCAATTCCAACTAAAACTGCTAAATCCCCCTTCCATTTCAGAGTTCCTTTTCAGGAATTTTACACCTTCAAGAAGGCTTTTACATTTGGTATACTGAGAGAGGTTTTTTTTTGGATTTGCAGTCAATTTACCGTAAAAGGCTGACTGTCAAAGGACATACACTGAAGAGCTGTGATAACATCCCAGCTCAAACTGGAATTTGGCATTTACGCTCAACACAGTCGGAAAGATTATCCATAGACAAGTATCTTCTACAAAGCCGAACTAAACCCATTTTTCCTCCTGCAGTTTTGCAAATTGGCCCTATTTCTTCCTTATAAAATCTAAAACATAGAGAAAACCTGTGCTGGAGATAGTTCCTGCTTTGAATTGGTTTATCCTACTGCTGTCTTCACTAGCTGGCTATGAGAAAATAATATAATTTAGGTAATAAAATGAACATTCAATACATAGGACGAGCTGCAGAATGATTACACTTGATCTTCACAAGTATTAAAAATATTTAACTAGTGAAGCTAATTTCTGTACTGAAAGGGTGTTCAAACAGAGTAGAAACCTGACCCTACTGAATTAAAGAACTGAACTTCCACTGACTCCAGCAGGGTTGGATTTCATCCACAGTAACATGAACAGTATTTCTCATTCCTTCAACTGTCCATGTTTAAAAAGGCCCTATCTACCCATGAAGCCTATCATAACATAAGACAGCAAGAACAGAAATATTTAACCATGTTTTAATACTATTTAATTACATTTGTCCTTTTTCTATTCTGTGTCTTTCTTAAGTTAAAGTTTAAGGAATTATCTGAAAAGCCCTGGCCTTGATTTTGCGTCAGCTTTGCTCTCATTTGCTTCAGTGCAAATCAGGATTCAGTCTAGTGAAGAACAGAGACATTTTTTTCATACTTGGTAGGCATGTGAATAACAGTTACTGCTTGAAGAGTATCTAGTGCAAAAGGACCTTATCATAGGATTAATTGAACTTTTCTGGAGAATGTTACTTAACAGCGAAACCCCTCATCTCACAGACTCTGTGACTGCAACTCGCAGATTTCCAAAAGCACACCAGAACACTGCTGCGTGCTCTTCAGAGGTTTCCTGCTGAATGCTGGGGTTGCATTCACTGCCTTTACGCCTTGTTTTAACAGCAAGTACAGCATTATCCTGGTGAAGTGCCAGCAACAAGGCTCACATGAACAAGAAACTAACTTTCTTAGAAATGACAGAAACCAATTTAGGGAATATTGGGACAACTTAATTATATTGGCCCAAAAATTCTTTCAAGAAAGGGAGCTAAGCAGGAAAAAAAAACCTAAAAAAACCCCTTGGTACATAGATACAACCAGAGCTCAGATCAATATATACCATGCGGACTCATCACGCTACGAAGGCAGCAAGAAAAGTAGCCAAAACACATTAAGCAGAAGCTGTCAGGGCCTGGCGGCAAGGTCTAACCCGGCTAACCCCCCTCCCAAACCAGGCCGGGGCGGCAGGTGCCTGTCCCTGTGAGGTCGCAGCGACCCCGATGCCCCCATGGCACAGCCCCTAATGTGGGCCCTGGCACAGCAGAAGGAAAGAGGTGAGCGGGAGGGAGCAGAAGATGGAAGAGGTGGGAATCTTTATTCTCTCTGTAAATCCATTCTTGCTCGACCAAGCAGACTTCATGCCAAAAGGCAGTGAACAGTAAGCCCGGCAATTCGCAGTGCCTGAAACTTAAAAGGACTTTGGAAATGCAGGGTAATATGCAATGCTAACCACTTAAGACTATCCTGACTCTAAAGTACCAAATATCTACTTGCTGTTCAACAAGCTACAGAGCCTGTGCAACAACTGCTGCTTCCCTCCCTTTCCCGCTCTCATTTTGCTAGCACAGTTGTGCCAGTACAGTAGTTTAAGAGAGCACACTGCCACTCACAACCTCCCTGCCAGCTCAGGCCACCTAATCTACCAAATCTCCTTATGTCCTTTCTAAAAAAATATGCTATGTGACTGCTTGGTGGAACTGAACCCTGGTTCACAGCACGAGGCCACGAACAAGTGTGCCAGCACACCTGAGGGAGCGGTATGCCATAGCCTGGCAAGAAATGACGGATGCAGCAGTATTTTCAGAGGGTACTGCTGCCAGACATGGAAACTTGCTCATAATTACAGGCTGTCCAGCATAGCCTTTCCATATTTCATGGCAAATCGCTTTTGTCATAGTTCTTTCTCTAGCACTGCCGCCCTAAACTGCAATTTGCCTGCTCTTCCAGAAGTGAAATCTCCGTTCGCTAGTTCTACAGTCAGAGACTGTAATCATCTCTTTTTTACGCTCTAGTCTCCCACATTCTTTTATTTGCTATGTTTTATTCTCATTTTAAAGGAATATTTTGAATGAAATAAACAGAACAACTACACTAGTGCATAAAAACTACGTCATGCTTTAGTCCTGCCTAACAATCAAGCAACTTACTGGTTGCTCCGCTTACAGCTCACAAGGGAACGCTTGAAATACGTGCTGCAGAAAGGGATTCTTAAAAATGAAAACCTTTCAGTAACTGCATTCAAAGGAGACATGGGGAAAAAAAAAAAAAAAAGCATCAGCATTACGGTAAAGATTTGAAGTCCGCTATGTTGTCCTTGGCCAGGAGGTTTACCCTATTGAGCTGTGCTGCTTTGTTATGCCAAACCCGTCAGCCAGGACTTCTGATTTGTCTGTCCTCAGGTCCAAAGCCTGAGAGGTGGTCCTTATGTAAAGCAGCTATACAGCTACCTTCCTGCTGATGCCATCTCAGTGCACTAACAGCAAGAACGCTTTCTTCAGTTTTTTCTTTAAAAGGACTTCGCTTTAAGTAGTCACAGGTCCAAGCTTGTGATTATCTAGCTGTGGGTGTTATATGCGCTGTAGTACTTGCCTCGAGGGAACGGCAAATGTCAGTAAGATGCAAAAAATAGACCCAGTGTGAAATCAAAGGAATACAGGAAGTTTAGAAGGCATCATTTAAGAGCTCCTCATGCAGAGTTGCTCAACTGAAAACAGCTATGTAATATACCTCAGAAGATCTAAGTGAGACACGAGAGACTGAAAATCTGATAATAGCTTTAAGGGCTGGCAGGGCATCCTGGAATACTTTAAACCTCCTATAGATTCCATGGAAACAGGAAATGTAAGGACACCATCTTAAGTATTTTAAAAGTCTGATTTATGAAGAATTCAGGAGAAAACACCGGTGTCTTGTTAGAGAAAAAAAAAAAAAAATTACCCTGTGATCTCAAAGTCTTTGAGTTGAATGGTAAAAAGGGGCATCAAAAGACCAGGGTTTATCACACTTGCCATTTGGGACTGTGCTAATCAGCAGAGGGAAACAGAAGCACATTCATCTTTGCACAGACTCGCCACTGAAATAATCTCTGCAACACCCACTGCTCTGATAAAAAGGACACTTTAGCCTAACACAGCTTTAAGGCCAAGCAGTACATGAAAACAAAGCATGGCTATTTCTGTTACTTCTTTGGTTTCCCCCAAATCCCCATCTGCTGCTTTTCTTTATTATTTTTTTTCTTTCAACTTTTGTCTCCTTTGTGTTCCTTTATTTTTTCAGTTCCTCAATTTTATGCATTACTGGAATCATTTTTCCCTTACTTTCCTCTGCACTTCTGCAGCTCTGATCACCAAAACGATACCTCTTCTTCCTCTAAAAGAATCCAGCAGAAGCTGAACACCACGTAGCCGCTCGCTTACCACCCCAACCCATCCCTTTGGCGGGATGGGAAGGACAGTGGGGAGAAAAAACACAAAATCCTATGGTTTGAGGTAAGAATTTAATAGAGCAAACCAAGAGGAGAAGAAACAAGAGTAATAACAATAGTAGCAATGAAACAACATACAAAGCGAGTCCTAAAACGCACCGAAGTGCCTAGAGCAGCACTATCCCATTGGCTGGTTCAGATGTGGATTCTGGCTGTGGCCCCACCCCGCTTCTGCTGAGAATTAACCATATCCTAACTGAATTCAGGACACTTCATGGCCACTCAGGAGCCTGAACATTATGATAAAACAATACAGAATCTGGAAAAGACCCCTAAAAGGAGGAGGAAAAAAAAAAAAAATAAAAGCAAAAAGTAAAAGGCCAAGCGGTGTATGAAAACTTCTCACAAGCAAAATGCAAAAAAAGAGAACATATGTATTTCAGTATTTCATCTTAGTCACTTACTATCATTTTCTTTGGCATTACCAGAATGTGAACTTTCCCATTCACTTCTGCCCTACCATGACCCATTCAACTTATATCCGTGTGCATAATGAACCAGAACTTTTCTTTTTTTTTGCTTTATATTTGCTCTCCACAATCTCAGAAGATAAGCACAGGTATCATTTTATTTCAAACAATATAAAGATGTTCAAAATACAAGTTGACTTTTACATATTAGTAACAAAAAGGGCCAACAAAATTTTAAAGTAAATTGGTGAAAAAAATAATCAGGAAGCTTTGTGAAAAAGAATTATGTTCTACATATGGATATGTCTTTTCCAATTTTGAAATACACAGTACTGCCTCTCAATTCCTTCAGAAAGCAGTTAACCATGTTGGGTGCTTCACTCTCATTATAAGAGTAACATCAATGAACAGATTATTTTAGCCCAAATCTTTAGGTATGGAAGAATTAGTAAAAACCTTTTGTGCGAACTCTTGACAACCTTATTTGGAAATTGTAAACAGAAAGCAAAATGCTGTCCATTTTACCCAAACTGGACACCTGACTCCCACAAGCAGTGCAACGTGCCTCAAATCTAATCTCTCCACATCAATTCCACTCCCAAGTTTGTCAGCATTTGATCCCACTCGAAAGAGTACACGAAAACTGTGTGAAACTGGTTTTTCATTATATTTCATGTCCTGTTTTCTAGATCCAAAGGTCAGCAGCAAACATTATAGGAACTTAAGCCTCCCGCTATCCAAGAATCTAAGGTGAACTGTAAAATTCTACATTAAATACTACAAAGTTTCAATGAAATGCAAATAAAGTGCTGTTATTTGGTCACAATTTATATTTATTTTAAGTTAAGTCACCTTTACAATTATCCAGGAGCTTCATATTACTCAAAATTGTTTTCTGAAAAAAAAAAAAAAAGTGTGCTAGACAAAGTACTAGAAATTCCACCACAGAGACCTAATATGACCACAATTTTCACCCTGTTGAACCACTAATAATCCTTCAAATACCTTGAGGTTCTTAATTCAAAGCAGCAAAACTTAATGTAGCATAACCACAAATGAACTGAAGAGACTGTACGCATTACTTTTTAATAGGCTTCTGTAGACCGTGGCAGTGTCACTAATCCAGAGGTGACCTGCCCAGGACCTACATTGACGTATGGCACGTATCGGCACCTACCAAGGCAGTGAAGGTACCTGCACAATTCTCTGATCACACAAAGTTACCAGGGATTCAAAGCAAGGGTCACAGTTATTTCTGTTTGCACACTCGGCAAGCGGAGAAAGGCCACGGAGCGCACAAGGACCAGACATGCTATTAGAGTCCATCCTTCTATCCAGAGATACTTACGTTGAATTCACGTCAGTTGCCACTCAAAGTTAATCCGGAACCGAAAATGAAACACCCTCTGAAGTTTCTTTTCAGCTGTTTTCTTACAGAAAGAATGATCTTTATCCTCAAGTTAATTCTCCATATAGCCACTTCATTACCTGCTGCATGGCCTCAACAACCCTTCTCAGCTAGGAGAGCTGAATCAGGAAAACCTGCCTTGCATTTCTCTAGAAAACTTCCTCAGATCCTAAGGAGCTTAACACCATTTAACCAACAGTTGGGAGCAAGGAGAGCTGGCGGGCAGCAGAAGCCAGGTGAATCGCTGACTGTCTCGCAGGGAGCCGACACAGATGAGGGCACACGCTGCCCTGTTTGTGGCTGCAGTCAGTGGTGGTCAGCGGCACGCTGACAAAACAGGGCGCTGATCTGATCTGGTCTGACAGTGACCGCAGCCTTAAGTGTGAAAGGAACAGCATCAAATCCAAATTCCCCCCAACAGATCTTTTGAAAAGGCAATCTTTTCAAAAGCAATAGGAGGGGGAATTATCTAAAAAAAAAAGCCAAACCCCAAAAATCAACCCAACCATAAGCATATCAAAACTTCATCGCTACCAAAAGCAGCGCAAGTGCCTAAAATAAAACTACTGATTTAAAATCATAATTGTTTTGTACATGTGATTTTAACTCTTATTCAAAATAAACTGTATTTGATAGTGGCAGAATTTTAACACCACAGAGAATCACTCTACAACTTTAAAAAGTATATTCTGCTGTTGTAGTTTCTGGTCTTACCGAGTTTGGTTCAGTACCTGACAGCACGCTCTGCTACCCATCTTATTAAATACTTGCATTTCTGTCGCCAGATTACGACGACGTGAATGGGAAAAGGCTAGTGAGAGAAGCATGATGCGTTAAAAGTGGAATCTCTTTGTTTCTGTTTTGAAGAAGGATACGCAAACATGAATCATACATCTTGCTTCTGCTACAGTAACTCAATATCCTCTGCTTGGTTAAATAACAGACACTTGGCACACACAGAATTGACATTCTTGCCAAGAACTGAAATTTGCAGCAACTCTGAGCTCTGTTGAAACCCCACTGTTGATACTTCAGTTGTACACAGCACTCCACCAGAATCAGCTGCAACATGTTCAATGAGTGTTCAGCATTAGAATGACTATTTAAATCTCTCTCCACCTCTGAAACAGTCATAGTAAAGCTGAAAAGAAGGCTTTTGAAGAGATCTTCAGGAGAACAGAAGGTTCTTTATGCACGTACTACATTAAAAAAACCATCACAAAGGTATACAGAAGCACAAGAATCCGTGCAAGTTCAGAAAATTTGTCTAACAGTGGCATCAACAGAAAATCAAACCTTGTGTGGTTCTCCGGAAAAAAGGTGAAAACTTAGAGGTGCTACAAGTATGTCTTAAAATAACAATAAACACCACAGTTGTCTTGTACTTTTTAACCAATCTAATTCAATGTAACTGAAATCGAGGGTTGGATGTCTAGACACACTTCATATTTCTAGCCAGTTGTTATTGGAGCCCAAACATAAAAAAAAACCCCACCAAAAAAGTAATTTCTTCCTGACTTCTACAAGAATCTGGAGCCAGGCTCTTCTCAGTGATGCCCAGTGACAGGACAAGGGGTAATGGGTGCAAGCTGGAACACAGGAGGTTCCGCTTAAACTTTAGAAGGAACTTCTTTACAGTGAGGGTGACAGAGCACTGGAACAGGCTGCCCAGGGGGGTTGTGGAGTCTCCTTCTCTGGAGACATTCAAGACCCGCCTGGACACCTTCCTGTGTGATGTCATTTAGGTTCCTGCTCTGGCAGGGGGATCGGACTTGATGATCCTTCGAGGTCCCTTCCAATCCCTAACATTCTGTGATTCTGTAATCTGATTTCCGAATCTGTATTACCCTTTGAGGAAGGGGAAAACAGGCCTTCATGTAACCAATTCAGTGCTCATATCCTTCCTTGTTGTTTAGCTGCAACAGGGATGACAGAAATGATTTTAGGATGCCTTTTGATATATCTATTCACTGTGAATAAATACATCTGTAGCCTCATCCCATTCAAACACACTGTGAGCTTAAAGCTTCATCCTTCCCATGGGACTAAATCCCTGCACGTATAGAGCAATTCACTATTTCTGTATTTCTCCTGCAAATATTTGCCTGATTTTTACTTCTTTATAGCTACACGTGGTTCAGAACTGCACACACACACTGGCCAGGGCTGCACATCATAGCGATGTACTGCCTGTTGCCCATTCTGGGGCAGAACCGGCATTTCCTCTACTTTGAATTGTGGAACTAGCCACAAAAGCAGACTTAAGAAACCATTTGGAATAGCAACCAGTTGCAGTTAGGGAAACCTACTAAAATTTTGGCCTAGTGACCCAAAGATAACATTTTATAATTTAACCTAGGATGCCATTAGTCTTTGTTTAGGATAAATGATTATTATAATTTTTCCTTACTGATTAAGGATGCCGGAGGACAATCTAGGCAGCCAATGCTACTCTGGTTTCTCAGCTACTTGTTCCCCAGCTAGGTAAACTAAGGACAGTTGTGTCTTGGAGCACCTGTAATTAAAAGAATCACTATTTCCCATGATATCTCTTTATTGACAAGGACTACTTTAGTAACAATACATTAGTCTTCCTCCAAATTCATATACCTATAACATACGTTATTTGTCTTATATAAAAGACTCAGCATCTTCAGTGAAAGAACAGTGACGGATTTGCATTTGTAACCTCCAAAACCAGAAATGACAAATTAGCTTTTACTTTACTACTACTTCTTCTTTACGATTACTAATAAAAGTTTAAGACTGGCATACAATTCCCGAAAATATGGGTGCTTAGTACCATTTTAGATACCTGGGGGTCTCTAAGACATCTTCACAGATCTGGCAGATAGGGTAGGTAGAAGTTGTGGAACAGGTGAATAGGTGATGGATTCTAAAATAGTACTACAAAGGAAGTCTAGCCTACACTAAGGCAACTGAATTCTGCTGTTGATGCAGTTGATGAGATTCAATGCAAAATATAGACAGCTAGAAGTTGAGGTCAGCGTGAGATCTGTGTCTAAGCTCCCATGATAGTCATCCGAGACGTAGTCAATACAGTCCAAGGGCCTAGAAAGATTCAGTAAGCCAGCCAGGAGATACCTGCTTTAAGATGTTTTCTTGGCTCCACTGGCTTTATTGACTGTAAAGAGAATTCAGAGACGTAGCTCATCTCAACCTGAGCCTCCCCCAACAGTCTCTGCATAAAGACCACGCATGTGCATCGGAAAGCCACAACCAAGCCTTCGACCTGGTTAAATACTTACTTTCCCTCCTCACAGTGAAATTGATAAGAACATTATCATTATATAGGGAGAAGGTATCACCAATGGCCATACACTTGGTTGTCCTGGAGCTCTCTGCTTCCAGCTCTGACTGCAGAGGCTCCACCTGGTCTGCACTGTCCCCTTCTGGAGATGAGGCCTCGCTAGTGCCCTGAAGGGGTTCAGTTGGCCAGAGGGGAATCGGGTCACCTTTGCGTCCTCCCTCGCTGCCAATTTTTCCCTGCAGTTACACTGCTCGGAGCTATAACTTCTGTCGCTTACTTCATCAAAACACCCATCTCTCAGATACTCACTTTCTCCAGGTGTAGCTGAACACTTAAGGACATAATTCATTTATATTTCCTTGCAATTTTGCTCTTAAGGCTGTCAATAAATAAAGTAACTGTCACTGTTTATTACCTATTAAACTGTAGCGCTAATCAAGAATTCCGTAAGTGAATGATGAAGTTCCATAATGATGATGTCACACAGGATTATTATTTCCGCTGCAAGAGAACTCATTTCTATAATATAAAAGTGTAAAATGAAAAATTAAAGAAATAAGTCAGTAGTTTTTTCATGTTTATTAAAAAAAAAAACCACCAACAAAAAAAAGCCCAACTGGTAAAAGAGCACCATAAAGGTCTAAATAAGAGTTTGCTGTATTCAGTTCTTTTTTATAATTAACTCAAATCTGCGGATTATTTTCTTTCCACTGAAAAAGTTCTAGATTTACGACACATTGCACTTTAATTACGCACTTACTCCAACGAAATGCCACATCTGAGTCCTGATTGAGACACTGTATAATAAATATACAGACCTACTGTAGAAATACCCCCATTGCATTTAAGGATCAGTCTGTCTTAATTCAGTCAGTTTCTAAATATGTGGCATTTATTCAAGACACTAACAGAAACTTACAGAGCTTTCACTCCTATTAAAATAAATTTGTCAATTGAACTATGGAAAAATCTAGTGAGACACCTTGCCTTACTTCGAATCTTTGAAGAAAAATAATCCCACCATTTCCTCCCCTTCCTTTCTCTGAATACTACCGTAAATTAGGAACTTCTACAAGATCTTTATTTTTTTTAGAAGAGATCTTTCCTTCATGAGACAAAAAAATATCCACTTAGCTAAAGGAAAAGAAGAATGTAGCTGAAGAGTCTTGAAGCAAAGTATAATAAAAGGCAGTAGTAAAATAATAAGCTGCTCTCTTTCATTTGGAAATTTTAAAAGTATTTTATGAAAAGCACACCTGCATTAAATATTATAGACTAAACATTGTACCTTGTCTTTCTCATCTCTAAACCTGAAGGTGGGTGGGCTCAGAAACAAAGGCTGGTCCCATACACTATGCCAGGTTGAAAAATAAGTAGTTAAGGAGGTCTTGACTCTACTGCCATTGTTAACAAGCATTTTCCACTGTGAAAAGTGACTGCAAAATGGTTATAGGGTGCCATTGTCTTTTTTTTTTTTTTAAATGCATTTCATGAAGACAAATGAATCTGAAAGAGAAGAGAATCCAAACACAAGGGAAGAATGTGACTATCCTAAAGCAGCACCTCCAGCAAAGACACCGAGTACCCCGAGGAAAGCAAATTATGGTTACTGTCCTTCCAATAGTCACTAAACCAGACCAGGAACTGGTTAAACTCTATCTGCTTTGCTCTAAAGGCTCCTTTTCTTTCTATCTCCATATGTCTGCTTCAGTTTATATTCTTAACTTCTTCATAACCAATCTAAGTAAAAAACCTTCACTGAAGCAACAATAGAATCAGAAATTTAGCTGACGAGACCATGATTTTGCAATTCTCACAAGAATGTCCTTAGCCGAGATTGCCTTAAGCAACCGGCCTCAGGGAAGCTGACCTACAAGCACACATTTCAGTTGAGTTTAATGAGATTTGGATGAGGCTCCAAAACTAGGGAGTGTCATTCAGATGTATTTGCAATCCTTGAGAGATGGCGATGACACACTTCAGGAATTCCACAGCCAATACACCTTTTAAAATGTTTACAGAGGAAGATATTCCAATTGTAAAATATTATCCTAGTAGCCTCACTTTAAAAATGCACAACAGTAAAAACTCATTCCAGTTATTCCTAACCACATTTCAGAAAAGAAAGAAAATCAGAAAGAAAATGTATGGAAGTAAAGGGAAAAGGCTGCAGGATACAAAATAGCATGAATTAAGGATAAATGTATTTCATTCGTCTCAAAATTAAACAATTACTTTCACATTTTATATAGCTCAGTACAGAATCATAGAATCACTATGGTTGGAAAGGACCTCCAGGATCATCTAGTCCAACCTTCATCCCAGCATCCCTAACCACTAGACCAGAGCCTCAAGTGCCACATCTACTCGTCTCTTAAACCCCTCCAGGGATGGTGACTCCACCCCCTCCCTGGGCAGCCTGTTCCAGTGCCTAACCACTCTCTCAGGAAAGAATTTCTTCCTAATAGCCAATCTAAACCTCCCCTGGCACAGCTTGAGGCCATTTCCTCTCATCCTATCATTAGTCATTTGGAAAAAGAGACCAGCACCAGCCTCGCTACAACCTCCTTCTAGATAGTTGTAGAGAGCAATGAGGTCTCCCCTCAGCCTCCTCTTCTGCAGACTAAACACCCCCACTTCCCTCAGCTGCTCTTCACAAGGTATGTTTTCTAGACCTCTCACCAGCCTCGTTGCCCTTCTCTGGACCTGCTCCAGCGCCTCAATGTCCTTCTTATCCTGTGGTGCCCAAAACTGGACACAGTACTCAAGGTGCGGTCTCACAAGTGCCGAGTACAGGGACACAATCACCTCCCTACAAGTACTGGAATATGTCCTTTTCAAGACATTTTACACAAAGCAGGCAAAGCCAAGAACATCATATGTCTAGTAAATAGACTGCAGCCTTTATGTCCTTCCTATGTTCTTGATCCCATCCCTGCAGGATTCCTGTTTTTCTGTCAACATGGGAGGTTAAAATTTGTGTGTATTTACTAGAAATAGTTTGGGCCCACAAGGAAGAATCACAACTGAAGTATTACTGTCTGACATCTGCATGACCCTTTAACATGTATATGCAAGCGGTACACAACTACTCATTCATGATTTAATAGTCTCATCAACAAAAATGTTAGGGAGGAAATATTCTAGTTTATACAAACAGCAAGGCTTTTCTGTGCTGCATGTTGTTCATACAGATCATCCTTCAACTTTACAGAAAAGAAACACTTCTCCCGTTCCATCCCTGCTCTCAGAAAAAACCAACCCTGCAGATACACATGCACACACATAAGCACACAGATGGTACGTTGCAAATAACTGTCAAGCACCGGTGAACCCTGGAACTCCAATGGTTAACTGGAAGGTAGCATTCCTTTGAGAGGATAAAAGGAATAAAGTTCTGGAAGCCAGAGGTAATAATTCAGCCTCAGATTTTATTAGACACAGCTTCGTTCGTAAGCATAGTATCTCCCATAGAGCTAGAGAAATTACTGTCGCTGGTTCTCAAAGACTGGAATCCTTCATCTCTCTCATAATCCCTCAGTAAGAAACAGAAAATCACTTTCAACATCTCCATAACACCTTTAATTTTTCATGTTGAATGTTCTTTTTATTGCTCGTCTAAGAAAGGTGCCAAAGTCTCGGTTATTACTTATTAGTCCACACCAGTTTATTACTTCTTTTAAAAAATGGTGCTTCCATTCTGCAACTATTTGCTTTACACACTGCTATATATATCAGCCCATCACTCTTTTCTTTCAAAAACGATTCAGAGAAGGAGCTAAAAGAGGTTCACGCCATAGAACCCCATCAGTCCAAGAGCCTATATATGCACTTAATTTGATGGGATCAAATTGAATGCAAATGTCAAGTCCCCCTTCTAAAAAAATCAGTGAGACGAAAACATGCATTTTAATGACTGATTACATTCTCAGTAACTTCTATAGATGGCAAAAGACAAATATTTAATAGGAAAAATAGTGAGGCAAAATGAAATGATGATGTTAATCTAAGCACTCAATTCTCACAGAACAGAAAAAATCTAAAAGCTAATGAGTTTAGTTACAGAAAAATAACAACTACAAAACATATTATTTTATGGAATAATATATTCCATAAAAAGTCCCCCATAGTGCTAGGCCCACGGACCCACATCAGGAAGTTCAGAAGCCCAGATTTCCCTACATTTTAAACATTGCAGGGCAGGAAAAACAACAATTTATCTGCAAGATGCCACGTGACAGATAGGAGCAAGGCAGGACTACGTTGTTCTTCCATCCCACAGCCTCTATTGCTGAGCACTATTATGCCTAGAAACGTAACAAAGGACATCTCAACATATTACCACCTCCTTTCCTACTATTTAAACACAGAAGAACATCCCAAAGCCAAAACAACAGTGTTCAGGTGTTTTTAAGGTTTCCAAATCTAAATGTATTCTCTTGGCACACTTATGCCTGCCTTAGGTAACCAGTAGCTCCCCTCCATACCAGTCCTACTTTCACCAAAGAAACCAAATGGCTTATTCAGGTGTCTCCACAGAGTCTATAAAGTATGGACAGCTTCTTGCTGGGGGGTTTTTTGAGACAAGGACATACAGTCATTTGCTAATTACATGTCCATTTTCTACACAGAAAAAGTCTTTTTTTTGTTCCCTGTTTTTCTTTTTTCTTTAAGCAGAATGGAAGTTTCAAACAGAGAATAGACTAAAAGTCAGATTGTTTGTATATTTTGAAAGATCTTAATGTTGCCGTCATTTAGTATTGTTTTATTGTGTAGATGCTTCAATATTTTCCTAAATTTCATCTCCCCTAATATCAAGAAAATAAATTCATTTTAAAGAAAGCATTTCTGAAAGTCAGCTTTCCATGTAACAATTGTATCAAGATATTTAAGTCCGCTGCAACGGCTTATGTTTAAGAAAGTCTCTGAGCTTTAATTCATTTGCTTTTAAAAACATGCACTGTTCAAAATAACGAGAATGCAAAGCAATACAGAGAGGGTAAAACAACAACAACAACATCTGCATCTTCAAGTCTATTTTAGATTGACATAAGTTAGTAGCTTAGTTTTAGTGACACTGAGCTGCTTTACATTGATGGCCCTGCTGTTACTGCTCCTGAGAGCATAATGAAGAGCATTAACGTTTAAAGATAGATGTCAATAAAATACCTGACAAATAACGGCAGATAGTGGGAGTTCACAGAGATCTACTACCGCTGATAGAAGTTGTCATAGATCATTAATGAGAAATGGACCAGAGAAAAACAGTGATGGGAAAGATTGATGAAAATAATTCATAAAACTTTCTCATTTCTGATAAAGCGCTTTTATAAATAAAGGCATTATAGCCCAGAAGACTTGGCTGTGAATTTGCAATACAGTAGTAACTCCACACTGACTCCACGACTGCACCTGCGACACTCGGGCTGGTGAAAACAAGTAAGCTGCCACGTGTCACATTTTCAAAGTAGCACGAGAGTCAGTAGTATGTATTACTGTGGATTAGTTGGGATGCTACAAATGCCAGTTACTGCAAGTAAGTATTTCTTTAATTAGAAATACAGTCTCTACAGCACTTTTGGTAGCTCTTTCCTATGATGAACACAAACATGCACACAGATGTGACTGGAGGGAAAAGGTTGGAAAGTATCTTTATGTAGATGCACACATGTTTCAAAACATGAAGACTAATCCACTATTTACTGCTTCTACTCTTGCTCTAACTTTTCAGGTAAACCTGATGTATATTGAGCACCGATCCAGATGAAATTCCTCATATTAAACTGTCTCAGTATCATGGCTTCTCACCCGAGGACAGGAAAATGTTCTTTGCCACCTTCACAAGGTACAACGTCGCTCAGACTTTTGGAAATCGGACACTTATCATTCAAGGGGATTATTACATATTGCTCACTAAATTTTCGTAGTACTAATCGTATGTGGCTCTGGAGAGAAACAGCATTTAAGACTGCCGCAGGAAGCCAAGAGGTTTCAATGCTCTTATTCATAACTATTTCGGATTCTCATAAATTATTTATTACAACTACAGTTACCAAGCAGCAAGCAGTCAGTCTGCTAGATAATCACCTATCTCAAATGTTATTTGGAAGACAAAATAAAATTATACATGCAGAAAGGGAAACAGAAAGAGGACTCGGCTATAAGGTAAAAACAACAGGTGACCTCTTGGTAGTCAATGCTACGTGATTCTTAATGTTTCAGTGTTTCCCTGCAATACATTCCTGATCTATAGTACATTTTGCAACCTAAGCAAACATAGGTATGTGCACACACATCTATAAAGAAAAGTAGTGGATTACAGACTTTCCTGTGTGTCAGACCACATCCAGTAGAGCTTCAAGCCACAGGAAAGAAGAGGAATAACCAGAAGGAAATGGTATCACAGCTGATGCTTAATGACCCCTGAATCAAAAAGCAGCACATGAATATCATTAGCTCCTAAATTCTCATCCAGCTCCAGAGTTGTTACAGGATTGAACTGCTGGGCCATGACACAAGCTAGAATGCATTACGAAGGAGATAGACAGAAATTCTCAAGCTGTTCTTACTTGAAGTAGTAGTAATAATAATAATAATGTTCTTTAATTTGTGTTGTACACTGAATGGAAGGAAAGGTAGGAAGAACACAAAAGTTTAAAATGTTTACTTGAAAAAAACCCATTTTAATAAACATCAAATGTTTTGAACACTTCCCCAGCGTATTTCAGTAAGCTACAGCTGGCTCCACAAATTCTCTCCAAATGCGATCAGTCTTAACATGACTTCTGGCTTGCTGTCTCTGACTGTTCAACCAATTCTCCAACAAAAACAGTCCTCTTGTGACACTAATTTATGACTTTTACAATTGCAACTTCCCTTTTGAACAAATTGCTCATTCCAACACTGTTTTATGCACACTTCTAAAGTATACGCCTCATCATTCTTTGCCTAACCATTCTTTGCAAGCCTGCATGCTCCACAAAAAGCACTCCAGATCTTAGATATGATTCCAAGATATAGAAAGACAACAATACTCTCTTAGTCTTGCTAACAGTTTTTCTAGTTACATGCTAATTTGGTGTGTTGACAAGAATTCTAGACAATTTTGGAAACTACATTATTTAATAGAGACTCAATCAGCATTCTGAACACTGATGGAAGTAATTGATTTCTGCTGAAATGGTCACATTGCCACAGAACTGTTTTCATTCTTGGCATAATAACCTGGGTCATCATCTTGCACAAAAAAAAACATTAAAGAGTTAGTCTGACTCCTTTCTACTCTGTAATTTGTAGTCTTTCAAAATCACTAGACTCAAAAGAAAACCACATCAATTCTCTCCACCTCTCTTTATTAACCCACCTAGTTTAGCAAATCTCACGGTGAGGGTGAAACCGTGCAACTCAAGATGTGTAATGTGCATTTTATTCTAGAAGACATGAAAATGCAGAAATGCAAAATAACAAACTCGGAGAAATCTCTCTCACATCATGTATTTTTCTAATTAAATTTTTCTATAGTATAAATTCACAGTGTGGAGAAGAAAAGATATTCCTAAGTATGTAGAAAAGTTATTTTCTCCAGTTGGCTACTTTCCTTTTTCAGTACTCCCCAGAAGTATAATAAAACCCACGACAATATTGCTGAATGTAGTTTAAATGGAAAGTTACTGGAAACTTAATGCAAAAAATATGAAGTGTGGAAAACAGTCTGGTTTTGTTTGCTAAGTGGCCTCACACTAAGCTTTTCATCCAGGTGTTGTGGGAATGGAACTGACATATACTACACTTCCAAGATTTTAATGATGCCCAGAGCTTTCATTTTCTTTTACACTCTGACAATGGGAAACATGGCCTCCTTATGTACAACATCAAATCTAATAAAGCAGCCAGCTGTTCTTTCCCTGGTGAACCCTGCAACTCCAGTCTGGAGTAGAGTACTATCAGGTTTTTCAAGAAGTAAGTGTTGAGTAATTGTACCGTACCTGGAGAAGTACAATACACTTGACTCTTCTTTCTTTGTGACTGTATATAGCAAATGTGCAGAAAGAAGTTGTACATCTGACTGGTATAAACCAGCAAAATAACCTTATCTCCTTCATAGCTAGCAGGTTAGACATAGTTTCTTGGCTTCCTCTGCCACAGTATTCTAAAGCACATCTTTTCCTTCCCAACATCTCTGTTTTGCTAACTACATGGCCCAACAAAAAGGAGGCAGCCATCAGCAGAAAACATACAGTGACACTCAGGCAGGTTTTATCTATTTCGACGGACCCCATAACCGATCTAGCATGGCTGACCACAGGGAGAACAAAAGAAGCAATAAACCCACTCACTGCAGGTGACACAACAGAAGAAAAGGCACACTGGGCCAAAAACACCACAACATAAGGAGATATCAACCATGCCCCGTATCCCAACATAGCCAGGCACAAAACAACCCAACAAATATCAGAAAGATACATTACCCAATCCATTATCCTTGACTCCACAAAACTACTCACAAACCTCTCCTGCAGCAGCTCCCAACAGCAGCAGCAACTCCCAGCAGCAGTTCCCAATCAGGGGCTCTATTGGCCTTTTATCTCCACCCTCTAATCACCACCTAACTGGCAGCTGTTTCTCAGCATTTCAGGGTGTGCTTGGCCTGGCCTCCCCTCCTGGAGGGCCCTCTCACAACAGAGGGGGCCCATCCCTCACATCAAGGTCTGGTATGACATGTGTCCCCACCACTCAGGGCCTACTGGGCTGCAGCAGCAGCAGAGCTAAAAGATCTTCTTGGTGGCAAAGACAGAGGCCAAGCCAGTCTTGCCCTTGATTCCAACAGGAGGCACCTGGGCAGCCTTAGCCCCTTTGACCTGGGTGTGAAATTCATCCAGGTGTCAAGTTCACTTCAGGGCTCAGGGTTCAGACCCCAGCACTTCAGTCTCCCATAAAAGTCTATCGTAATAATGCAAACTGACATAACTGTTCTGCCCAATGCTGGCTACCTAGTGAAAACAGAAAAAGCAAATATTATGCAATAAGCGTCCTAATTGACAGACCCTAGCAACAACAGGGTCAAATTTTGCTCTTGGCAACAACAATAAACGCTGATGTTTTTGAGATCACAATCTCAAGAAGAGGATTGTTCCCTTTTCCCACATTTCTCCTTGCTGTAGCCTAGAAAATTCAATAGCTGGTTACAGTATCTGTATCACACAGAGTTATGTTGTGTGCAGCTGCAGAAACATTGCCCAGAGTCATGTTACTCTCACTGCCATCACCGGGACACATCTCTGCTTCATGTTTGAAGAACATACAAATGAGAGAACCTCCAGAGCTACTGCTCCCGTATTTCAATTGCAATCCTTCTTCTCAGCTATGAAGCGGCAGCAACAGCAAAGAAATGTTAAAGAAACACAGCTTTACCAATCAGTTAAACTCAGTTATAACTAAACATGCACATGCTCTTCGTTCAGGTCACCCTTTCAGTGCCTGCCAGAGTCCTCTCCCGATCCCAAGTCACAGTCAGGTCCTACATGGCAAGGCTGGAACACAGCCTGGGCTTGGGAGTGAGGATGTCAGCTTCAAAGGCCAACTTAAATGCACAGATAGCCCCAGCACTCTTTCCTTCCCTCTACGAGAGTCAAAATAAAACCACGCAAACGCACAGGAGTCCGTATTTACAAAAAAAAAAAAAGTTCTGCCAGATTGATAGGGAATATAACACTACATACCGTAGCTTAAAATCTTCCAGTGGTTGTGGTATGAAATACAGCATTATATACATATTTTTGAATATATACTCTCATCATTGTGCTATATACGCAGGAAAAATTACCTCAAGAATTGTCTGGACGTGGAGTAATCTCAGTAAGTGTCTACATCCTCAGGAAGACCATTTTGCTATGATCAATATTGTCATATTTACTGCTCTAAAGTAATAGTTGATAGACACTGTAACTATGGTATCAAATGGACACTTACCTACTGGATAGAATGATTTCAGAAAATAGTTTTTCACATTCATGTATCTTGCTTTGCTGCCCTTTCTCAATCATCTTCATTACCAAAAGCTTCCTAGCTCAGTATATATAAACACCATCGATAATGCAAAACTCCAGTAATTTAGTGGCTGAAGACAGAGTGTCTCTTCTTACCCCTTTTCATCCCAATCCTGGGATGAAACAGAATAGACCCTCAAAGACAATTCCCTTTCCATCACAACTCTTTCTTCAGGTTTAACCATCAAGATTAAATAAATGCTACAGTGCAATTAGTTGAGCCGATGCTAAATTTATCCTGATACAGAGACCAAAATATGGTGAGATTTTTTCCCCAGGAAAAGGAACAATTAGGCCGATTCCACTTTCGTCAATGAAGTCTGCTGTTTGCTGGACTCAATACTAAACATGTTTTCAATGCTGTTTCAGAAATGGATTTCAATTATTTCATATTCTAAATTTTAAATAAATACATTGCAGCAAAAGGATTGTAAAGATCTGGTATTATTCACTTACCTATTAATGTTACATCAAAGCCAAGCCATTTGCACAGCAGTTCAGGCACCCACGTTAGGAATCCATCACCACATGGAAAGGATTTGAAAGAAAGGAAGAAAAAGAAAACAGTAAGCCATCTCGTTTCTTTCCTCAAACACAAAAAGCATTAAAATAAACCTATAAATAACAATTCATGTTACATTCTACCATGAATATGGAATATATTCATTTACGCAGGTAACTTCTGATGCTTTTTGTTGTTGTTGTTGTTACCATTCATTACAGCAAGATGATTGTTAAAGTAGCTGTTAAAAGAAAATGGTGAGTAGTACTTACATTACACATAAATAAAAATCAAACAATCCTGTTATGTTTGATAGCAGGCTACATTCAAAGAGTTTCACAGCATTTTTGTAAATGACTTGAATGCACTCTTTATGTGAATATCAGCAGGCAGAAGGCCAAGATGGAAATTATGCAATGAGAAGGAAATTGAACAATTCAGATATGTTTATGGAAAGCTCACAAATAAGGGCATATCATCTGGCACCAAATAAAGCTGTTACTCACAATGTGCAGCTACAAAAAGGAAAGCTGTTCTCTGCTATAAAGTGTAGCCACAGTGGTATGATCTAAAATAAATGGTTCCTCAATAGAAGAAATAAAGGGGAACGCTGCCATTAAAAAGATGCCCACACTAGGTCACATATACTCAGCTGAAATCAAGCCAACAAGAAACTATACTGGCACAACCTGTCCTTTAACATTATCTCTTAAATGCAGTGTAATAATCTCAAATGACAAATTTAATCTCTAAATCATCCCCTCTTTGCTACATTTACAGAAATATTTTAGGTCCACATAGAACCTGGACACAGATTTGGAAAGAGTATCTCTTCAGAAGATTTTCCAAGATCATTTGCCGGACCGCTAGTGACTACACCAGTTCCCATCCTTGGATTCTGATCTCTTCCAAGATGTGGGCTGCTCTACAGACTTGTCAAATGAGATTTCCTCTCAAACATGGTAAAAAGCCATTCTATACAGTAGAGCTGTCATTAGAAATTCCAAACCTTGAGTCAGCTTTGCTATTTATCAAATAGCTGTCCTGGCCACAGTCATGTCAAGCCCATATATGAAAGTGAAAGCACCTGCTTTCTTAAGTAATTCTGCCTTTAGCAAGTGATTTTAAAAACACAGCAAAACCACCACGAAATAAACTTTTATTATTCGTTCACACAAGTCAAAATTTAATAACAAGACTGGCGGAACATATAAATCCTCAAATGCTGGAAAGCGAGATGAAAAGACTGACTTTATTCCGCATGTAAATATGGACCTTAAACCAGCACCTGTGATAAGAACTCAGCTCACTTCTCAAAGATTCCTTTTACATGACAGTGTTTCAGCTCCTTTGCAGCTTATGCATTTCAAAAGCTCAGCCTAGAGGCCTCTAAGCTTAGACACGTGGTAGTCTCTTCAGATGTGTCACACAGATAGAGGCCGCTTCATTTAATTGGGAAAATCAAGGGAGAACCTTTGTATTCATATTGCTGCATTGTGAGTGTTCAGGTCGGTGTTTATTAACGTGGGCAATACAAATAGAAGACATTATTAAGTGAAATGCACTTTCCTCTTCCATGGCTATTAATGTGCCAAACAAGAGCACGTAACCTTGAAGCTGGGGGGGTCAATCTGATCCAGAAGGGTCAGGAAAAGAGAATTTCCTTCTCTAATCTCACAATTCAGGGATAGTACTTAAGGAGAGATGGGGAAATGTTATATTCTAATTGTTTCATTGACTCTGGACTTTTCTATCTTATTCTAAATCATGCATGCCACCATTCATCAACGTATATACTTAGGTGCTTTACAAAAAGTGAAGAATTGCTATGACAACATGCTGATGTTGAAAAAAGAATGTTAATAAACTTCCTTTTTTTAAAACAGAAAATAAGTGAGCCAACAAAACCGTGCTTTCATAATTTTCCACTTGAAAACCAGAAAAATATAACTTGATTTATACCATCTCTTCTTATAATGATGTAAATAGGGAAACCCTGTCATTACATAATGAAAAAAACCACTATTTAATTAAAAAAACCACTTATATCTCACAAAAAGTCTCCCACTCACTGTTTCCTGTCTCCCATGCTTTAAGTGATATTTCTGATTATTCTTTCTATGAAGTTCTGCGTCGCTCTAAAAAGAATCAAACCTTTTCCCTAGAATCCTTTGGCAGTATTTTTTCCTCTCTCCTCCCATAACGTTTACAATTGACTAAAAGCTCACTACATTTTGCAGACTTTTGATTCTCTTGGCAGCCACAGGCCAGGTCCTCGAGTTGTGTAAAAAGACCCAGCTCGGCCGAAGTCAGCGGTGAGGCTTCAGCCTCCCTTGAGTCATGTACATCACACTGGAACTGTTTGTTATGGAAATTATCCTGCCTATCACAGTCCAGATATTCAGAAGGCCGCGGGTGCTTTCCTAAGGACTGGAAGATATATGAAACTGCCAGCTTGCTAGTTATTGTGTGCACATGTAATGTACAATCGAGGGCATTCGTTGGCAAAGAACACTATATTTGTACATCCATTTCTCTGATAACCTGTATCAGAATTCAGTGAGGATTAAGTAGCAAGGAGAGATGCATAGAGAAATCAATGATGCTGTCATTTTTCCCAGGCATCTTTTTATTTTTGGACATAAAATTACTGTCTTAAACATTTTTGCAAGTTTATCTGCTTGAAAGGGGGTCATTCCGAGGTCTCTGCTGTTCTCTTTCATATCCTCATGACAGCTGACTGAACCCTTGATCTTTGACCTGGATAGAAATTAACCCTCCACAGTCCACCACCTAAGCTAAGACATTAATATTCCTAATAATGAGAGGTTATTAAAATCTTAAAAGTTCAGTGGAGCATTTCAAGGACAGTGGAATTAGACTTCAGCAAATACCTGCAGATTTATTGCATAATGCAAACCATTTGATTTGTTGGGATGAACGCTCCAAGGCGAGGGCTCAGCCAGCCTTTGCTGGCAAGGAAACAGTTGCTTCACTAATTCAACTTGATGCGCTACAAGAGAGGGAAAAAAATCCTTGTTTTTGTTATGCACAGGTATAAATTATTCCTTTTATCCTTTTCCACTTTCCCCCTTAACTTTGCAGTGGAAAGAATATTATTTGTGAGGCAAATTAAAAATCTTTAGAGAGAATGACAGCCTATCAAACACTTTACTGCTTATGTTGAATTACATACAGTAACTGAGCTCTTGGTGGTGGCAAAATTACTGAGCGTGCCAGCGAGAAAACTGCACTAGGAATTGATAGCTGAGGTGGCCCAAGTGCTATGCCAGGTGCAGGGATATCTGCAAGAAAGGAGCAATGGAGGTTCCTAATTTACTAGATTGATCTCAAAGTCTCTCTATCACGTTCTGTGCATTATGCACTTCAGTCTTTAATTTTTGGAAGTGTTTTTCCTGTAGCCCGTCATTGGCCAGTTTGTCTATTCCGCTCGACTGAAATTCCCAGGTAGGTGAACGGTAACATCTACCTACACGTTTTACATGCAGTACTATTCTGATTTAAGTTATTCAATTGATGGGGCAGGATCAGCACTTGAGATCTCCATGAGGAAAGGTTGCCTGCTTCTATCTGACCTAATCAGATTCAATAAGGTTTGTGTCTAAAAAGATTGTCAGGAACAAGAAGAATTACACAGAGAGAACAATTTGAGACCTGAGTGAAAAGAAAATGAAAAAAAAACGAAAACAAAAATAAAAATTATCATGCAGGTAGAAAAGCAGAAAAGAATGGAAATGCAAAAGTCACAGGATCCTCTGGAACGTGAAATTATGAGACCAGAAGCAAATCAGTTTGTGAAGGGAACCAGCAAAACTTGTTGCAATGATTATTTTGAGGTCTTGTCATCCTGACATCTTAAACAAAAGTGGAGCAATAAACTATAACAAACCACACTAAACTACCACTTTTGATCAACACTAAGTGAAAAGAGGTTTGATGCAGTACCCCATCCTCCACTGAAAAAAATTATACTCTCTTACAGAGAGTGGACAGATCGGGAAATCCAGTTGATGCAAGACATGGAGTTAATGAATGGTGCTGGTTTTATCGACTGCTTAGTTTGTCTGAAGATGCTGAGAAAATTCATTGGCAGGTTCCCATCGAAATACGTTAGTGTCAGACAAATGATATTGCATCTCAGTGCAACAAACAGCAAGAAAAATATTTCAATTCTTTCCTTCCTTCTTTTCTTATACATTTAGGGCTTTCACAGGCAAATTCAGTTATGATACGGAGGCTAAGCTAAAGCTCTTCACAACTACCTCCTCAGTAATGCATTTCTGGTACCACACATTTACTACGGGCTTTTACATTCTGTACCTAACTGAAAGCCCAGCTCCCTACCTCGTTGCCATAGGCCGCTGGGCAGCAACGGAGCTGTTTCCAAATGAAAGACAACTCTCGGAATGGAAATGTGAACGGTGTATCGGCCGATAGCCTCGGCAAGCTTGTCCGGTTTAACAGCTGCGCTACAGTTAAAGAAGAAGGAAATGCCTCCTGTGCACCGGCTGCTGCCACTTTTCTTGGAGTGGTAGCAGGGCAGTGTCTAGCACAGATCACCTCCTGAAGAAGAGCGTAAACACAGCGGCAGCTGCCAGCTCCCGAAACCCTGTCGTGACACTGAACGTTACCAGGGGGTTGATGCCACATGTGCAGACTGCACAAGACAAAATACTAACTATTAACAATTACTGTAGGGCTAATTAAACAAAATTTGTAATGCAATACTCAGTTGGTCCTGTTAACCATACCTAATTCATCACCTATTACACTGGAAAAAACAAAGACTAAAGAGGACCAGGATTTGTGAAACCGTGATGGAGAACATCATCTCAGAAGTAAGCTTCCTGGTTACCAGGGCTGATTCAGTGAGCCATTGGCTTTAGCTAAGGCATATTAGAAAATTTCTGAAAGAAAACATGATTAATAATACGAGTACACTTCCCCCCCCCCCCTTCTACAATAA
>VWZK01004983.1:501100-536017 GCA_013396935.1 Baryphthengus martii
TTGTACGTTTTGTTTGTTTGTTTTGTTTTTTGTTGTTGTGTTTGGTTTTTTTTCAGACCAGACATTCATGTTTTGGTCAGCAGAATATTTACACACCTGTCTGATTAATAACAACACAAATCTAGTAACTGTGAAGCTTACTAGAGGTACATTTCGATAGCTTTTCGTAGCTTTTATTAACACAAACATATTTTGGCCAAGTATTCAATGACTGTATTAAATAGATTCTGCAGTAATCTCACTTCTGGTGATTAAGTGTCACTGCTGTGACTGCCAGACAAAGATGGAAAGGACTCCTTCAGTAGCTGCCTACTGCCACCATCAATTTCTGATCACACCAAGAACATAAGGACAATTTAGGTTTCATTCTCCTCCTTTTCTACCCATCACAAAGAAAGAGAAATTTCATTGGAATAGATCCCAGTAAGCCTGCTATAATATAAGCACAAGTGAGAGGCACCTCTGAAGTTGTTTGTAAAGTAAGACAATACAAAAGAGTTTTAAAGGGTCAGGACTCTCCAAGTAGTCTTTGAACATCTCACACAACGTAGCAGGTGTGATACGGCTCAGATGTGATTGCACAGCTCCTTCACATAGTATCTGTCAGAATGTTTGCTGTACTTCTGTTAGAACTATATCTAAGGCTAATTTAATATAAATACATTATCCTGTGAAGATTTATATATAGAAAATGATGTCTATTTATATACACTCACACATATATTTCAGCTGTACTCCCATTTCTCCTTTGCAGAGAGCATAAAGAAGCTTTCCTTTTCAAAGACTGAGGTAAAACTAACATGACTGAGAACCAAGTCCTGAGGAAATCCGTATTAGTCGAGAACACTAGAGCACCCCTCCACAACAGCGGGCATTCTCATTCCTTAAATAAGCAAATGAGTCAAGTTCAAGATCTTTGTCTCTACTCTCCAGGCATTCACTAACCCGAGGGTTGAGTGCATCTAGGATTACTTGAAGCTCCAATTTAGGACCACTGTAGACATGACACAGTGTGATTTTCTCATACATAAGTAAACATACATAAATATGTATGTATATATATGTATGTATATATAAATGATATATAGGTAATTTGGAAACATTTGGATATCTTAAAGATCAGAAAAAATAAAATAAGGATTTTAAATAAGGATAAAATAAAATTAAAAAACGGAAATAAGTACTGTCACTAACAAAAGAATGATTTAATTTATGTAAATAAACTTCCTGTATTAGGTTATTACCAGTTTATTGTCACGTAGCTAACATTGTTCTTCTTAAGAAAGGCGGGTTTTTTCTTACCTTCAGGGAGAATAACATACAGTAGCTCTTTACTTCTGTTTGCTGGAACAGGCTTATAACTTGGAGGGCATATAAACCACACTCAGGAAAATACCCTAGTTTTATTGTTCTTTGTTCTATGAATTGTGCGTGTCCTCAAAATGTCATCAGCGATAAACTGTAAAAGGCATCACATCAAGTCATTAAAAGACACTCCCTAAGGCAAGAGACCACAAACTGAAATTACCTTATTTACACATTTGGTCCACCTAGGTATGGTAACTTCACAATCCCTTTATTAAATAGGTATTTCCATACATTACAAGTGTATTTAATTTCTGGTCAGTTGAGAACAACGGGGGAAAATGAGGTTTATTTAATCATTTGGTTAGTTTTTCCAGTGCTGAGTGAGCACCCTTGAAATATGATTGGCGGGTTGCTCCCGCTGAAGCCCCTGGGGCTCTTCACCTGTCACTTCTGCCGGCAAGGAGCGGTGTGACGGCCCGCGCCGCTCACTTTTGACAATGAACGACAGTGACCCAGTCTCAGATTGTACCTGGCTTGGTCCTTCCTCCTTTCTTTCAAAGAGATTGCATGCTACCTACTGGTTAAATCCAGTAACCTCTGTGCTGTGCAGAGCAGCGAAGAAATTTAAAAAAATTGTTACCTAACTGAAAAATACCAGGGAAACAAAGGACAGCTTCTAAGCAATAACCTAACATTTGTTCAAGGTTTCTCTGGAGTAAACTACAATAAGATCCATCAGAAACAAAAGAACTAAAAACAATGCCAAGAAGGAAAATAAATACAATTCTTGAAAGGAAACATTAGCATTACAAGTGTTTTTTATAAAGATTCTCTTTTTAAAAGTGTCTGATAGTTCCATTGTTGGGCTTTTTTAAAAAGATATGTTTATTTCTCAAAACCAAACAAACCCCATTGTAAATAGGAACTTCAGGTTACCTAGTGAATTGACAAGTGACTACAGAACAGACGTAGATTTCAATGTCAAATCAATTTGCTGCACCAAGACAACGAGCCAGGGTTCTGCATACGGGAACATCCCAGTATTTTCTAACCCAAAGCCATATATAAAAGCCAGAGCAGTCTCAAGGCTCAACGTAAGCGAGTAACAGCTTGCATTTTGGTACTTCATATGTACACACAAATGTTCCACGGGAGGATGTACCCGTGACTGAAAACTAGCCATTTGACATCTGATGTTACTTGATGAAGCACCGGTTGCTTTCTAATTATATTTCTATGACATTTCTATTTTTATTTTTCTGAAGTCTTTGGACATTAATGACCAAGTGAACACACGTTGTGAACTGTAATGTTGAAAATAATTTCCATACTTCCAAAGACACCACGTCTTCATATATAATGCCGTTCTTTCATTATTGATGGGTTTTAATGTATATGCTTAACGAGTCCACTTGAGGTGTGTGTTTAACTAGTCCATTACAACTTTGTCAAGAATCCAAAAAGGCAGATTAAGTATCGATCACGAGACACAGGGATGACATTTGGAAGGTGATCTTTGCAAAGCTCTCAGTAGCAAGATCATTAGATATTGTGAATTCTCTTTCCTGCAGCGAGTACAAGTAAACCTAATGACACACATTAGTTGATATCCTAATCCAAGAAGCCTACTTTGAGTTCAATGAGGGGAGGAAAAGGAAGATTGTATTTAACTGATTCTTTAGAAAAAGCAGTATTTTTCCTCCTTTCTTCTGTCTAAATGTCTTATTCTAAGAAGTTCTCAAATACAGGTTTGGGATAACTTTACTGACCTACTAAACCCATCAAAAAAGAGAAATTTACACAGAGTTCTGGTTGCATTTTAAAATGTTCTTGAAATTAAACAGATAAATGGAATGGGAGAGTGTTCACAACAGCACAAAACATTTCCAATTAATTCAGTTCCTTTTCATTTGTTTGAATTATCTATTAATCAAAGTACCTACACAGGCACTGCGACCCCAGTGTTAGACGACTTCATAAACCTTATTAGCAAAATATTTCTCTGATCTAAAAAATATGATTACTGATATTTTACTGGGATGGCAAGATAGAAAAAGAAAACGCCCGTGCTCACAGTTTTACCGTGGGATCATCCTTCTCCCTCAGTATTCCATTATTTGAAATTACTATTTAAATCCCGTATATGTGAACATGCGGAAGTTACACAGACTTTTCAATTTGCCTGTTTCTCTGACCTTGGTAATTCACTGCTCATGGTATGTATTTGCTTATACAAGTCACACAGTATATTTTAGTGTCTCTACTTGAAGGGTTTTTAAATCCAAAACATTTCCTATATGAGTATTTCCTTTAGGAACTGCTACGAAAGTATACATATGAACGTTTTCAACATTTTTTCTTTTCCACTGATATTTTATGATTATTCTTTTTTTTTCATCACTACATGGAAGTTAAGAGGAGAAAGGCAAAGCGTCTGTCAAGCTTCCACCTCACAAACCATCCACAGAGCTACGTATCATGCCATATATCAGCCAGACACAGCAAGGCATCTGTAGGTCCCAGAGAGAGTTTAGATTTAGATATTCTGGTGAGATCTGTTTGGTCTTGCTTTGTTGGAGGATGACTCTTCATCAGAAATAACCTGCTTCAGGGGATAAAATTCCTGGTTCCCTAACTTAGCCCTGCAAAAGCAAAATGATAAAGCTTTTCTTGACTTCAGCAGAGCCAAGGTTTGAGGATATGAAGGGGCTCCTGCTAAACCTTCCAAGTGAAGTCATGCAAAAGGAGAGAAGGGAGATAACGGTACAAAGCAACCTACGTCAGCCCTTCACTAATACAAAAACCAGAGCATGGTGTGCCTATCATGGAGAGAGAACAGAGACATTTCCTCATGATCAGCATCACAGAAATCGACATCTAGCATCCCAACGTGACATTGGAGAAAATACTATTTATGCCTAAAGCAAAAGAAAAATTGTTGAAGAACATTTTATGCAGGTGAAAATATGGTTTACGTAATCCTGCCAAGGTCACTAATGCATAGGCTGTTTTACTGCTGAACTGCTGCCACAAAAGTTAAAGCTGCCCAAGGGCTTCAGCTACTTACACAGTTAGTAAAAGATTTCAAAGAAATATGAAGAAAAACATCAGTAAAACATGACAGTCTGCACTGTTCACTACTCTATCACAGATTTCTTCTTCCTCCTTTAGGATATGCATGTGGTATTGTCCCTGACACATCTCCATGAATGTGCCCTAATATCCTGGAGGGAAATGAAATAGTCCTATCGTGCTCCTTTTTCATTTAAATTAGAGAAAATCCTGTATACTGAGTGATCAGAATAGTGTCCTTAATATGTAGAGCAATGAACTAGCTGCTGGTGAAAGCAGGATTCCTGATTTCATGGCCCAATGGTCTAATCTACTAAGGCAAATTCTTCTTCCTACATATGACAACTGTGAGCTTCAGCCATAACATTCAAAACAATGAGATCATGAAAATTCATTTTTTGAGAGACAGATGGATGATATCCATTATTAATGGAACCCCAAACAGAACCTTTCCCTAAACAATGCATGTAGAGCCTTTATCAAGATCTGTCAGACAAGAAACTCGACACAATAAAAAATAGAATAAAAAAGTTCACTTTTACAAGGATAGATATTGCAGGTAAATGCTGGTAATATTAGCTAAAGGAACTGGGCTTGTTCAGCCTGGAGAAGAGGAGACTCAGGGGAGACCTCATCACTCTGCACAACTCCCTGAAGGGAAGTTGTAGTCAGGTGGGGGTCGGGCTCTTCTCCCAGGCAGCTAGGGACAGGACAAGAGGGCATGGCCTGAAGCTGCACCAGGGGAGGTTTAGGTTGGATATTAGGAAGCCCCTCCTCACGGAAAGGGTCATTAGGCGCTGGAATGGACTGCCCAGGGAGGTGGTGGAGTCGCCATCCCTGGAGGTGTTTAAGGAAAGATTGGATGTGGCACTTAGTGCCATGGTCTAGCTGGGTGTTGTGGTGTTGGGTCATAGGCTGGGCTTGATGATCTCGGAGGTCTATTCCAGCCTCAACAATTCTGTGATTACGGTCCTACGGTCCACTTGTCGGTAATAATTCAATGAACAGTTACCTAATAGTATTCAATTGATTCAACTAATTAAACTCCCAGGACTGTCATCACATGCATCACATTAAAAAAAAAAATTGTGGTGACAGAAAAGAGAGTTTCCTTCTTTTCTATTTCATAAATATGTCTGTCAAAATAAAATGCCAAAAATCACACCTCAGTACAGATACCTAAGCAAAATGCTTGTCTTCCAGAATCCCTGTTACAAGCAGTGGAAGAAGAGAGATCCTGGGAGAGGCTGATTCAGAACAGCAGTCCATCTTCTGCGTTCAACAATATTCTGGAAAAATACGCTGAAAGCCTAAAGTTGGTTTATTTCAATGAATGGTACTTCATCAGAGGGCAACAAAAAATTCTTAAAAAACAAAAGAACCCCAACCACTCCGCCCACCTCCCAATCATACTGACTTTGTTCATGTATCGCATGGGACTAAGAACAGGACTGGATTCCTCCTACAAAGGGGAAGGCTCTCAACTTGCAGATAGCGATGTAATTTTCCTAGATGCATTATGTGAAAACTGGTGATTTCTGATCTCTGTATCATCTTCCTGTCGTTTTTAAATGATAAAAACAACTTGATAGGAGATTTATGACCTCAATTCTCAAGCTAAAAAAAAACAAACCAAGTTACATGGGTCACTGTTGCATGTCCAGAAAAGTGCTGTCCTTTTCTTTCACCAACCTGTCCCCTCAGTCCCACTAGTATTTCCTCTCTTGCTCTATACACCACTTCATCTCACCTGTAATAATCTCTCTGACAAATTCCAAAGTGTAAGTGTTAACTTAATGCCTCTTTGAAACAGTGACCATCACCAGTCAAATGTGGAAAGTCCTGGATAATTCCAACTGACAAGTAATTCCATTCTGAAATGGCCCTACAATATACCAAAGATAAAGACAGGGAATTTGTACTGCTTTTTGAGGAAAAAAAGAGGGAAATGGTTTAAGCCAGCCATTCCCTCATTCCTTCCTCACAACCAGTTCAGCCATGTAAAGGGAATTATTATCAAGTGCTACAGCCAAGGTACATCCCACTTTTATAGGATCCTTTTCCTTCTCTTATTGATTCTTCCTGCCTTTCACATTTCTTCCAAAACCATGAAGTACAGAGATTTATACTGAGTCAGAGCTGACTTCGATTTTAGATGGAATTGTCAGGATTAACAAATATTTCCTACTAAAATCTTAAAAATCCAGGTTTGCTAAGTGGCTACAACTGCTCTGCTGCTTCTAGTTTCCCATGCCACTGGAAGAAACAAAGCCTGTCCCTCGTTCTTATTCTTCCCTTTCCTGTTGCAAAAAGGAGCTTGGTATCCTTTAAGTCTCAACATATCCTTCCCTGCTTGGCAAAATTTCATTTTCCATAGGGGACAGAAGATTGGAGTCATCTCTGTTCTAGGGTATGATCTCCAGGAAAACAGATCCAGTAGATCAGCTCCATATTCAAAAAAATCAAGTGTCACTAAGACATTTAGTCACAACTGCAGGTAGTACCAATTGGCAAGTTATACTTGGGATGAACAGTGCACTTAACACATGACTGGAACCCCTTCAATTAGGGTACAAGATGGCTTTTACTCAGGCACATCAAAGTCTGATGACTTTCAGTTACACAACTTTTAAGGCTAATCCCTTGTTTTTCCTCTGTTCGTGAGCAACAGCAGAACGTTGTATAATTCGCCTCATTAATGCGTTAGTATCTCTTCTGTAAAAAGACTGACGTAGGTGGCACTTGGCCAAGTTATTTACAATCTCCCACATGTGCAAGTTGTCCCAGACTCAGCAATGACCTCTCTGATTTAAGGCTGGGGACAGAGCTGAGCTAACACAACATATGAACACTCACCAACTTGGCACATGTCACAGATCTCTCCAATTGCTTCCAACTTAAGCTTCTAATTTCTCCCCAATCCAGATTTAGCACAGCAAAGTAGTCCTTGTTAGAGACTATGTAGAGATCAATTTCCAGATTTCAATCACAAATATTTTTGCCATAGCAGAATCTTTTTTTTTTTTTTTAAAAAAAAAGGTACTTATCACAATGATCATGTTTTCATTCAGAACTGAAAAACCTGGATGTGTTCAAAAAGCTAATACTGTCACCTTGTTTCCCCTTTCACTGTCACATGCCACTTCAGTCCATGGTACGTCCCCGTTAGTAAGTACTGTAGTCTAACAGGAGTACATCTGTAGGATAAAAGGCTTAGCACCAAGAACCCAACATCCACACAGTACATGATCTGGGTAGAGCCATTTTAAACTAGACTTTGTCTGCTCCCGTACTTTGAATGTGCACAGGCTGCTGGAACACATTAGAGTTTCTTCTGAACTACACATTTTGATTTAATTCCAGCTGAAAGGAGCATAGCTCCCATGTCCCAGTATCCCTCTGTGGCAGGAGCTAGAGGACAGAAACAGGACATAATGACAAGATTCATTTTTGAAGACCAGCGCACTCCCATCTACACTAAAATGCTGAAGTAGAGGCACCCTTTCATTCCTCTTCAGTTTTTGCCTCAGATTACAGACTGACTTTCTGCAGCTGACTCAATTTAGTCTTACCAGCGAGGTAAGATTTCTGAATACCAGCTTCCTTGTTTCTACCAGTGTTTACATGGCAAGACCGCATTCAGGTGAAAGAAAAGACAGAGAAATCCATATACAGGGGTCTCTAAAAATAAAAATAATAAAAAATGGAGGGGAGTCAACTCACTAAAAATAGAGTAATAATGATCTTCAGAAATTTTGAGAAGACAGGAAGAAAGCAACTGTTTCATTACTTTTTAGGACTGAACTCCATTGACCACAGCAAAGACTGAATTTGGTTCATACATATGCAAGTAAAATATCTCATATTTCCAAACATTTTAGTTCTTAGCCTGTCCTCCACAGTGAACAGTAGATGATATCACGTCACTTTTTGCTGTAGCCTCATGGCAAGCACATGATCAGCATAATCAGGTCAGTTGTGGATCCTGGAGAGATGTGGCAAAAAAAGCCCCTTTCAATAATTCAAAGGCGAAATGAAAAATAATCTGGTATTTTAGTACCCACAGAGTTCATGGAGCTTAAGGTTTAGGTCCCCTTAAATACTGGTTATAAGACATTCGAGAAAAGGAATTTAAATATAAACGAATAGCAACTGCTATAACATCAACTGAAAATACTTTACTGGAAAAAGATGTCAACATCATAACATTCTTAACTCCAGCTGCACTTACAAAGCCTCAGATTCAAAATCTTGGCTATCATTCTAATGTTACTTGGAAAAAAGTGTAAAGTATTAAACATGAGGCCAGGCAGTCGGGCTTGGAGAGCATGACACCGTCTGACCAAAGCATTACATTGCTGAAAGTGAAGCAATCCTAATTCCTGTGCTTTGCATATTATTACCCTTCCTCCGCAGACATCACTCAATGCATCGCTGCTTCCATTAGAAATGTCTTTGCTCTGATTTCTAATATAGAAATAGTGATTGTATTGCAAGCTTAAAGAATTCTAAACTGGGCGATTCCACGCTGTATGACTACTACAACTTACTTCGAAATTCAGTTCTTTAAATAAAGAAATTCTAAGGAGATCTGGTAAACAAAACAAGTAAGCGGTGCCTAATGCATCACATGGGAGATGCCACAGGAATTAGCTTGTGTTGAGTTAGTTCATGTCCCCAAAGAGCTGTGTTTGAGCTTTTTGAAGCTGCTCACTCAGAGGGATTATCTCATTCAATCTGCTTTAATCACAACTAAATGCTTTCAATTGGTATACACCAAGACAGAATTAGAGAATCAGAAGCTCCCAAAATCCATGTGATGGGCTTAGAGCAGGGGGATAACAGAGAAAGAAAAGAAACATTGTAGAAGTGAAAAAACCCAATTAAAAAATAAATCCTTTTTCATACTCTACAATTGAAGCTTACAAGTTTGATTCACTGTATACTAATGGAGTTACACTAGAATAAATCTAAGAAATTTAACTAGGGCACAGGTAAAGCAACTGTTACAGCTTTTGGGGTTGGAATACGGTACGCTTCATAAATATTCACAGGGAGCCTAATAGCCACTCTTATCTTCCTACTTCAAGAGCCTCCTCTCAACACAAAATTTTCAAGAAGGTTGTTAGCGAAGATTATGTGTACAATAGAAGATGAGAACGTTACCATTACCAAATTTGCCAAATAAAAGGTCAGTGGGAACACGGCAGAAACCACAACGCGGTATTTTCCTAGAGAACCTGCTGGGCAGTAACAGCAGCAGTTCTATTAGGATATTAAAAGATAGACTCATATACACGCATTTCAGAACGAAGGCACAGGATGGGCCACGGTTACGTATTCTACCCACGATACGTGTGCGCACGTACACCACTCAGTTGCCAATTTTCTCCCTATTGAGGGGTTCAACAATTTGATTTCTAGCTCATTGCTGTCAATAGATTCATACTTTACTTACGATTTGAAGCTATCAAATAATTTTATGCTGACATCAGTCGCCTCCCTGACAGCTCTAAAATATGAAATAACAAGCAGTTGGTGTCAGCACTCTTAAATCAAGCCCAAGGGCCCCCATGGCACCATCCTATGGCAGCTTGTTACCGTTAAGCAAATGTCAGTCCAGTCAATGTGTGTAGGAGGTTGTCAACTCCCTGGTTGCATCTGCCCTAATAACTAGTCCCCTGTAAGGTGAAATTCATAAAGCTACCATCATATTGCCTGAAACCTAAGGTGACAGACAGACTCGAACAGATACCATTTGCTTTCCAAGTTCAAGGAACAGTTGCCAGTCTGAGAGGCTGGGCTCTATAGCTCTCTCAGAGATTATTATTCTTCTGCTGTTTGCAAGGAAGCACAGAGGATAGACAGTCATTAACATGCAGAGAGACATTATTTTTTAATCTCCGCTTTCTATATTTCAGTGTGAACAGCATGCTACTTTTAACGGTCCAATCTAGCCAGGGGCGTAGCTAGGAATTTGGAAAGTATACACACACATTGGCCTCCCTGTTGGTTCCCTGCCCTCACCATACCCATAATCTCCCGAGGTAGACATAGCATTATACGGATCCCCATCACTAGCCCAGCAGGTGCTATTAGACAGGGGATCTAGCAGCATGCTCATAAAAGGCCTGGCAAAGAACAAAAAAAAAAACAAACCCAAAACAAACAACAAAGACATTGCCCCCCATGAAACTAAAATTGTACGCTGCGGCGTACACAGCACACTTCTGCTTCCACTTGAATAACTTTTGAAACATCTTGCAAGACGAAGCACATCAGAAAAATCTACCACAGGAAAAAAAAGGAGGCAGATTTGAGCTCAGTCATACTACAATAAAATTCCATTTTCCAATCTTTTTAGTACATGAAGCAAGACATTAAGACCCTAAGGATTATAATGGTTGTTTCCTTTAACATAGTTTGAAAAAAGGGTTATATCTGCACCAAAAGGCAGGATTTTTTTTACAATTAAGTATATGAAAATATATATCACAATCTTATTTTAAATACAGCCTATAACACTTTAAGCCCCAAGGTTATACGAAGCAAGAAGACAACAAAGAGAGAGCACTGTATTTTTCAGTTGATACCTAGAATTGAGTATTTGTAATTCATTTACCTTCTTTCACATTGTTTATGTGCAACATTCACTACACATAATTTAGGATTATCCACTGTAGCGCTGTATACTGATCAAAATAGTTTTGGGTTAGGAGACTGTCTTCTAAAAATGAAAGAGACCAAAAAAGCGGGCTTTATTTTCCAACTAAGAAAAGAGAACACAGGCGGAGCGCTGACCCTGAAACTACAAAACGATTCCAATTTTTCCAAGGTTCCCTCCAGGATACACCGCAGTTCACGACTCGAGTTAATCCAGTAACAGTCCATGAGCAATGGAGAACATGCAAGCTGCACTCTTTCGCATGGCACATTTCACAAACACACAGGCAAAGCCGGTTTGGCCTTCCCCTTGTACAAGTCCAGGGATGATGGGCAGCTAAGGAGGAGAGGGATCAAAGGGAGAATGCTTTGAAAGCAAAAGGCACATGGGTTTGAAGAGGCAATTAATCTTTGCAAAGACAGTGAGAAGAAGAGGAAGATGCCTGTCACCTCACAAGACTGGAGACAATACCGTACTCTCTGTATTACATTTGTATTTTAAATAAAGAAAAGGAAATCTGGCCTTTAATACCAGACAGGTTAGAGAGAGAGGGAAAGAAATGTGCTTAGGTTTGAAATGATAAATGGTACAAACATTTGTGACATTGTATTGGAAGTTTTTCTACATTACATTCCTGGCATGTTAAAGTGTTTTTTTCCAAAGTGTATCTGAATTTACAGAAATTTTAGTGGCTGCCACTCACACGCTGAGTCTTAGGATTTTGCGCTCTTTACAATGTCTTGAGAAAAATCTCACCCATCATGGCTGACGGAAAAAAGCTTAAGCTTCCCACCATCTCAATAATTATTTTTCCCCTCATTTTCTTCCTTTCTCACCAGCTGAAAATTTCTCTGAGTTTAGCTTTGCTTCAAGGCAAAATACTCTTTTTTTTCTGCAGCTTAGATGACAGTGACAAGCCTTTTCCATTTGCACTGGACAAATATGGAGGATATATCGATCACACAAATCGTGAGAATATTGCTGTAAGTAATCTTGGCTCTTTAGAGGCTAGAATTAAAATACCACTTTTCTCCATCAGACCATGTCTAATTACAAACAACTCCAGAAAAGCAGCTGAAGAATGCTTCGGCTCAACTGTAACATGCTTTTGTACGACATTGTGTCTTTAGGCTCCAGTACACTCAATGCATTACCTTTTACAAGAAGGAAAAAGAGAAATCCAATTGTAAAAAAAATAAGAACACGATTGATTTCTATTTGACAAAGAGAAGCCTGAGAGTTTATTCTTCCAAGTACCCTGTGAAGTGCTGCATAAGTAACTACTGCAATTTGTGCCTCTCCAGGGGCAAATGCATGGGAATCCACCATCAGCACTGAGATAAGAGGAAGGAAGGCAAGACAGAGGCAGAGCGAGAAGCAGCATCCCAGAGCAATCTTGTTCCTCTACCATCTGTCACAATCATGGCCGTTCCCAAAAGACCTGGTTTAGAAAGGCCACTGCAACTAATGAGCACTAGAGAAAGGTGGAATCCTGAATCAAGCTACATACAAACATCAAAAAGTCAAACAAAATGGGCAAAGCTCTTAATAAACCCTCAATACAACAAGATAAAGGTCCAACACTATTGGTCCCAGTAGTAGCTTGTTGGAGTTCATACCAAACCCTTAAGAGAAGCACATGTAGTTAAGGAGAAAGGTCACCACACTGGGGTTTTATTAGGTTTTTGCTTGTTTGTTTGCCATTTTACACTTTGTTGATTTGGGGTTTTTTTCTGAGTGAAGTACGCTATACTCTGTAAGAGTGAAAAAAATAAATCAAACACAGCAACAGAAATCAGACACATTTATGCCTGCAATAATAATTTATCTAGTCAGGATTTTAAGATGACTTCTTTTTAATAGAAATCTCAGGATTGTCGACTTCAGAACATAAACTTCTTTTTCCCCTGCTTGCAAGAGGAAAACCAATAAGTATCAGGTAGCTGATTTGCTCTGTTTGAGATTCTACTAAGAAAAAATGAAATGCTATTTTAGGATCACTACCAAGAGGTTATGAAAATTAGCATCACACTCAAAACAGAACATGATGTTTGAATCTTAATAGAGAGAGACTCGGTTCAGTTGTAAATCTAGAAAGGGGAATCTTGCACATCGTCATCCAAGAAAAGCTCTGAATTCCAGTAAGGGCGAGTCTTTGGACACAAATAGATGCCTGGGGACTTCTCTGCTGGTATCAACTGTACATGAGAAGTCATTAGCATACTAATCATGGTGGACATGGTTTGAAGTCAACAGCCAGTGGGCAGAAAATTAAAGATTCAAAAGAAATAGAAAGGAGAAAGGAAAGCTTGCGTTTTAAATATATGCAGAAGGCTTGAGCCAATTCCTTTTCAAAGCTGCATCTTTCTCTGCTTATAGTCCCACATGGCTGTATGATGTCTAATGAAAGTATACAGCAGTTGTTCTCTTATAAAGCATTCGTCCCCTGAATCCTCCTCCTCCTCAAGTGGCACCTATCTTATTCCAAGTCAGCAACTCACACTCAGCAATGACATTCTGACTGACATTCATGTAAGCTCAGGGTCGAAAAAAAAAGCGTGCTTCACGGTGCATAGGGAAACCCTGCAGAAATGCCAGAACTCAGCAAGCTTCTGACAGCTCAAAGTGAGAAACTCAACAGGAACAGTGTGTATGAGCCACAGAAACAGGGTCAGGGAGAGACAGAAGGCTGGCTCTACAGGAACAGCCACCACCTCTCTCCCCTCCCGCGCTTCCCAGGGTCTGTAAAACCCCGAGAGGATCCATCTATGAAAGGCTGCCTTGGCAAACTGAAGTTGCAACTTTGCTAATGTAGTGCTTCTCACAACAATTTTAGTTAGAAACACCAGGACAATAAATACCACACCTCGCAAACAACTTGATTTATAAATACCATATATATGTGCACGCATACGTACATGTTTACATATATGTTTATAGGTACACTTAAAAACATCTTTAATCAAATAAAACATTATTTTTATTATACATATTTAAGACTATCTTACAGATTTTTTAAAATCAACTTTTACTCTAAGTAATCTGTAATATCTCCTTTGCTTAGATGACGATCTCCCTTGCTTAGAAGCATCACTCCATGTCTATTCTTTACATTTTTCAAGTGAATTTTAATACCTGAAGAAGAAACTCAGATTTTATCCTAACAAATACAGGGTATGGCATAGCCAGACACAGAGCAGCTTCTCCCTTCTATCTGTCCCAGTTTTCTATCCCAAAACACTTACTGCTTAAGTGTCATAACCCTAACAACTCTAGCGAGATGCAACACTGTAAGTCATGTCAGATTCACATTTCTGGAAAGGCTTCAGATAAACATGTAGACTTAAAATCAGAATGAAGTTCTGACACAGTTACAAAAGCGTACAGGCAGTGGGAGACTAACTCATGCCTTAACTTCTGATAGAAGACACAACTATAAATATATTTATGTCCCTTGTAATCCATCTTCAAATAATGTTGGTTTCCAAAATACAAAATATAAAATAAGCACGCAAGTAGATTCAGACCTGTATACAGTCCAATAAAGGTTCATTACACTCACTCAAAAAATTCCTTGGCAACTAAGTGAATGCACCCTAGGGAATAAACTCAGTCAAGAGTCTAACCCATCGTGTGGCCATTTTACTGTGGAAACACGTGCAGGTTCTTTACATGAACACTTGTGTTTGCAATTCTGCAATGATTCAGCTCAGGACTCCTGGCCTCGGTAGTTTACTTGGGAAAACACCAATCAGTATGTTGGTACGTTCTGGTACCCAAATAAAATCCACCATCTCAGATAGCTATCGTGATACCATGTCCCAAAAGCATCGCAGCAGAAGCAGTACGTACCCTATACCTGTAGATGTCTGAAAAAGTTACAAATTACTTATGTGTTAAACATGCTCCTTCATACAATGTAAGGAACGGTAACTATTAAAAAAAATACAATTATTTCAGTAATAAAGATACCTTATTCCATTTAATTATTAATAATAACAAGAATCTGAACACTGATATTGCTTAAAAGTAAAATTCTTTGTCCATAATATACGTGGCAATTGTGCTGTCCTTCCCCAACTTCAAAAAGATCACTTTGTTGTTATCTTTAGAAGAGGCTTAACATAGATAATGGTTGCTTCCTTAACATGACATTCTTCTCTTTTGAACCTCAGAAAGCATTTTGCCTAGCTAAACATAAAAATTCCACAGTATTATTTAACGAAACCTCATATTCTTCCACTGAAGCTCTATAAATAGAAATTGCAGACGGTTATTTAAATGGAAAAGTACTTCCCAGTGGACTGAAACTATGACCCGCTCTTGTCCAGTAATAAGCAGTTGCAGACTTCAGGCATTATGATCCTACATTAGTAGCTTTTTCAACCGGAAAAGTTTTCCACGTCATTCTTGTGCTTCAGTTTGGATTATCATCCAAACAGAAGGAACGTTCTTTCTTTCCTTTTGGTTTGATGGGCAAAGTGTGGGACGTGCTGCTTGCGAAGAAATATGACAGTGAGTTTCACATAGTGTCAAACCATCAGTCAGACACATACTCCTCCTTCAGGAGCAGTATTTTACATACCTTCTATTCAAGGAAAAGAGTTTCCATACCAGCTGACTAATAATAAGTCTGTTTCAACGTAGGTTTATATACACACATAAACTAAGCATGAGTGTTGATCTTTGTAATTCTCCAATTACGATGATTTATAGATATAGATGCTTCTTCAAAAGCATCAACAGTCCCTTTAGTTCTCAATCCTGTCCACAAGAAACCGAGACACACAGATCAGGGAGCCAATTAATCCTCTCTGCTCTCCTCTGTCAAAATCTATGAAAACCAGACATAAACTCCAATTTATTCTAAATCTGTAATGCATCTTGCTGACCTAGAATAGTTGATGTTCAAGAAAGGAAACCAAGGGGAAATCAGTATTTTATGCGCAACTGAGATCTGGGTATTATTCTTTGATTCCTAGTATGGCATGAAAATCTGCAGGTCTTTCTACCACGGTTGCCTAGCAGTAATTGTTGCTCAAGGAGTAACCACGAGAGAATATACAGTGTCTAAACCAAACATGGTGATTTATTTACAAAAGAAGCTCCACTTTCTATTCCTGCTCAAGCTGCATTAAATCCACCACCTAGCGCCTTAACGACCAATCGTACTTCTTCCTTTACAACTCATCTGTCAAAGCCACCTCAGAGATGTCACATACATCATAACTTCCCAATTTCTGGCTGAGAATGTTTGGATGAGTTCTCCTATCAAACTGGCCTATGCTGCTGCTTTTATTCTGGCAACCTGCTGAGACACGGGCGAGCACTTGATCATTATAAACAGTGAAGTATTTCACTACTGCTTTCCTCTCCAGCGGGCAGAAAAGCTAGGAGGAGGACACAGAGAGCAGCCTGCAGTGCTGTGCAGACCTACAATCTTGCTGTATAACTGTTCTCTTCACCCTTCAGCTGATACAAATTTAGAACCACGTAATGATGTTTCAAAAGCTAAAGCTCCGTTGACTTTATCTCTCCCTGCATATAGTTTAAAGACGTATTTTGAAAGTTCAGCCCCCAAAAGACCCTTGTAAAATCTAAAAAGGCACCTGTTTTATTTTTGTCTGATTCTGAACTTTCATCTAAAAGAGTTTACGCAGTAAGACTGCCTAATTTTGCCCTTGAAATACACACCAGCTGCACATACAGTGGGAAATCATGCTAATTTTCCAGATATAGTTTAGGTGGTCGAGTACTACAGTTCAGCTTTCTATGAATTTGATCTTCTTTCAGCTAAAGGAAGCCAGTTTTTTTATACCTTTCCTTCACTCTGGTGTTTCTCTTTGCCAGTAAGGCCTATTTAACCCCCCCCCCCCGCTGTGGCATATAACAGAAGGAAGAGAACCCTGTAACAGAACCCGTCACTTAACCGTGCCAAAAGCTGGATTTTTTTCCCTCCATTTTCTTTATCAATTCAAGAACATACTGTATTTTATAAAAGTGTTTCCTTGGGTCTATTATAGGCAAATTTGATATTCTGCTACCTTGCTGTACTCTTGACGTAAGAGTTCAGAGAAACAATTTCAGAAGCTTAATTTTTTTTTCAAATGTATAAATTAATAATTTATAATTAGAGCAGAATTTTACATTTACTGCTTCAGGTACTGATGTGTTAAAATATATTTAGAATGTGTATGAATGCCATTAGGTTGTATCACGGAACCTAATTTCTTTAGCTACAAAAAGATGAAGGGATAACATCAATTCATGGACTACAAACAGCAAATGAGGTAATTATGAGAGCTCACTGGAATTTTCCAAAAGTAACTCAGCCAAGACTGTCAAAAGATTTGAAGGCCCTTCCATGTGCTCAGCAAAACTAGAGCAGAAAAGAGACCACATGGGGAGCTATGTAAGGCAGCTGCAATCTGATGGGCTGAAGAGCTGTGAAACTCAGATTGTACTGTTAATATTTGCTTGGTTCTAGAGATGAGTTTACTACTATGTAGAAAAAAAGTTAACTCTTCTTAGGATCTTACACTTTGAGTGTCGAAACCAAATAATGAACCAAACAGACCACATTCATTTTTATGTTGATGATTTTTCCTATTTTGCTGTATTTCACACTCTGCCTCCTAATGCAGCACTATCACTCCTGTGTTCCTGTGAACTCACTGTCTTTGTAAAGCTCTGCATGCCGGAGTTTAGAATTTAGGCAGAAATGCTGAGTGCAGGTTAACAGCTGAGTCACAGCAACTTAACAAATTACTCTTGATCCGCTGACAGCTTTTAACTGTGTCCCCTGCCATTCTGCCATATACGCAACAGACAGTATGGTACCCTCTCACCTCTTTCAACCTTCCAAGCTTTTTTTGCAAGCTCTAATTTAATACAGATACACAAAAAGTAGCACGGAAAGAGGTACAGAGGCAGGAGAAGGAAAAAGCAACAAATGAGGCATTGAAGTTTATACAAGTGGAAGGTAAGTTAAGTAAGAAGGGGTATAAAAGCTAAAGATATTTTCTTGCTTTGGCACCTATTTCTCCCTATAAAAAGGGCTTTATGAATCTAGGTCCAAGTGGTCAGATGTTGAAGGTCAAGATCTAGGCTAGAGATGCACAACACACAGGCATCAAAAGCAAAAATGGGAAGACCAAAGTGTTTCATATTAGGAGCGACAGAAAGTCATTGAAAGTAGAAGAAAAGGCGGCTAATATGCTAAAATGAGAGTCATCTTCTCTGACAATCTGGAAGCGAAAACATCAACTTTAAGTAGGGTAGGAGAACATTAAAGCAATTAGGCCACGAGAAGTGTATGACTTAACTTGTCCATTTATTCTCTTATCCTAGTATGTGTATTTTCCTTCCAGCTCCTCCAGGCTAATCACTCTCGCCTTTTTTTTTTTGGCATCATGTTAATAGTTAAAGGCAGCTATCAGATAACTCTTAGTTATTATTTCATCAAACCTTCTACATTTAAGACAATCATTCTTAGTAAATTGAACCCTCTAGCCCTTTAATTTGTGCTATTCTTAGCTGAACTTTCTCCAACATGTCAGTAACTTTCTGGAATTAAACAGTTTTCCATCAGTAGTCTCTCTAAGGCCAAAATATTTCCTATGAAGCATTGTGAAAAGTTTCCTGTATATCTATAACCAAATAAACCATCAGGCTTTCATGCTAACATTCATATACATACTCTGTAATCCCTTCTCATCTTCACAATCCCAAACAAACTCTAAAACCTGAGCTCAACTAAAAGCGACGTACAACAATGCCAACAGATGTTCCACATTGATACTTACCTTTCTACCTGATAATCTCCGCTAAGAAAACATAACGTTGACTTCTAATTAATATTTCTTCAAATTCCATTTGAGATTTGAAAGTTATCCTTGTGTTTTTCCTGTTCTTCTATCACCATTCATGACAAGGGGCTTCCTAAAACAGAGTTCAGGTTCCCTGCTACAACTGCTTGACTTTCATTCTGCCCAAGGTGACTGCAATAAAGTAATTAATGCAGTTTAGCTTCCCATTAAGGACAGCTGCACATAGGTGGCTAAAAGCAAGTGGCAACACATGAGGTAAATGCTGGGCTCTAAGAACAAGGCAGTGAAGAGGCAGTCAATAAAATCTGTGTCATCAAGAGAACAATGGGACCTTGTAGACTCCTGAGTCCACTAACTGTGTGGACCAGGTCTTCATTGTTTAAACTGGGCACTCAGACACCTAGCTCACCCATGGCCACCTACAGTTAGACACCTACATGTTCGGGTCCAAAACCTAGAGCTTCATCCTAAACCAATGATGGGTCTCAGCTCCCCGGTTATCTGAGGCTTTTCTAGAGGACAGGACTGGCTGAAAAAAAAGAGGATCTGCAATAGACACTTGAGCTGCTAGAGCAGCAAATGGAGAACAATATCCTGGGACACTGTTTAATGTCTACGTTTGAGTAACGGAATCCCACTCTACGTATCTTTTAAGAGATGGAGAAATGCACTCAGGTATGATGCGGTCCTATAGTAGGAAGCTATGGATATATACACAAAACTCCTGCCAGTATGTCTAATCCTATTTAAATCACAAAGATATTAGGCATCTAAAACTCTCAACAAATCTACCCTATCCTCACCTGTCTTGCTGATTATAGGGATTCTCGAGACACAACAAATGCTCTTTTTTTTTTTGAAAGACAATTATAAACAAAGGCATTTCAATGAACTGTTTTACTGCACTGACCATTAAATAAATTATGTGGCATTAGAGTTGGTTGGGCAAGAAGTCTCATTAACCATCCCCACCATCGAAGCTGGCATGGTGGGGATTCATAATGAGGAGCAAAATGCCAAGCTCAGCTCGAGCTGTTGGGGATACTATGATTTACTTCAGTGGAGCTAGGGTCTGATCACAGATTTTTAAAAAATGACCATAAAAGAACACATTACTGAAGTAAAAGTAAAAAACGAAATAAAAAATCCCCATGAGTCAGTAGAGCTCAACAAATATAAGCAGGCACGAAAGTGGATTTCAAAAAGAATAGAAAGTGATTGCAGTAATTGCCACGTTAACAGCGACAGTTCAAAGCAGCCCTGCAAGGAAGGACATTCCTCAGCTGCAACTTGCCACCTCCCCAGTTTCTTCCACTGGACTCCCAGTCTCCTTCCCTCTAACATAAGGCAATTGCTGACGGCAAACAAATTTGGAGAAGCAAAGCTGTAAATGTCTGGAAAGTAGTACACAGAATACGCAGTTATCATGATCATGTTGTTCTTTGACTTTATACAAACCAACTGCTACAACCAAACGGCAAAACCAGTGCAGTTTGGTTTCCTTTGCACAAGTGTGTGTGCTAAGCAAAAATGCCCAGTAATCAATGTTACCAGGCTTCACAGAAGCCTTGAAGCTATTGACCATACAGAGTCCCCTAACTACGCCAATTCTGAAGTCTATTCCAGCTAAAATGGGTTGAGAGATCTGATTAAAACCAATGGGAAACCCAACAAAAAAATTCCTCATTATTGTTTCTGCTGCAGCAGTACCCAAAGGTTTCAGCTGGGACTCCAGCATGGTGCAAACAAGCTGCTACAATCCAATCACAGGGAAGTGTGCAAATGAACGGACAAAGGAGAGAAAACAGAAACATTTTTCAAACAACGCAAGAAATTGACTCTGCCTGTTGCATCTTCGCCCATATCCAACTGCTTGAATCAGATTGCTTCTCTACTTTCCTTCCTCTGGATTATCACCACCTCAGAGAAAAATTATTTCCTCTAAAAAATAAACAGCAGAAAACTATCAGATAGCTGCCAGTTCAGTAAAACTATCTAAAATGCAACGAGGTCCATCATGCCATATGATTGCTCCTAATTTTGTTATTTCTCCTTCCAGTGGAATTGCAGACAAGTTATCCCAAGAGGGCACAGGGAGTCTCTGTGGGGTCCTCATCACCATCACTGAGAGAAGCCCACTGCTCTCTCCCTTAGTCTGGGAGAATGATTTGATGTTTCTCCCAAGTTTATCCGGGAATATAAAGGAGGACTAAATTATCAAGTCTTTTTTTTTTTTTTTTTTTTAATACTAAGTTTGCACAGATGTCTTGACTTTTTTTTCCTATTAGTAAGCAAGTTCTCATTAAACATGGATGCCCTCTAAAAGATCCAAGAATTTTCCTCAGTTAAAATCAGTATGAACTAGTTTTAAAAGCCCGATGAGTTTTGCCGTATTATTCTCTCAGATCAAAATATGTAAGAGTCTTTTGGCCTTCTGAGAACACTTAAATTGTTTATACAGCACTTTCCCTTGAAACAACGAGATGCTTAACAACCTAGTTGGACAAATGCTTCCACTTACGAGTTGGTAAATAGAAACAATACTAAAAATCCATCTTTCTGAAAAATATTTCCCTTTATGCTTCAGACATAATGCCTCCCTTGGAGTCACATGGAGGCCTTACGCTGTTGAAGGTAAGTATAACCTGCATCATTTCAAGGGGTTCAGCAGGAGGAGGAGGATCAGGATTCCTGGGCTCCTTTCTCAAGCTCTGCCGCAAAACACAATTGCCACTTTCCTCCTTTGTCTTGCTATCACAGCTCCTAAAGCTGAGATCTTATTTACAGGCTGACAAAGTTCACGTGACTATGTTTACAGTGTGCTTTGAAATACTCAGACAAAAAGTGTTAGAGGAGTACAAAAATGTCATTATTATTCAACTAGTTACGTCGTAGGCACCCAAGCAAAATGAAGCAGGCAATTTATATCTTGCGAGCAATCTTTTAAATAGGTTTCCATGTTTATGCCACTTGAATTCAACATCAATGGAGCAGGATAAAATCGAGCACTTAGCTCATTCCTGTGGCCCCAATTTATTTTCATCTTCTTGGGTTTTTTGTGTTCATATCAACTTCTAACAAGAATTAAGACCATGGATTTTTCCAGCTGACTTATACGCTGTATAACGTAAACCATCTTGTTCCAAAAGAAAACACGCTTCTCTGTACAAGTCTGAAACAGTATTTTTAAAATCTAAAACATATTTTTCATAACTTTTGTAGAAAAACAGTAATGGGAAAGATCAGTTGTTACTCTTTCTTAAGCTACTTCTGTGGGCAATTTGGTGATTTTTCTTATTTCCTCCTTTCCGCGTTGGGCACTTTGCTCACTCTAACATGAAGATGCTCAGTTTCCAGTGACAAATGAAGATAACAGACACAGGAATTTTGGAACAAATGAACGTTCCTTTCCATGAAGAGATTCACCAGTAAGCTTTTTCCAAATGTTTTCATTTAATCTTGAGACATATCTACCCGTGCGAATTCAGAGTATGAAATGTCATGCTTTAGGACCAGGACAAAAGAAAAAAAATAATCTGTATTATCAAAGTCTATAACCTACTACCCCAAACTCTAGTGAATACCATCACTCTTTACAAGCTCCAATGTACTGCTGTACTCCGAGTCAGCCAAAGATCAGAGGTTAGCAATATTAGATTTTATAGATTATACCAATAAATACAAATTCCCATTCATTGTGGGAATGGGGGTGATTCGCACATGCAGAAAGCAAGTCTGGAGAAATCATTATTATTTTAGGGAAGCTGAAATGAGCTGCCTCTTGAAGGAGAAAGGAGAAAATGAAAAGAAAGTTTCCTTTTGAACACCAGATCACACAAATCAGCTTTTGCTCCATATTGCTTGGATTCTAGGTGGGGAAAAAAACTGAAGCAAGGATGCACTGCATTGTGTAATTTAGCAACTCTGCTGGAAGCCATAAAGTAACTAGGTACAAAACAGCCAGTACTTAATAAGTTTCAATTTTAATTCTGATTGGGAAGCAAAATACGATACCGGGATAGTTAATATTGAAGTAACTGTTGAAAATTGACGTCTGGCTACAAAATACAATTAAACACACACCCCAACAGAGGTCCCTGTTACGCTGGAGAAAAATACCTGGGGTATAAAATGAAAAAAAACAACACTTCTTTTTTTTTTCCCCCCCTCAGTTTTGATTTAAAGGTATTATAATAAAACTTTCACATAATTTACTGAAGTTGAGACTAGGATCTAAGTCTCTGAAGCTATTTAAAGAGCCCTAGTACTTTACAGTGTTTTGGAAAACCACATACTGCTTTTAAAATATATCATTCCCAATTTCACTGTAATTAATGATATGTGCCCTTTTCAACATATAGTATACAAATACAGTCAGTCTAAAAGATAGGCCTCAATACCTGACTTACATGCCATATTTATCACACTCCTATGTGATGAAAGGAGATAAATTTTCTAATATAAATAAAGTGAAAACGTTTTTTCCAATTTGAGGGCCATAAAAGACTTATTAAAGATAAAAGCAGGTTATTTGGCTATATTGGACTCTGCAAGATGCAGTATGTGCAACAGAATGAAATAGAAATTTCAGCGGTAGAAAATCATCCTCTTTCTCTCTTGATAGTATAATAACCTTTTAAATCATGTTTGACATTTGTAAGTTGAGTGAGCTGGCAGCCCTGTAAAATCTATGTGGTAATATATGTAGTAAAGCCTTTCTGGAGCAGTAATCTCATTGCTTTGTCTAATGGCTCTCACTTCATGTGGCCTACTTGTCCCCAAGAGACTTATTTGACTCTGCCTTTCCTGAGCCACTGGTTGCTAATGTTCCTTATTACAAAGAAAGCAGGAAAGTGCCCGAAGGCAACGGCTACTCTGCTAGTGGTACAACCACCAGCAACCTTCTGCTGAGGCCTTTTTTTCTCCCCTTCTTCCTAAAAACCCCGTAAAATATGCACATGTGTTATAAAGGGATTGCTTTGTGTCTCCAGGAAAAAAAAAAAAAAGAGGGAAAGGAAAAGAAAAAACCAGTATGACAGTGCTCTTTACACTGCTCCAATTGCTAATCTGACAAGCTCCATCTGGTAGGCAGACCTTTTATCTTCTCATCACCCTAAATCTCTGAAGGAAAGTGGACACTGGTGGCATATGTGCATTGTTGGTTCCTATGCTTAATGAGGTACACAATTCATAGGTCTAACTGAAGAAACATTATTTAACTTGGATGAGGAAGGAGTGTGAAGGCATAAAGCAGACACTGCATATTTTTTCCCCTCTCTCAGCAATCGTTCACCTGGACAAACATATGTCATAAGCAAGAGCAAACTGCATTATAAGTCCTCATTTAATTCATACATCTATATCTGGACTATCTAACAGATTAAAGGAGATTTATCTAAATGTTTTCTTGGCAGTCACCCAGCTATCTACCTTCCATAGATGACCATTTCATACATTCATTAATTCTGTGCTGTGAACTACGGAGACACTTTTTTTTTTTTTTAACTTTAACCATGTGGTCAAAAGATATAAACTATTTCCCATATTGAGTGGCATCACAAGGAGGCTGTACGATGTACTGCTGTAAAATCTGTGAAGCACTCAAGGTTAGACGGTTATATTACTAGCTACCAAGATAGTATTCCAATTTAATTCAAATAAGGTTTCCTTCATTTGGGGCAAGAGTCTATCGGGTAGGAGTTAAATACATGAGATTCTGTTCGACTCCTGTATTCTGCACATACTGTGATACCTTTCAGATTTCGTCTTTCGGTATCTAAAAGAAATTTCAGATGATCTATATCTCTTTTCTGCATTTGCCAATATGTATCTAACTGAAATGGTAAAGTCAATTTTCTATATAAAATTGTAATCACAACTGGCTGAACATTTTCTGTATGGCACAGTCTTACACTTTACAGATGCTTGAGTTAAAAATCATACTTGAATGGTTTTCTCCATTCACCTGTATTCTCAAAAAAATGAACATATTTTAAGAGCCAAAATCACATTTCTGAAGCTCCTCCTTTTTAACTGGTATAAAACACAGTATCAAAACACACTCACGCTTTCAAAACACCATGCAATCAAATCTCCAGTCAATTCTTGTCTACCCCATAACACAGGAAGGAGGTTCAGTTTTTAAAAAGTGTTTGCAGGTGCCCAATGTTGAGATCTTGCTCCAGTCTGCTGTGTGAGCTGGACGTGGCACTGAGGTGGTGGCCACATCAGGTCTTCAACAAACCTAGAGGGGAGGCTTCCTTTCAGTTCTAATCAGCTGATGAAGATTTAACTTTAAGAATATTTCTTACTATAGTAACACTAATTGCATGACTTCTGTTGTTCCACAAAACCTCCTCTATCTCCCTCCTATGACACGTTACAATCATTGTCACTTTTAGCCAATGAATATCACAAAATTAACATTCCTAATTGCAAGGACAGTATTGTTTAAGTATTTTCTCCACCGCTAAGTATCAATGTCCTCTGCACACACCCTTGGGTGAACTCCAGCACGATCCCAAGCCCTGTGCAATCACTGGATGGACTGCACTGGATCGCTCTCTAAAAAAGAAAACCTCACACTGTAAATTAGTTCCTACAGTTCTCACAGTATCAAAGTCCTTAGCAGCCTTTCGAGGCCTCTGGCGAGCCCTCTCCTCCCAGAGCTCATAGTCTCCATGCCTCTGCATCTTGCTTCACCAACAGCTGGAGAAACCTCCCCTCTTTGCAGTCACAGGCCAAAAGAAAAAAAGAGGATTTAACTACTCAGAGACAGAAGGAATAGGCTTCTTAGTACTGTGCTTGTCATTTCCCTTCTTAATAGTCCTTGTCTTTTTGTTTCACTTTTTTATACTCCCTCCTACTCTACGTTTAGCTCTCTACTGCTTTCTTTTTTTCTGGCTCTCTTATTTTCTCTGCTTATCCTTTCCTCAACCTCTATCTTCTACCTTGCAGTCTCCTTTATCTCTGTGCTTACGCTTTCCTTCCTCTGCTCTCTCCCATCCATTTCATTATTTTAAATCTTCTCTCTGCTGTCACTTGTGTTGATTTCTCTCAAATAATCAGCATTTTTCCATTTCTTACTTTTCATTTCCTCTGCAGATAGTTCTGTCTAACTCCCAAATTATCTGAAGCTGATCATTTTTTTCACAAAGCACCTAATATCAGTTTCCCTCAAAAAAAGGGGATGGTGATGCCAATGCCACTTCCAAGACAGGGAAACAATTAATAGGTAACAGCCACTGCTCAGATTAATTTTCCCCAGAAATCATGGAGAATCTGGAAAGATCATCCAAAAGCGTAAAAGCTGTGTCTTAAAGTGCCTTCAAAGCTCACAAGAAATCACAGAATCTGGTGAGACAGCTAGCACAGTACAAACACATAATGCGAGGCACAACTCATGGTCTTTCTCTAGAAGTTCTAATATTTTAAGCTACTTTGGTATTAAGTAAAAACATTTCAATATTCCAGAAGGAAGTTGCTGATGTTTCTGCTTCCAGAGACGTGCAGAACGAACTGCTACCGCCCTCTGACTCCGAATGTCAGCCCACCATGTCAAGACTCCAGAAATATAGACTGCCTTGGTTTGAGTCTGGATTTTGAGATGTGTATAAGCTATCTACTGGAAACTGTGAGCATTGATAGCGTCTGTCACAAGGCCCTCAGGGGTTCTAGGATCCTACTTTTTTTTTTTTACAGTCATAGAAGCTGCTGATTTGTTACTAAGCAAACCGGCAATGCAGCAGAGATACGACAGGGCCATGGATACAGGGATTCAGGTTCCCCAGCAGCCCCCGGGCAAAACGGCAAAAAACTAGGCCAGAATCTCACTTGTGTTGTAGCAAAAATTTCTTGGAATCAAAGTGTTTCTGCATGTCCTGAAGAAAAACTGTTCTGCCAGAATATTCTCAACTCACTCTACTTCCAATTTAAGGAGAGAAGTCAGAGAGAGGGTAGCAAAGGAAAGAGTCATCACTTGCACTTTAGATAGTCCCTGCTTTCTCCATTACTTTGCCCGGACAGCAGATGCATTAAAGAATTCCTTCCCCTCCCTAATGATACACACAATAAACTACTTGGGGTTTCACATGCCAAAGACAGATACTGCACTCTGAATGATCTACAGCCCTTCTTCCCACTGTAGTTGTTTCAAAGGGTAACATCCTCATACTCAAGTTGTTTCTCATACACTATTCATAATACTGTCCTTTGCCAGAGACCTGGCACTTAGCAACCGAACAAAAAGTCAAATCAAGATAGGTAACTTCCACCTAGACATACTCATCTCTAATGCAAACATGAATAATGAAGAAAGGCAATATATGAGGCAAATAAGATCCTAACATAATGGGTATTTTGTTCTCTGTCAGAACCATTCGATATTTTTTGCCTTTGCAGACACTCAAATGAAAATGTATTTTCAAGACCTAATGTATTCAATTTGATACCGGCCATAAAACTGCCAAACTATCTGTCATGACCAACAGGCAGTGCATTACCCTGCTCGGGAAAAGCCTCACACATCTGAGAGCTTCTGCCCCTGGACATCAACACAATGAGGCAACTGTCCACCATCTGACTGTACCACGACAGAGTCATGCCACCTGTCTCTTCTTTGGTCTCTGGACACAGCAAGCACTGCATTCCACCAAACTCTTGGTGGGGAAAAAAAACAAACAAACAACTTACAAAATGTTTACCAAAACCCAGTTCTATTTCATTCAATGTATAAAAACATAACACTCGAGAATAAATTATTCAAACTTTGAGCATTTACCTGCTCTCATTCATCTCATTTTCATCTCCCATTTCTTGTACGCTGTCTTCTTCCAAAGCTTGACACAATGTGAAAGCGTTATGTTGTCAGGGATTTGGTAGAGAAGAGCCACAGTTTGACCGCAGCCACGGTTCTCATGGGGACAATTTTATGACTTGCAAGGTCCCCATTCCAAACTGGAAGCAACAAGTCTCAGAACAGGAAAGTCAGTTTCTTTTGACTTGAGACAAAGCATTTAATTTAACAGCACTTTCTTCTAGCCTAAAGGGGAGATTGCAGAGCTTGCAACTTGGAAAGCTTGCTTAGCACTTCAAGCTATAAACAACTCATATCCTATCATATAATGACTTACAGTCTGATCACTATAAATTGTCTTTGTAGACGAGAAATGCAGGAAATTATTACGGGCATGAATAAGTTCAAGATTATTCTCTTTTAGCCCTCCCATGCATTTATCACTGTTCTCTCATAGGAACTCCTGTGAAACTCAGTCTTGCTTATACTGTGTGCAAGCAGATAGGATCACAGAATTGCTGAGGCTGGAATAGACCTCTGAGATCATCAAGTCCAGCCTATGACCCAACACCACCACATTAGCTAGACCACGTCACTAAGTGCCACATCCAATCTCTCCTTAAACTCCTCCAGGGATGGCGACTCCACCACCTCCCTGGGCAGTCCATTCCAGCGCCTAATGACCCTTTCTGTCAGGAATTGCTTCCTAATATCCAACCTAAACCTCCCCCGGTGCAGCTTCAGGCCAGGCCCTCTTGTCCTGTCACTAGTTGCCTGGGAGAAGAGCCCGATCCCCACCTGACTACAACTTCCCTTCGGGGAGTTGTAGAGAGTGGTGAGGTCTCCCCTGAGTCTCCTCTTCTCCAGGCTGAACAAGCCCAGTTCCTTTAGCCTCTCCTCATAAGACTTTCCCTCACATCTGTGTTTGAACGCGTTTTGTACAAATTCTACCACAGCTAGCAATTCCTCAGCTGATTATTCAGAGAGGCCATCAGGCCTGTGGCTGTCACATGGTCAAACAAGGAAAACAGCACAAGAGGAATGTTAATTAGTGTAGCATAAGCCCGGTCATAATGAACTCTAATTGCTTGTCAGTGGCAGTTGCCATAAGGCACAAGATCTACACCAGTTCTTGCACCTGTGGCTATGGCTACAGGTATTGCCAAAGCTAAAGATGGGCCCCAGTTAGACAGTGTTTATTAACAGTGATATTCTCAAGCAGACATCACATCGATTTGTATGCGTTATCTTTATGATTTAATGTGCTTAGGTTTCTGAGCATCACTTGAAAAAAAATCTTCGCAGTTCTGATTTTGTCTCCATTTGAACCATCTCCCGCAACACAAAGGAACAATTTCATGCTCAACCAGTTTTTTAGCCACATACTTGATCTCAGTATTATAGAAAAAAAAACAGCAGGAAAAAACAAACTAAAAAGGTTTTTATGCAGGAAAACACAACTGAACTCAACAGAAACTAATCATTGTCACAAAACGTAGCCACCAAACGTCAAAATATTAACAGTACTTTTAATCTCATTCTGATAAACTGTTGAAATGACAATACCTTCCCTAAAAATTTAACAATCTTGCAAGCAAGCCTTTGAAATAAATGCAAAATAAAAAGATCATGCATTACTTAGGCAGATTCTATTACATATATGATATCACTCAGACTCTCTTCTAAACAGTGAATATAAATTATGCTGATTAACATCACAGTCTGAGGTGATCTGAGGAGGAAAATGGATTATGATCTGCAAGGGATGAACAGAGACATCAAAGTACTCAGTTACCACATCTGAACTGCAGTCATCTTTTAGAATTACACTCCAAAGCATAGACAGGATAGGGAAATCTGGGCAAGTCTGAAAGACTGCATATCCTTTATTCTCCAGAGGAAAATAACACCCTCCACCCGTATTTTATGCTTTCCAACTTCTCCAGTCGTGTCTGCATCACAAAGGGATTTTGTTCAGAATCTCAAATTTCCTCCAACTGTATCAAGGCATGCTTTAATTTTTATTATTATTACTTCAGATAATAAGAATCAGGGAAAACACAAGAGCTATCCTGTTTAAAGATTATTATTTCACCAAATTCTGTGTATTTCAGGTATTACAAGATAGACACATACCATCTTAACATCTACTTTGACATACACTGAATAATACTAATGAAACCTAGCCAAATGCAAATGACCTATTACAAAAACAATCAACTACCCAGTGATTACATCTCAATCGCTTTTCACAGAAAGGAAGATGGAAAGGCAGGAATAGTTCGCTAAAGCTCATTTTATCTTCCCGTCCTTAGAAGAAGGAGGAAAACCAGTAAGGCAGACCAGAGCTTATAAAGGAGAGCTGTAAAGTGTAAAATAGCAAATATTTCCCCTTAAAGTAGAAACACGATCTCTTACGACTGTTAGCACTCCAGATAGTATCCTAGACAGTATAAATAGTTCATGGAAGGAAAAAGGAATCGCTTCTGAGGGCACAGTTATGTCACACGGCTGGGGTATGTATGGTCAAACACCAGGTACAAACACTTTGTTCTAACAGCCCCACCAGTCTCCCAAGCACAAGGATGCCTCTGAACAGCGATGTCTTATAAAAACTCTGTGTTTAATGAAATAAATGGTTTGCAATCTTTCTTTTTGACTTGTAGACGCCTTCATATCCTTTTCCAGTGAAGGTGCAAATCCCTGCTTAGCAAATATTAATGAAACCAACTTGCTTTTTTTCTGCTTTTGAAGATCTCTTTAAGCTATTAAAGTTCTCTTTCTTATTTTGTTTTCCCCTTTCCTATCCAATCAGAATGATAAAAGGTACAAAAAAAATAGCTAAGCAACCAAAACAAAGAAAAGAACCTTTTCTTTGACACTTGGTACACTGTTACCTATTTGGTACACATTATCGGTAGTCAGCACACCACTCTTTCTTCATTGGTATTTCTATTCTTTACTATTGCAAGAAAAAAAGCAGCGGCATTGTTCAAATACTCATCACGGAAGACTTCAGTAAATATTTAGCCTCTTATGCTTAGAGTTCCACTTACGAAGGTCAAACGAAACCCTGTGGAAGGACACGGTGAAATCATACGTTTGAAACTTTGGAGAACTGAAACCTGACACAACACGGCTGTATTCCCATTTTCCTCATCTTCTTTGAACCTTTGTCTTTCATTTTTCTCTTTCTTCCTCAAGCAAGACAGTGACCAGTCTGGAGACTAAATTGCCCTGCTCTCCGCAGACACATCTATCTTTTTACCTCTGGATGTTCTTTACCTAAGCGGAGATCTAGACGAACATGCCACTACCTGACTGCAAAAAAAGAAAGACTGACTGATGTTTGCAATGCATCTCACACTAAACACCGACAAAGATTTAAATGTACGTGATTTTTTTTTTTTTCATGCCCCTTCTCCACTGGTTTCTGTTCCTTTGATTTCCATTTTCAAATGTTCCAAGCATCTATACAGAAAATGTTTCAAATAAAAATGACCATAATCAGGGTTTTCCCTAATTTCCTTTTTGAGTTTTTGTTCCTTCTAGGAGATTTTTCACTGTTTTTCACATTCAGATATTGTTTTCACAGTGCAGAAATGAGCTTACTTCTACCTTCTTTTAACTGAAGTTGACATATTCATTCACTCTCCCTCTACAAGGAAAGGATATTATGAAGCAATCAACATCTAATTAAGCTGCAGAATTAGATACTATTTTTTAAAAGTAAAAATGTGCATCTCAGTTCTTCTCGTAGAACTCATTTAGCAGGCACTATAATGCAGTATTAAAAGAGATTTAAAGATTAGCAGAGGTTTTCTGTTTAAAATGGTTTTAGGAAATGAAGATGAAAGCGAAATTTACAGTGAATGTTTCTGAACACTATCACTGCAGATTATTATTGTTAGCTATGGTCATACAGCACCTTGTCACACTACTCAGTCTAGTCAAGAGGACTAATTCTGCACCTTCACGAGCCCCAGACCCACGCAGCCAAATTAAAAAGCACTAACATTCCACTCCTGCCCTCACTTATTAGATATGCATGAAACGTAAGGTTACAAATCTTCTGACGACACGAAGATTGTTTCAAACCTACCGCAGTCACTGCTCATGAAAACATCATCTCTGAATCCCACTCCTAAAGACAAGGATATGTTTTTAAAAGTATGTGGGATACAAGAAAAAAAGAGCAGTGACATTTTTGTAAATCGTAAGCTTTGGCTGTCAGTGACTTCGAAAGCAGTTTATTTTTAAAACAAACATTCTCTAAATCTTTGATGGCATATTCATCAATCCATCTGCTTCACTGTAAATTCTTTGAAGTGCAGGTGGCTTGTAACGTCATGTTACAGCAATTAATGAAGTTTTTGAATTTCTCTTGCTCTTTCACGCTCTGTTGAATGGTGAAAAGGGGTTATCATCTTTAATTTTCCATCCAAACAGTATAGACAATTAGATGTTTTCTTACAGTTTTTGTATTTCTTTCAATAAATACATGCATTACACGTTCTAATATAGAGCTACTGAATGCAATTCAACTACATCTTCGAATGATCAGAATGACAGTTCAAAAAAAAAAAGAAAAAAAAAATTAAAATGTAGATGCTGCTGATCTCCAGAAATAAAACCTGAATAAACGAATAAGAAAAAACCCCATGACCTTAACCATATAACAGATAAACTACAAAACTCAGCGAGTTCCTGAAATAAGACTTATGTTTCACACTGTTCTATAATAAGCTAGCTATTGGGTATGTGTTTGACTCTTCTCTCCCAGCTGGAATTGACCTGCCTAACTCTTTTTTCAGGCTCCATGCAACTACTAAGGATCCTCCAGCAGCTCAAACGACAGATTTTTCTTGAACAGCAGGTTCAGATCTTTGTCTGATACAGTGATGGTCCTAAAAGATGGCATCCCCAAAACTGTGAAATGTTTGCGGCTGTGCATATATCGTGTGAGTAATTCTATACGTTCATCCTGACAGGATTTGATCAGCAGATTTGGTTTGTTTTTGTTTTTTTTAAATCTATGCTGTAGCATCTTATCACAATCAAAAGTAAATTTTATAACTCAAAAGAGAGGCCGAGAATAACTGAAAGGTTTTAGAAGCTTCCGAATGCCTGCATTTATGCTCTGTGCAGATTTAAGACAATTCAATGAGTAGTCCACAATGAAACTATTGTCTTTGATTTGGTGGCGAGGAGGGGAAGGGTGAAGGGGATGAAAAGAATAGCACCCCTGCATTCTTCCCACTGTCAATTCCACAGCAACTCCTCTTTAAAAATAACTGGAAATCCCTGGGTGGTCTGGTGGAAGGCAAGCAAATGTGAACATGCTCTTTAGTATGACAATTTTGCAAACCAAATTCTAGACAGATGGACTTTAAGTCTCTAAATTACAAAGAATAAACCTGCTGTTCATGGTTGCCTCGTAAATCCAGTACGTTTTATGTTTTAACATTTCCTTTCACTCCTTTAGTCTTTGTTTTCTTCTTAGTCTTCTTAACCTCTACTTTTTTCTCAACTAGGACTGAATACAGAAGAGGACTTCCACGTACAAAAGTACACTGTCTAACCATATCCTTAGTCCAAATCACTATAATATAAATGACCACCAATATAGGACACCGAAATAAGTAAAGCTATTCTCAAATGTGGTTCTGTGAGAGGGCTTGGAACATTCTGTTATCCTCTGCTACACATCCCCAGATGAAAAACTGAAACAGCCACTCAATTTTACTAAGAAAGTGCTACGAAATGACTCTACAAGTTAAGTTTAAAGTGGCCATGCTCCTCCTGTCCCAGATTTAACTTCACTACCTGAAGAAAATGACTAGCAGTCATGTCTTAGCGTCCACATTAGTCTGCCTTGTGTGCAAGAATCCCTCAGCGGAACCTGTTAATCTGCTTACACTCGCCCAGGTATATTAGTTTATTTTGTGGTTCTTACTTGAGCCTGGATTTTTTTCCCCCAGTTTACTATGGGAAATACAGGTCTAAAGCCATTTGCCCAAAAGAGATCATGGACCTTTCTCTGTAAAACGAACCTCTTCGCTCAAGGGTAGAAGGCAAGTGACATCTACTCACACCATCGAAGTTTCAAAGAAGGACATTAATGCTAAGAGAAAGTGGGATTGAGGAAGACAGTGAAGAAGACTGTAAACCAGAGTTTACAAGGCAATACTTCCACATAAAGTACTGATACTCAACTAGGAATGGATTTTCATTAAATTTATAGACATTTAAGGAGGTTTTTAGGTAGCTGGTTGAATATACACCTTTTATATTCTATAGTCGTTTCCTGTAACATGACATTCCCCTTTTACCAGACTCAAAGCCAGTAGAATTTTGCGGTTTGGAAAAATGTATTTGTATCCAAATAGAAAATTTAATTTACGAAACTGAATCCCAGTGTTAATCACTTGCATGGCCATAGCAATCTCTTTCTCATGCTTGTGGAATCTGATTTACAACTTAGGCAAGAATCAAGTACCAGTTTTGTCAGTATCAGAGTGTTTGAGTTATTAGATTAAGAATGAGTCAAGTAATTTAATCATAGTGCATCTTGATTTACAAGAAATGTTGGCATACATGCTATTGTTCAACCAGAGAACAGAGCCAAGTGCTACCATTTGCTATACATATATGGCTTGTAAGAATACGGGGTACTGAATATTAAATTTGATTACACACAGTGATCGTGCATACTCATCATCTGCTTTATAAACTTACACTTAATCATGCATATCCTCTTTGCACTCTGATTTTTTAAAGAAAGTTAGGGGATAATGAAGAAAAATTTGAAAGTAAAGCAAAGAAAACAATCCCCAGTAAGCCACTGGTGTGATAATCTCTCACAGGGAGACCGCAAGGGAGGGGGAAGAAGAAAAAAAACTGAAAGAAAAGCAGCAGTGTGCAGGTATAACCATTTCCAGATGACTCATAACACTACTAACAGTAATAAACAATTTTCTTCTCACAGGCAATCAATCTTTTGTATGCTCTTCATTTGACCTGCTTAACTTTTTTTTCCAGATTTTCCAAATATTTATTCCAAATATTTCCAGGAGACTGCATACTAACTTTTAAAAAATATTTTTTATTTTCTTTTAACAAAAGAAAATACCACGTGCTGGGTGCCCAGAAAATTAAAACCTTAAGTATGTTTAGTATGTACAAATTGGTGGATGGGACTACTCCCTGATCTGGCGTTACCTTCTTTCCCAAAGCAATCTTATTGTATA
>VWZK01004984.1:0-185189 GCA_013396935.1 Baryphthengus martii
TATTAAATATATATTAAATATATATTTATCATTCTTAAGTAGATTAGTAGAGCAATAATTCTTCTAGAATTTAGCGACGAGGTTGTACATAGAGATGGTTGGAAACTGTAAACATGGAATAGCACTCAAATGACTCTGGCAGGAAATGAACACCTATAAAAATAGGGCTTTGTCCACGAGACTCAAGCAAGCAAAGTTCCTTACACATATATATGTTTGCATTTAAGCCAGTGGGAAAATTCAGAGACTTAAATATGTCTATTAAGGCAGCAGAAGGGCAAATAAAACTGCAGACCTAGAAGCTGTAGAGCGCCTTGTGCAGCTCCTTCGCCCTGGGGTTAACTTCACCCCTTGGGCAGGCAGTGGACATAACCCATGTTCTGTATTTCTTTTCCTGTTGATATTTGTTTATTGGGATCAGCCTTTGTCTGGCTTTTTATTGCTGTTTAAGGCCCAAAAATAGCTTAAGCTGTTATTGTAAAGAGTGTAGTTCTTTCTCGCTGCTTCAGGCTGAATAATTGCTACGTCTTGCTTATACTACGTCTTGTAGGTAACCTCCCAGAAAGATTCGTTATTGTTTGAAATGTGATGATTATTGCTGTATTGTTCTACCTAAATAATTTTTGTTCAAAGAAGGAGATAAGTTAAATATTATTAAGAGCTGGAGAGGCAGAGCGTTTATTAGAAAGTGCTGTTCATAAACACATCACATTCACTCAAGTGTAGCCCACCATATGGTAGCTGTTTACGTTACACAAGCGTGCATTTACGTGCTCTTTACAAGGGCTTGTGAAAAGCTGAGCAGCTGGAGTTTACGTTAAGGTGCTGTACTAACCAGAAAGGCAGGACAGAGCTAAATGAGGGCATCAAGCCTTGGTAGGTATTTCTTTCCCCCAAGCTCTATCCAAATCCCTAGAAAAACAGCACAAGTTGCTACAGGTGTCAGTAGCAAGAGATCTGTTGTAAATATTCACACAACCCTCCTTACCTTACTATCCGGAGAACTACTGGTATCTCCTACAGATAAAGACTTCAGATGCAACGAAATTTAAAGGGACTGGACAGGGATTAAAAATTTAAGTGCAAGGAAAAACCTTCTGGAAATGCCTCCCTTTCACTGTTGGACTTGATTTAGAAGAAAGTGGTTTGTACCTACAACCATATAGTACTTCAGTGCATATACCTCTTTGCTTTATAAGGATATTACTAAATACTACTTTTGATAGGATTTCTTGACTTAAAACTAATTTGCAACTCTCCTGGGAAGAAATGAAGTCTGACCTAGTAATCTAGTAAAGTGTATTGCAAGTGTAGTTGTGGAATAAAACCATATACTGTTCAACAAGCCTACATCAAGAGTGCACAGGGTCTCAGTTCCAGAAAGATGGAAATATCTAAATTTTTTTTCAAGAAGCCTCATTTGCCGACCATAAATATATGGATATGAGTTCTTTTTGTTTGTTTGTCAGGCTTTTTTTCTTTGTTCTTTCTTTTTATTTACTGCATTCATTTGCCATGCTCCGTGTGGATTCTGAAACCATGCCAGGAGGGAGTATAAAAATTGCTGTCTTCTCTTGGTTGTTATATCAAAATACTTAAGTATTTTTTACAATAACTATCTAGTAAATTAATCTTCCAGTGTAAGAATACATATGCATTTTCTATGATTATTACTGCTTTTGTAAGGGTTGAATAATATAGTTGAACCATCCTTGTAGGAAAAAGAAGTCTAGAAGGAACTGTATTGTACCTGATTTCACCTGGAGAACAATGTCCTGAGAGTTAAAATACATCAAAAATATTAAATAAGTCCTCTTGAAATTGAAGATGTGAATAACTGTGTTCACGTCTCCATTATAACATTTGCTTAATCTGTTTAATTATCAGGTAGAAGCACAAAGTAAAAAGGATAAAAAGTAAAGAGTAGGTGTGGTAGCTCCACATTAGTTTTGTAAGAAAAAAAAAAATCAGTCTCTACTGATGTTGTATTTATTGACCTTAAGCCAAATTTCAGAAGGGAAAACAAACAATGTCCCTAATGTAAAACATGAAATACTACTGGAGTGTTTAATTCTCACAGAAATATCCAGAATGAACTTTCCTGCTCTGCATGGTTGCTTTGTAGTCTTTAAAAGCACAGAGCTGCACTGTTATCAGAGCAGCTAATGCTTTCCACAGAGACGTGGGATAACACCCCTGCTAGGAATGCACTGCCCCAGGGAGGAGAAAGCTAAATGTGAGCCTCCTTGCAGCTATTGCTTTGCTTGAAAATCATTAGACCGTTTAGGCTATTGGTGACGTTGCCTCTGGTACTTTCAGCACTTCAGAGTGTTATTTCACATATAATACACAGCAGCATTTTGCCTGTGTGTTTAATAAATACCATATTTTACCTTCGAGTGTTTTGTTACGTTGTGGACTCTGCAGCCCAGAATTTCTATGTCCGAGTCACGCGTGCTCCGAGAAGCTGAGTATGCCGCATGATAGGAACATCCTTATTTTTGCTTCCACGTATCTACTGAGTCCTACACATAAACAAATGAAACCCCACAGGAACAGGGACTCTTCTTGGAGGAGCTTGGGGTGAGCTGCAGCCTTCCTGCCATCTCCCAAGTGCCTGACCCAGGAGATGGAGAGATTTTTTTTTTTCTCCCACCCTTTGTCTCCCGATGTCTGTCTTGCTTCATTGCTTCCCAGCAGCATGAGGAAAGTCACGTATGGACATATATGAGAGATCAGCCCCTCTCAGCAGCAGCTCAGACAAAGGTTAATTAAAGTTTTTGTAAAATCGCAGCTTGCAGGAAAGGCAGGGAGGAAAAAAAAAAGTATGAATAGCCATCTGATTTGAAATACAAATGTATTTGTACCCTTCTATATGCTTCTTTTACTTGTGCAGTCTGTGCTGAAAGTCATCTCAAGTGTCTCAGAAAGTGCCTCTCCACTTACTGTTTTCTCAGAGCATTGGTTACTCATTTTAAGGAGAACCTCCAGTCTTGCCTAAGGATCGCAAGTTCTCTAATTAGGAAGTAATTAGGCTGCAAGCACCCTGTGAGCATCTTGGAAGGGAAGGAGTGAAGTGGAGAGAGCATCAACAGGAGTATTTTATGTTCAGTTGTACATGTCATCCTCTCACAGAGTATATTATTTACCTCATGCCAATCTCAAGAGAAGTAGATGAATACCTTTTGAGTTGAAACTCTTAGCGATGTCAAAATTACCTTTTTCTGGCTCTATTATTTGGATTATATATTACAGCTGATGTCTAAATAACTGCTACTGCTTGACAAGCATCAGGCAGATTCTTTAAGAACTTGATTTCTTCCTACTTAAACATCACTTGGCATGATTAGGTCTAAAGCCATTAATGAGGAACGCTTGTTTCCTGTGAAAATTACCTCATGTGATAAGCCAACAAGAAAGAAGAGGAGCGTCTTAGGAAAAGATCAGTTACTTGAAGCTATCCACAGAGTTCTTTACTGGTAAGCCTTTCAAATCCTACTTGGTTAAGAGGTCTGGAGGACCCTTCATGGCCAACTAAAGTTGATACTACCCGTGCATGGCTGAACTACTTGTGATTCAGCTGCTGAACTGCTGTGGCATTTCAATACTAACCAGAAATAGGGATCTTTTGCATTAACATGAGTCTCTTAGCCACAGTGGCTCATCAGCTGAAATAAGACCAGTACAGCTTCCACATGTGGGGAAAAGGGAGAGCAGTATGCTTGGCAACTGTGCCAAGGTACGTCCAAGCTCGAAGAGATCCTTGTCATTCTTTTGAGATGAGCTGATTTCTGTGCAGTGTCTCATCCTGTAAATATTCTGCCTGGTTTTTCCTCTTGCCCAGACTTTTGTAACAATTCAGGACAGACAGAAAGGAGCCTCTGGCCTGTTACTTCCACTCTGTAATTAGGCTTTGTCATGTGTCTGCTTCTTTACAACCTACTCATTTATCATATTAGCCAAGCAATGTTTCCTCATCATACCTTTTTTATCATGAAAGGATAAGGTCAGCTGGGCTATATATCTATTGCCACTCTTAATACTTCAGATGGACACAGGCTGTTTCTCAGATTAAAAAGATGTGCAGAAATGTCAGGAGGTGATAATTACGTCATGTTCTTTCCCCCAGTGCCGACATCGCTGCTCAAACATTACTAAAGCAGAAAAGTAGCAAGTTCAAGCTGAAGGCTGTCCTTGGACTCCTAAGCACCTCATTCGTGTCATCCATTTGGATCCTTCTTCTTTCCATCATTCTGCTTCTCATAAAACTGACTTTTATAACATGGTGGAGGAGTTAGCATGTCTTCTTCAAAATCTTGGCATGTGGGAAAGGGGCTCTCAACCTGGAGCTATGTGATTTCTTCAGACAGCTATGAGCTGGGACATCTGCAGCTCTTTTGTCATCTTGTTTCATGCTCGGATGAAAAAAAAAAAGATTTATTCTAGGCAATTAGGCTGGGTTTTCCCCACTTGTTTTTCATCTTTGGCATGATAAATTTGGTGATGAAACCCTGAAGACTTTTTTTCCTGTTGCTTATGTGGAGTCTGAAGGCCAGAATCATCATAAAATGTCATCTCTGCCTCTCCCTTCCCTGTGTTTAAGTAGTAGAAACAATTTGAGGTAAGAGTAAGTGATATCTTTCCTTTTGTTTCATTACCTATAGCAAGAATAAAATAACTGTATGCTCTGTAAGATGTAGAGATGTGACAGCTATGTCTTGGCCAGGTCTGAAGGACTGATGTCATCTCTTTGCTAGAGAAACAGGCAAATGTTTTGTTGGGAAGGTCATCTGCAAGAATGTGAAATAATCCCCTGGGCCCAAATAACCTTGAGATGGCCTCAGCTGGAACAGTGTGTCATGTGGGTTGCTGTACTTGAGGTATAATAAGGACCATTGGAGAGATTTCAGAAGAAAGCAACAGGAATAATCTGAAGGCTGAAAGGTGCAATTTGTGAGAGATTGGTGATGGGATTTCATTGTTTTTTAGCAGAGAGAAAACTGAATAGAGGCATGATAAGAGTCTTCAAATATGTTAAGGCTTCTGCAAACAAAAAGGGAGTGTGTTTCTCTTGTTTTCTGTGGACAGAACCAGAAAAAAAACAAAACTCAGGAAAGCAGATTGATAGTGCACATTAGAAACATGTTAATAACGGTTGGAGGTTGGACACCTCAGTGGAGGTCAAAGGTTGGACTGGCTTTCATGAGAAATGAATGGCTGATCTCACCTTAGAGAAGAATGATGAACACCACCACTTCCTCAGTGTTGATTGAGAAGAGAAGGCTGTGAGGAGACCTTCTGGTGGCCTTCCAGGATCTGAAAGGGGCCGACAAGAAAGCTGGAGAGGGACTTTTTAGGATGTCGGATAGTGACAGGACAAGGGGGAATGGATCCAAACTAGAGGAGGGTAGATTTAGATTGGATGTTAGGAAGAAGTTCTTCCCCATGAGGGTGAAGAGACACTGGAACAGGTTGCCCAGAGAGGTGGTGGAAGCCCCATCCCTGGAATTTTTGAAGGCCAGGTTGGACGGGGCTCTGGGCAACCTGATCTAGTGGGAGGTGTCCCTGCCCGTGGCAGGGGGATTGGAACTCAATGATCTTTAAGGTCCCTTCCAACCCTGATGATTCTATGATTTCAGCCATATTCTTTGATTGAAAAAGAACTATTTTATGTTGTGAGTGTTATCATAGTTTTCTAATCCTCTCCCACCCAAAAGATCAGGTTTTTTCCTGTCTTTTAATAATGACTTTCCTCAGGCTAATGCTTAATGACGTCTTAACAAAGTAAACTCAAATATAGTAAAGAACATTTTTCATGGGGGTAGCTTGGATTTCTTGGCTGCTCTATTCAGACAATGACCTGATACTGTGTTTAACATGGAGAAACAGAAGCTGTGATGATCATTCAGTCAGTAACTAATGCAAAATGGTTTTGACATCTTGGAGGAAGCTTTAACTGCTAAATACCACTGCTTCACTTCCGTATCCTCACCTCTGTCTTCCCAGATCACAGTTTCATATTCACCCAAAGCTTTTCCATATAACTTTGTATTTGGAATTAGTTTGTTCTTTTTTTTTTATTGTTTTGAGATTGAATTTTGCACTTCTTGGGAAAACTGATCTCAACTCTCCATCTTTGATAGCAGCTGCAGGATTAGTTGCTTTGTCACCTCTTCTCAACAGCAATACCTTTGCTTTCTCTCCTTCCTATTTGCCTCTGAAATGGACAAAAATTGAAGAAAACAATCAGATGAAGCTGCTGTTAGTCTGGGACATGCTTACTGTCCTATTTTTTCAGATTGGAGTGGCTGGCACATCTGACTCCAAGAGGAGAGTGTGTCAGTTTATTGAGCCAGCTTACCACTCATCCTGATGACATGCAGCCTCGGAGGGATATAGCTTTCAAAATACAGTCCACACAGTTGAAGTCTGTGATTATTAAAGCCTAAATTTTTAGGAGGAAACTATCCAAGTGAGCGTTTAAAGGAACGAAAGAATGTCGGAGAGGCTCCGACTAAATGGACATCTCATTCTGGTGTTGCGGTCTGTCCTTCCTCCCCCCGCCTCTGGTGTCTCATCCTGCTTCCTCTGACTGCTCCCGCTTTAGAAGTGGCTTTAGTACAAAAAAAGTTTTCTTTTGAAGTATTGTGGAAATACCATTTCTAAGAAGGCATGACCAGCAAATGTCCAACTTGCTTTTTTAGCTTTCTTGTGAAGATACAGCGCCGATATCTGTGTTTCTCCCCTCTGGTGTAACATGAAAATGTTCAGGGACTTTTACGGTTCAATGACTTTTGGCAGACTTTGGTTCTCTGTGTTAGACCCACGCACTTGTATAAACAGAACTGGCTTCAAGCTGTGTTAAATATATCACTTAGCTACAAAACCAAAAAGAGATAATGCCTAAGATTCCACTTTTCCTAAACATTTTTTTGGCTGAAAATGATGACTTGGAGTGGCAATCACACCCTGCTTGCTAGTATTTTTCCCTTTTTGGTGCTTTAGCTCTTGCATCTTTCCCTATTGTCATCCTTTTTCTCTTTGTCTCTGCTAGAAGTGCATTTTTTTCCTACTCTGAACCCCACAGAAATAAATTCTGCCTAAACTGTCTTAACAAACACAAGGAGGCACATGACAACGGGAAATACAAAGCAAAAGCTGAAATGTAACACCACCACTCCTCAGGGAGAGGAATATTGAATATGAAGTGAAATCCTGAAGTTCCTTGTGCTGCTGCCTAAAAACAGCTTGATACCAGTGGTGAGCATTAAAAAACGAAGTATGCAGTGGAAGGGATATAATTAGCAAAAACAATTCAAAGAATACATTTTCTTTATGATGTTTGAGAGTAAATATTTGTTCTACAGTACAGTGAAATAAGAAAAAAAAAACAAATTAAAAAGTAATTGTAAAAATCCATGTGCAGGCAAAAAAAAAAAAAGATAAGTAATGAGACAGAAGAGAGTGCAGATTTTATTTTTAAAGAGGATCTTACGATGTTCGTTAAAAACACTTCCATTCCCCATAGTCCTCCAAAGCAATGGATCACTTTAGTCTTTGTTTGAAAGTTTAAAAATTACCTAAAGAAAAAAAGCAAGCACAACCTTCTGCTTTTTTGAAAACTGACACTAAAATCATGGAACTTTTTTTTTTTTTTCATTACAAATGAGGTCAAAACACCCTCATTGCTCCCCTGGCACTGCCCAAACTTAAGCTCTCTAAGAGACTCTTCCTGAAATTCAGAGAACCCAGTTGCACAGTACATGAACTTCACAAAGTGTAATAAGAATTTAACTTGCTTTTTATCTGTCTTTGTAACTCCAGCCTTTAGTTTAGATAAAAAAAATAATGGTGCCAAACAATAATATTAATCCTTCTGTTACCTCCCATTAAGCTGCAGCTCTGGGACTGCCTGAGCTCCAGGAAGGACTGACGGACATGAATTAGCTGTTGCTTCTGCAGAAGTCATCCTACACTCACCCAGGTGTGAAGTTGTCTAGTGCACTTCCCAAACACACTTTAAAACCCCTGAACGGAGCTTGGTGCTGCTTTGAGTATAGACAAGCAGCTTGACATGAGCAGATAAGCTAAGAACTGAGTGGGTCATTGATGGGGCCTCTGTTCTTGACGCTTCCCAGTGAGAGTGGAACCAGGCCACAGAAAAGGAGTTACTCTTCCTGTACATTCCCAGAATTTCCTATATGTGCCCGAAAGGATGTGGTGAACACACCTCCTAGAGCATAGGAGGTTCCACCTCAACATGAGGAGAAACTTCTTTGCTGTGAGGGTGGACAGAGCCTGGACCAGGCTGCCCAGAGAGGTTGTGGAGTCTCCTTCTCTGGAGATTTTCAAACCCTTCCTGGATCTGTTCCTGTGGGGCCTGCCCTGGGTGATCCAGCTCTGGCAGGGGGGTTGGACTCGATAATCTTTACAGGTCCTTTCCAACCCCTAACATTCTGTGATTCTATGAACCTGTGGAGATAGGCCCCCAGAATCTTTTGCCAAACCCACCTGGAAAGGCAAGAGGTATCTTACATATACTTGATAGACCTTCCACACTTGAACTGGGTCAGTCTGTTGAGCAGTAAAGCAGATGTTCTTGCAGTAAAAGACGTATTTTAGCAGATATTTAAGTATGAGTTTCATGGTGATTGGTTGGTTGATTATATGGAAGGTATTAACTACCGAGTAGCCTCTTAAAGATTTGTTTAAACTGCAAAACTCACAGAGAACTTCACTGAAATGCTCTGAGTAAGAATAAAAAAAAATACCCTTGAGGATCCTTTCTAGCTGTTTGTACAACCTGGGTATAAATTAGATTATAAGTTACGTTGTTTTGTCTTCTTGAAGGATAAAAGTACTCCAGATTTCATAGAAATATATTTGAATTTTTGAGCAGTCCAAAGGGTTGTTTTCTCTTTGGTCTAATTTACTCTGTTGACAAAGGGTAAAGCGTGTGGTTAGTATTACTAGAGAAAGTACACACTTTTATTGATGGCACTGCTTTAGTTTACTTGGTTTTGGAAGGCATGGATTTACTTAGGGAAAATCCAGATGCAGATGATTAGATGAAAGGGAAAACTACCAAAAACAATAGGATGAGACTAAATCTGTGGAGCCACCATAATATATCTACATATCTGGATCACTGTTTTCTCATAATGAGTAACAGGACCCGGAAAGCCTTTAACATATGTTACGTTCACAGTGAATCAACCCACGGTTTTACTCATATCCTTTTTATACTTTTATAAAACAAAAGTTGGATCTGGTTCCAGCAATTTAGAAACGTTTTATGGCAACTGAGCTGAGGAAGTTGGCAGGTTTTGGAGTTTGGAAGGCCACTGAAAAGTTTTGCAAAAGCCGTGCTGATGCCTTAGTAATAATGAGGTAAGAATAGTACATTTTTCTGTGTTGCAAAAAGGAGGATTCTGTCTAATTTATACTTAAATATTTAGAGGTTATTCACCTTCTAGGAGATTCTTGTATTTTTTCCCTTTCAAATGGTAGATGTGCTGTAAGAGTAATACTGGAGGAGTCCGTGGGGAGCCTTCTTTCTTTTTCTTATATTTACATGGAGAGGGGTGGTTTGGTTTGATTTGATTCGGCAGAGAGGGCCTGCGCTGTTTTATTAATATCTTTGTTTAGAGAAGTTTGTTTAGAAATGATTGCAAAAATGTTTCATCTCCCTACTTGTTAGAAAAAGTAATGGTTAGTACATACAGGTTTTTTAATACCAAACTGATCTTTTCAGGGAAGTAACCCAGAGACAGTGTAGTGTGGAGTTTGTACGTTTAATATTAGGGTCAAGAAGGTGCGTAGTGCTACCTTGAAATTGTGAGCGTGGTAACATCCAAAAAATCTCACCACTCTTCCTTAAGTATTTAAATGTCAATGTGAACCACCATGTCCAAACATTTAATATGGCCTACATGATTTTGGCATAAATAGCATGATGTTTTTTCTATTAAATTTGATCCCTAGCATTTTTTTTTTTTTCGGTATGTGTGTTTTTTGGCAGTAACTATAAACAATTCCCGACAAGCAGAATCTGTCACTGATGCTGCACTTTTCCAGAACTGCTGAGATGAGGAATGGAAGGGCACACAAATGCAAAGGGACAAGGAACTGGTTTCTTGCTGCCACCATGTTGTGCTAAGAATTTTAGGAATAGAGCTGGATCTTCTCATGGATGGAAGTAAAGCAAGGAGTGAATGCATCAATGTTAACAAAATACTATGTGTTTAAAATCCCTGTGTGGAAAGTGTTGGGGTTTTACTCCCTGATATCAGCTAATGTGGCACATGAGGGCCTGTTTGTACGGGAATCGTTGGATAATTTCGTATCAGTGGAAGTTATATTGTCAGTAGGTTGGCTCTGGTGTCCTTTGTGAGAAGCAGACTGTGTGTTAAATGTTCGGTGTGGTGGTTCAAAGGGATGTATTGGCAGTCTGACCACTTCTGTTGCTTTAATCAGAGGGCTCCAACATACTGCAACACTTGGGAAAAGAAGGTGGCAATGTGATAGTGTTTTCAGAGACTGTAAATAATGTCAACATAGGCCGTCCTGGAAGATGGTGAAAAACCTGAAAATAAAACGTTACAATCTAAATTTCCAGCCTCCCTTATCTGATCCTTGAAAACACTGGTTCCTCATTTATAGAGGAATGAATCTTGAAAACCACCAGGCATGCAGCAGTGCGATCAGCTTAAGTGGAGCTGGAGTTGCACTGAATGCTTGTCTTGTACCCACCCCAAGGGTCACCCCTTAGCTACAGGTAGGGAAACGATCCCCTTTTCGCTCTGCTTGACGTTGAGACTCGGCAAAAATCCCAAGATGTTGATTTCCTTGTTATCTGGTTATCTGTCTGATATGTATGCACTGGGACAGGTAGAAAATGTCTTTGGAGTTTGCTCTATACCTTCCCATATACTACTGTGATTAAAATACACTTGTGGCATTCAGATGTGCATCCCATCTGCCAGGGATGGTGAAGGTGAGCAACAGGGACTTGTGTTTCATAAGAAACAAATGTCTATGAACACAACTCTGCAATAAGAAGTGGCTTCTCCACGTTTCTTAGAATTAACAGAACTTCGGGGAAAACCGGTATTTGTTCAGCATATTCCTATTTTGGCATAAGTTGTAAACTCCTTTAGACCAATTATAATGATAAATGATTAATTTATCGCTGTTTTGTACTCTTGTGTGTTTTCACAAAGCGTTTATTTGCAGAATAGGGAGCACGTTTTTGCTGGAGCATTAAGAAGGGAATAGGCCCAGTAATAGCAACAGACTCATAAATTTGAAACAAAAAAGTTAGGGAAAAGAGAAGAGCAAGCAGTCTTAGGCTAACTTTAGTGTTTAAAGAAAGCTATATTTACTTCAAAACCTATCATTTAACATATATAGTAGTAGATCATGAGCTCTTTGTTTTTGTTGTATTTTTGGCTTTGATTGCTCTCTTTTTGGTGCCATGTAATCTGTAGTTATTTTAACTAGCACTCAAATCGTAAACAGTCTCCACAGGTTCTTCATTCTTCCCATTTGTACTTGCCAAATGCTGCTTTTTCTATTAAAGCCGTTTACTCATAAATTATTTACTTGTGTATTGAGTTTGGCAGAGATGGAGTTAATGTTCAAACTTGTATCAAAACAGAAGGTGACATATTCTGTGCACTTTTTCGGTAGATAGGAACGAGAAGCTGGGCCACACAGCCACCACTGGGAACTGTTACCATTTTTATCCTGTATTACAACTTGCTTTTACTGAATATCTTTTTGATTGGCCACCAAGCTTTTCCTGGAATTTTAAGATTTGAAAGTTGAGTCGGGCGTGTCGTTCCAGATTTTGACTATAATCTTTCAAATAAGATTAAAATTTTATCTGTGTTTGACTTGATGGCAATTCTAATTTTTAGACTATTCTTTAAACGAGTAAATCCCCTATTTAATTCAGACAGTTGCCAAATAAATAGTTTCTATCAGCCTGGCTAAGAATCATTCCCTTTTTTCTTTCTGAATACAAAAACGAGTATCCTGTTAGTATCCATTTGAAGAGACTCAGTTAGTCAATGGATATGTAGGGTTCATCTTTAGGTTATTAGCTGAGATCCAGTCAACCTCAAAATCATTAGCATGGCTGAGTTTGTTTCTAGCTAGTGTGAAATGAGCTGGAAGTCTCATCCAGTTATTGATAAGTATCTGTAGTAAAATGCTTTTGCTGCAACTGGTGCAGAAAATATATTTTAAGTGGGTGTGATTAAATGCATAAATAACAAAATAATGCAGCTTCCCAAGATGCAAAAAGTGTTTTACCTAGAAAAATCTTTCTCCGTATCATGTTTGAGGTCTATTAGGGGAACATCCTCTGAAGTTTTCTGGTATGTTATCATGCCAGATTTGCTGAGCTTTTAGAAGGAAGACTTCAATTTTTTTTCCTGACTTATATTTCAGACACAGTAGAATAACCCTCACTGTAATTATGCTGTCTGTGTCTGAATGAAACCTTGAGATGAATATAACCTTGACCCAGAAGGGAAAGGATAGAAGAACTGAATTACCATGTGTCGGGTGTGTAGTATCTTGTTTGCTTAGTATCTTGTAGGAGCAAACTGTAACAGAGCAAAGATCAAGGTTCTCCCACAAAACATCTCAGGTCTAATTTCTCTTTCTGTTTCTGATTTGAAACTGTGTTTTCCACTTTCAGAAAGCTTTTTTTTTTTTTTTTTTTTTCATAGAGGCATAGAATCATTTTGGTTGGAAGACACCTTTAAGATTATCAAGTCCAACCATTAATGCGCTGCTGCCAAGTCACCACTAAACCATGTCCCTCAGCATCACACCTATACGTCTTTTAAATCTCTCCAAGAATGGTGACTTTGACCACTTCTCTAGACAGCCTGTTCCAGTGCTTGACAACCCTTTCTGTGAAGTGATATTTGCTAATTTCCAACCAAAACCTCCCTTGGCACAACTTCAGGTCATTTCTTCATGTCCTTTAGGTTGTTACTTGGGAGAACAGACCAACCCCCACCTCACTACAACCTCGCTCCCTTTTTCTTAACTACTTCAACACTAGAAAAAAGCCAGCACTGGCTCTGCTGCACAAAGGGTGGTTTCAAGGCATGGCTTTGCCTGGGGACACATGTGCACAGAGCACTCAGAGGGGTCTATAGGAGAGAGACTCAGACCCTGGCAGAGTTGTTTTGTGCCTCAGGAGATGCAGCCTGTTACCAGGACCAGGCCTTTAGTTTCCAACAGATAGTGACCTAATATAAAACTGCTAGCAGAAAATTATAGGATCACAAAATGGTTTGAGTTTGAAGGGACCTTAAAATCATCTGGTTCCAACTGCCCTGCTATGGGCTGGGACACATCCCTCTAAACCAGGTTGCTCAAAGCCCCATCTAATCTGGTCTTGGACATTTTCAGCGAAGGGGCATCCACAGCTTCTCTGGGCAACCTATTCCAGTGCCGCATCACCCTTACAGTGAAGAATTTCTTCTTTACATCTAGTCTAAATCTACACTCATTTTAAGCTGTTACTGCTTGTCCTATCACCACAAGCTCTTGTCAAAAGTCCCTCCACAGCTTTCCTGTAGCCCCCTTCAGATACTGGAAGGCTGCTGTAAGGTCTCCCTGGAGCTGAACTTCTGGCACAAAATGTAACTACCCTCTATTGTAAATTACCTAATGAAATTTGGGGTAGTGGAATTGAACAGATATTGGAGGAATGCACTTTCTAAATACAAACGGGTTTTGTGATTTAACCCAGCTATCGAAAGATTGCTTTTTCAGCTTCAGAGTAAGACATCAGCAAGCAGAAGAAAAAGCAGTTGGAAATTGAGTAGCTGCAGAGTCATTGCAAAATTAAAGTCACCAGCCCTGAAGATTACAGCACCTGAACTGGATTGCTTTACCAGTGACTTTGTTGGATTCTTGATGGATGCACCGGATCTAAGAGTTGTGCAGCTGTAGGATGAGATGGCTCTGACTCAAGGAAAAGGAATCCTTCCTTTTGCAATGAATCGAGGCACTCTGCAACTGTCTAGTCCTTGATGCAAAGAAAAGCCAGAAAGTAAGTCAGGGGCAGAGCAGCTCCATCCTTTCCCAGCAGCTCCCAATTACACTCAGGTAGGAGCAACACAGAATTGCATTTCTAGCTTGATGTGCCGTAGGGAGATGATTCAAGTTAGCTTTTGGGGTTGTATAGGTTCTACAGATCTGTTCAGAGTGACATTTCCCACATGCCTGAAAGAAGGCGGCGGCTTTTTAGGACTGTATCTTTTCTTATAATTGTCTTTTTGATGTAATAGATACGTGGGGTTTTTTTTTTTCCACATTGAACCATATAAAGTAGTACATTATGGTGTTGGCACTAATACTATGTCGGAATTAATAGTTTTATTTTATTTCGAAAATGTTCCAAGCCAAAGGCAAAATGCCCCAAATTAGCCTAGAAAAACCCAAGCAATCCAAAGAAAAAATTGTCCCCTGGATAAAACCCAGCTCTGGAAACAGAGAGAATTAGATTATCTTCCTAACTGGCATCGTCTCATGCACAGCATTTGGCAGATGACCTAGGTCAGATTTTAGCTGTAGTGTTTATGATTAAGTGGAGAGGCTCTGGTTTCCCAGCAGGTTAATATATAATGATATTTTAACTGATATTGGGGGCCAGTTCTTAAAAGGACTGAGAACTTTTGGGGAATTTCAAAACGAATCAATAAGATTCATTTAAAAAAAACATATATAAAATAGCAATGTAAAGACACAGACTTCAGTATCTTTCTATTTACAGAATTAGCTAAGGGTACTGTAATGCCAAAAAATAATAGGCATTTGAAAAGAATGAAATGCATCGCTGCTAAAAAGGCACAGACCCGCCAAAAATAATAGCAGAATGTTCATTTTTTACCCTCCAAAAATAAATAACTTCTGTTCATTATAAACACTACAATTAGGGAGGTAGTGCAAGTTACAAAAATCTTTTATTTACTTTGTTTTGAAGTGCAACTGAAATTGATTTCTGCTTCAGAACAAAAGTTAGAGGAGAAAAAAAGAGTAGTTTCATATGAAAGAGGATTTCAGTTTACTTCTAATGAGTCTGATTCGTAGCATTCTCTTTCGTCTGGGCTCTTATTGGAAATTACCTGAGCATAAAGTTCATTTTTCCTGAAAAGTCACACTTCCTTGTGGATGTGAGTAATGATTAGTAAAAAAGTTTTTTGTTTTTTTTTTTTAACTAAATAAAAGACCTTTCCAAATACACAAGGTTGCCAAGAAGTGGATATTTGTTGGTAACCTACGTGGTAAGTTACCAGAGCATCTTTTTCTAACATTTGATACTGTATTATTTCAACGGGAAATAAAATGTTCCTGTGCCTTGTATGCATGAAGAAATGGCTCTGGAGCCCTGGCTATAAATGAGGGGACCTTCTAATTCTATCTCAGTACCTTAGGTTGGTAGGTAGATCCTGATAAAAGACTTCTGAAGAGGTTCTGAGAGGGATCTCTCACCACCCTGCGTCATCCTGCCTGTTACGCTTGGATGTTGCAGATCTCTTGGTGGGGCAACATCTCCTGCTCTCCCTGAGAAAAGAGAAGTATGTTTGAGAAAGTGCAGAAGATCACCTGCCCCTCCTTACAGTATGCAGTTACCATTGAGAAAATGCCTGAGTAACCCTTCACAACCTCCTCCTTCTCCTAGTACACCAAGACATACCTCCATCTGAGCGGGATGTGAGGCTAAATTCAAACGATTCTGCAGCTCCTTAAGAGCCTTGATGGTGATCTAATATGTATGTGCTTCTATATAACTTTCAGTGGAGGGTCTCATTCCACAGTTAATGGGTATGTGATATTACAAACTGGAAAACTTTGGATTTCTGGGATGGAGCTCCTTTTCTCTCATCTCTCTTGCTGCCATGGTGAAGGGAGTGGCTATCGCACACAGTCCGGCATCTCTTTTTTTTTTTTCATGTGAAGAGCACAACTGAACAGCTGCACTCCTACCACATAAATGTTTGTAAAAATTACACTTTACCTGCTTTAATGTACCTAAACCCTACTACAGAGGAGACATCTCTTTTCAAGAACACAGCATATTCTCTTAAGGTGCCAAAATAAATAGGGGGTAGGAGACAGGGATGAAGCAGAGCTAACGAGGATTTTCTGCTGAGTGAGTGTTTGGATTGTAAACTCTGCGGGGGTTTGGACTGTATCCACGCTTGTGTTCGGAGGAGGCTGATCTCACTACTGGTGTTCGACAATAAATAAGGTTTTGCAAAGAGAATAAATAGTTTTGCAAAGAGAGATAAGGCTGCAGCCTATCCAAAGCCAAAAGGCAGCAAAGAGACTTGCTAAGAGGGAAAACACAAAGGCTATGCCCTTGGAAAAGCTGTGCAAATTAGAAAAGACTTTTAGAGAATTAAATGAAACACAAAATAATGAACAAATAAACTATGACCTAGACTATGCCTTGCACTCAGCTTCTCCCTTGTCTTCTCTATTGGTTCAGTGATGCCAGGGCCCGTTTCAAGTACAGAGACAGAAGTAGGGACAATTAGTGATGATGGAATCAAATGTTGCTAAGATGCTCCCAAAGCAAAAGCAACACTTCCTACCTATCTGCCCTTGTCTGAGTGCATGATTCCCAGACATCCACCTCATCTAACAAAGGATGCCTCACCCCATCTGTTTGGTGATCTTGACATAACCTGACCTTCCGGTAAGCAGGGTTTTTGAGATGTTATTGAAGCTTCTTGAAGCCAACCTGTTTGCCCCAGTGTTTTGACTGAAAGGTGTGAATTCTCTAACTTACACTTAAATAGATGCCTATCTCTAATTTTTATCTGGGGAAGTGTATGCTGTGGAGTCTTCAACTGCAAATCAGAATATCTAGGGCTTGCAAGACACCCCCTGACAAAACGTTTTTTTTCCAAACTTGAGCTATTTTCTTAAAACTGCCATCTGACTGTGCTACCTACCAAAGAGCAGTGGTTTTGAGGCACTGTTGCTGAACCTAAAATTTATGTCAAGAGCTCAGTGAACCCTTTTCTTCTAGCTTTTAATTTGAAGCTCTGCTGACAGCACTGCTCCATTGATCAGCTGCACGGATCATTGAACTGTGGCCTCACAGAGCACGCTTTGGGAAACTGCTACCAGAGCTCGAAAGAATGATATTATTAACTTATGATTTGCTACACTTAAGTAGTGTTCCCAGCAGACCAGGGTACTGGGCTGAGTTTTCAGAGCTCTGAATTAATCTCTAGCTTTGCCATTTATTTTTGTAGTCATCTTAGGCAATTGCCTTTCTCTGCAGTCACTTGGTTGTTGCTCTTTTTACCTTAAAGAAAGATAATTGGTAAAAGACTTGATGAGGCTATGGAGAAAATACAAACCTCAAGCTCCACTTAGGTGTCTGAAGCTGGGCTTTTATGCCTTATTTTTTTTGTCATAAAGGGGAGATATCAACAGTCCAATCTGAAGCCTCCTAAGATGGGAGGCTTAATGAATATTCATACAGTGCTCTGAAAAAATAAGTGCATAAGAATTTTCCAAATAATAATCACACCTGCTGACTTTTATTCCAAGCTCCCTTCCACCGTTGCTCTTTCATTATTCCAGTATATAGTCCCTCTGTGCCGCAGAACTGAAACCATTGCTTGGAAATTTGTAATGAATATTTCAGAGTCGCACATGTGGCTGGCTTGAATATGAGGACAGTTTTCACCTCTCATTTTACTGCTCCATATTCTTCTTGTTTCAGGCTTGTAGGCTAAGCTGATACAGTGGGATACAGTTTCACCATAGCCTGTGAAATAATTTTTATCAACGTGATGGTGTCAGAGAATTGCACTGGCTCCATATGGCACGTGTGACAGTCGGTTGGTGGCCTTGGTGAGAGAGAGATGTGTTGGCATCGCTGAGCATTTTTATTCTGAAGCATTGCTTCTTTCTCAGTATGGGAGGGTAAAAAGTGAAATCCGAGGCATTTTAATTAATCCATGCTGCAAATAATCTCTGGCTTGGCTTGAAATCCAATCCTCTTCCTCACTTCTCCTGGATTTAGGTAAACCATTTGCCTGCAGGCTAGTGCAAGCCAGGAATGTAGATCTGGGGGCCCAAGGTGGCCGGTGATTGTTCTCCCAGGCCAGACTCCTTGAGTTCAGTGTGGAGCATCTTATGCTGAAATTGGGTGTCCCTCAGAGCCCACACCTCCCCATTTGGCAGCGGCAAAGCATCCTTCTGCTCCGTGTCAGGCTAATGAGGTGAGGGGCCCCGGGGGCTGAGAGCGCTGCCAGGTTGGCTGTCAGCATCTGACTCCTTGCCAGCCATCTGAGGCACTTTGGCATTATAGATTGAGGAGAGGCTGGAAACCAGAAAATCAGGAACGCTTACATGGTTCTGCCATCATCATCATCATCGTTATTATTATTTATTAGCATCTGCACATCTGGTCAAGCCATGCTGCAGCATGTGCAGAGGTAGCTCCTGCCAGGGCGGGGGTCTATGCCCGTCCACGGGCCTGTGGCCCTTGCACAGCTCTGCAAAGTGCTGTATAAATTTATTAATAAAGTTAAATATTATTGAAGTTATTAACAGCATGATTGCGAATTCTGTATGCTTCAAGTGATGTTTTTGTAATTCTCTAATAGAAATAGCTAATCATTTACTATATAGGGGTTTGGGTTTATTTAAGATTTAAGGAAAACTTACTTCTTCTTCAAAAAGTCATTAAAGGACTTTCCACTGCATCCAAGTCACGTGCTTTAGATCCACATTTCAATGACAAAAGCCAAAGACAAAAAGAGACAACACTGTCAAGAAAATGATTAAATTAGTCAGGTTATCTGGAGAGGGCCACAGCTTGATTTGAATTTTCAGATGTGCTGAGGGTTAGGGTATCTCAGCAGCTGTTGCAGTGAGAGAACTTTGCCATTAATGGGAATCATTGGACAAATGCTGTTTGGATCTGAGATTTTTGTCTCAAACATTCGCTATTAAGCATTCTATGTGGATATATTTGGTCTATAGAAAGTAAATTATAAAAGTTACATGATGATATCTGCTCTCCTGCTTCTCTCACTTGAAAGATTGCAAAGGTTTTTTTTTAGAATCCATGCCTTCATCATAATTCATTTCTTTATTTGGCTAGTAGTCAATATTTCATCAGTTTGCCATCTGGAATGAAAAGAAAGCATAAGCTCATTTTGCCTTTCTTTGTCTCTTAAGAAAAACAGATTAAAGCAGCATAGAAGAGGAAAAAAACCAACTCTCTTTACCACAAGTGCACACTTGCATCTTTCCTATAAACAAAATATGTAACTGAGAGAACCCTTTTTTGTTTTTCTTCAAAGAATATAGTTCATGGTCTCTTTCTTATTTTTCTTCTCCTGCTCCTTCCTATTCACAGGACAGCCTGGCCTTTTTGAAGCACCTTTCTGCCATTCTCAAGTGCTCCAAAACAAAGGATTATTTAAATAATTTCCATTTTTCCACTGGCCTTCTCTGCTTTTTGCCAATGGCCTGTTGTCTTGCTGCTAGGAGTTGAAGGAGGTCATCCTGAATTATTTTATTGCTAATGTGTGTATATTTTGTGAGCCTCTGCATATAGGAGGACAGAACTGGAAAGGACTAGGACATGATGGAGCTTTTTATCCTTTCTTAGCTTTTTTTTTTATAGTTTTTAGCAGCTTATTTGCTAGAACTGTAGCGCTCAAACTATAGCTTATGAAAACAATGGTTGCAGAATTCCCTCTTAGAAGTTTCTTCGCTGAATTTTCAAATTGCTTTGAACAGGAGGAAAGAGGGATTTTTAATTTTTTTTTTTTTTTGAGAGACACATATATATTTCTCTGGAATTTCCCTAAAAAGTATCAAAGTGGATTTGACTGCTTGCTTTCTTACTATAAATAATTTCCTACCTGAATGGTGAAAAGTGCAGGGTAAAATCATTTTTATTGGAGGCTTTTAAAAATACCGAGTTTGGTAATGTTCCTAGAAGCGGTTTCCAGTGTATCTTAGATAGGAAAAAAAGAGAACAGATTTCTATCTCAGAGTTTTTCCCCTGAATCCTATGAAATTAGTCCTTCTCTAAAACCAGTATGTTTGCAATTTATATATAGGGAGTACCTCTTTGAGACTTTCTCTGGATTAAAGGCCACAGAGTTAAGATTTGTATGAGTATGCAAACCTCAAGGACGTCGTTGGTCTCACATTTCTGCTCTTCATGCAGTGCAAATTAGGTACAAATCAGATGTAAAGAAGAGAGTATTAGGAATAAATGATTGAGATGATAAAATGCAATTTTAGTTGTTTTTCTTAATGTCGATGGCTGACGAACAGCCCCTCGAAACTGGGCTTGGAGACATAATTTATACAAGCAAGACCAGCCCTGAATTTTCCGTACATTTGCTTGTGAAAGACTTTTTTATGTTCTTTGAAAGAGATTTACACTTTATTAATTTGCTTTTTAGCTCTGATGAAAGTGTATGTGGGAAGAATAAGAAAGGAAAGTAAGGGAACACAGGCTAGGAGGGGGAAGATGCATTCCAAATTTTTTCAGGGTCTACAATTGCAAATTAAACACTTTGATCTCTCGATGAAGGACAGATTCTGTCAGATTAGAAGCCACTATTTGAGTTCCTAAAAAGGATTGCTTGCATAGTCTAATAATTCCCTGTAAGGCTAAGGAGGACAGATGCAACATTAGCTTCTGATTCAAGCAACCACCGTATTAATTTTCAAGTGAGGAGCAGCAGAGGCAGATGGTGAGATGAGGCAAAGATGCAAATGTTTGCCATCGATAGCTTTTGCCTTTTGTGTCATAGCTGTGGCTGATGCTGGGCTGAACTGGTGGGGCCCGATGGTTGCCTGGCCACACCAGCTGGTCCTTCCCCAGCCTGGCTGCTGAGGGATGTTGTGTGGGGCTCATCTGCCTACGGCTACAGGCGTGACACGGGTTGTTTGGGCTATGATGCAATGGGATAACTTTATATAAAGTCAGCATTTTTTTTTGGTAATAACTGAGACCAGCAGATGCATCAGTCTGTGGTTTCCCACTTAGGTTATGAGTCTGTGAAAAACAAAGCACATAAATCCACGAAAATATGCAAACTTGCTATACATGGAAATCCTTGCTGTTTTTTTTTTATTTTTTCCTTGGGGGAAGGTGCTGGATTTTTGCCTTTGAAATCTCAGTGGGAGGACATTTGGCAGTGCATCTTCTTTGTTACTCAGGAAAGGCTGGGAAGCACTTTTTGGCAAATACTGTTAAACATGTCATCCAGAACCTTATTCAGCAATACAAGGCACGAGATCAATGGCACATCCAACCCTTGGTGAAGCTCACGTTGATCAGGATATTCCCTCAGCTGTGACAGAAGTGATATTGTGAGATATGCTCAGAGGTAACTGTGAATCGAGTGTTTTGTTCTGCATCTGATGGCCCATTTTTATCTTTATGGTATCCATCAAGTGGGCAGTCATGGGGAGAATATGCTGAGGATATGTGCAAAGTGCCCTTTTTTTTTTCTTCTCTCCTGTGGCCAGATAGGAAGATTTTCGATGCTGTAACAGTGAGAAGCTGGTGTTGCTTGTGCTGTTCAGTTCTGTGGCAGCACATTTTACAAGCGGTAAATTAGCTCGTCGACCTCAAAAAATGCTCCCAACCTCTGGGGGAGTGAGTGCCTCTGGTAATGGTAACATTTTGGACAGACATCCTCAGAGCTTTTAAACACTCTTGTATAGCATAGTCATTTCTTTTTTAAAATATTTCGACTGCTGGAAAGGGCCAACTGTGAGGGAGGAGGATGGAGCAGGCGCAGCCGGCCGGGCAGTGCCCGTGCTGGTGCCACGAGGGGAATATCCCAACATCTGCCTTGTTCTCCCATCCTCGGTGCTGCTTCCTCCCGCTGCTGGCACGAGGAACAGCCACCCCACTGTTTGTCTACTTTCCTCCTGTTGCACAGGAATGAAACTCCTGCCTTTTAGATGTTAATAACTAAAACATGGGGGTTTTAAAATTTTTTTTCTTCTCTGAACTTATCCTGTTGTGGTGGTTGGTGAAACCAAGCAGAAGGATCAGGACTTTTTTTACCATGGGAAATGTTTGCAAGGTCCGGCCTAAAGGTAAATAAAGAACCAGCTGCATGAGGAGACACGGTGTAACTGCTGGGCAAGGGGGAATGCGAGGATTATTGTTGAAGGAACTGCTGGAAGCAAGAGGGATTTCATGGGAGAAAGGGAGGTTGCTTGGCAGGGAGGAGGGAGCCTCTTCCAGACATATGGGGCAGCGCAACCAGATGTAGAAAAACTGGATAATGTGCAGAAAACAGAAAGCAGCCAAGGGGAGTGAAAACCATGGGGGTCAGTTTTCCCTGAGATCTTGTAGGTGAGTCTATCCAGCACAGTTTGTATCTGAAGAGATGTGAGGGTGGTTGGATATATCCTCTGGAGAAGAGAAGGCTGCGAGGAGACCTTCTGGTGGCCTTCCAGTACCTGAAGGGGGCCTACAAGAAAGCTGGGGAGGGACTTTTTAGGATGTTTGGCAGTGATAGGACAAGAGGGAATGGATTCGAACTACAGGAGGGGAGATTTCGATTGGATGTTAGGAAGAAGTTCTTCCCCATGAGGGTGACGAGACACTGAAAGGGGTTGCCCAGAGAGGTGGTGGAAGCCCCATCCCTGGAAGTTTTTAAGGCCGGGTTGGATGAGGCTCTGAGCAACCTGCTCTAGTGGGAGGTGTCCCTGCCCATGGCAGGGGGCTTGGAACTCGATGATCTTCAAGGTCCTTTCCAACCCTGACAATTCTATGATTCTATGACAGAAGAGGAAAGGTGGCTGGAGCAGCCTGAGAAAAAGCTGTTGGCAGCAGTTTCCGGTTGTTGAACATGTGGTTTCATGATAAATTCTAAGCACATCTGTAATTAAAATGAAATCTCTGTAGCATACAAGTATTAGCTGTATATCCTAAGGTGTAACAAATTAGTTGAGAGTCACTGAAACCATGAGAATTACATCAGACAAGGACCTAAAGCTTTTTATGAGTTGTTTTTTTTTCTGTTATGTTGTGAGGTGAATTTGCTTATTTCCTTAATTTATTCTGTATCCTTAGAATATAAATACAGATTTTATTTTGTTTGATAAAGGAAATTCAATTCAAAGTCCAAGTTTTGTCTTCAAGCAGATTGTATATTAAAAAACCCCACATCAAAACCAAATCAACACAAATGGTAGTTAAGTGAAGTTGCCAGAATCTGCATTTTTTTCAGGCAGAGGTTCCTGCTAGAATTTTGTATTCTAAAGAAACATCCCAGCAAACAGAACTAAGAGTGCTGTAGCCCACTTTTGGATCCAACCTTCCTCTTCCATCTTCCTCAGATCCAGCTCCTAAGTCTTCAGAATAGCTGTTGGTAGTATAAGAAAGTTTCTTTGAAAGCTTGTGCCGTGTCCAATATTTAATGTTTCAGGGATCTGACTGTGCCTTTTGAAGGCTACCATGAAGAAATAACTTCATAATTCCAGTAGTTCTGTTCATCTTCTGGCACACTATACAGTTTGTAATTAAAATGATGTATTGTTGAGTTTTAAAGGAAGTGTTCATAGTTTGTAGGACCAGCTTTAGCTTTTCTTTCAGGGACCTAAATTTTCATAGATTTCTAAAAGGTATTTGCTAACTTTATCTGCTTTTAGAGTGTGACCTTTACTTATAAATGCATTTATAGACGTGAAAAAGGGGCCTTGAAGGTTGCTCTGTGGAGCTCCATTAGCAAGTGTGAATTCCACTCTCAGCTGATCCCTTTCCTCCAGTTAGTATGTTTGCTGTGGCTATCCTTTGGAGCAGTCTCTGTCCAAGCCCAGAGGCACCTGGACCAAATCCAGACTCCCAGCAAGCACTGTGCCAGTGAGCACAGTGGGGTTACGGAGGGAACCTTTGGTCAGTCTTGGTTTGCGTTCTGTAGAGATGTGCTGAGTGAAGGAGCTGAAAGAAATAATTTGCCTCTGGGTGGCTGAGCTTGTTTCTTTTTTTTTGTTTCGCTTTTTTCTTTTTTTAAACTGCAAAATTATAAGCTTATTTAATTTTCCTGTCTGTGTAGTAATCAGGAATGAGAACCAGGAAGAGGAGAAATCAGAGAGACATTGATATTTTCCAGGGAATTAACTTGAGAGCTACTAGAGGCATAAGGAATTGAAATTTCCCGTTTTAGAACTGCAACTTTCCTACTTTACCCAGTGCAAGGGTCTACATACCAAATACTACGTTGTTGTTGTTGTTAGTATTATTATCATTATTATTATATTATGTGTACTTTGTGAACATGTCATTTACTGTTGCCATCTTGACTATGTCTTGCTTTATGAGCTGATTTCAACATAAGAGGGACATAGATCTGTTGGAACGAGTCCAGAGGAGGCTACAAAGATGATCCAGGGGCGGGAGCACCTCTGCTATGAGGATAGGCTGAGGGAGCTGGGATTGTTCAGCCTGCAGAAGAGAAGACTCTGGGGGACCCTAGAGCTGCCTTCCAATACCTGAAAGGAACCACCAGGAAGGCTGGAGAGGGACTTTTCACAAGAGTGTCCAGCAATAGGACAAGGGGAAATGGTTTTAAGCTGAAGGAGAAGAGGTTTAGACTGGCTCTTTGGAAGAACTTCTTCAGTATGAGGGTGGTGAGTCTCTGGAATGGGTCGTCCAGAGATCCTGTGGATGCCCCCTCCCTGGAGGTGTTCAAGGCCAGGTTGGATGAGGCCTTGAGCAACCTGGTCTAGTTGAGAGGAGTCCCTGCCCATGGCAGGGGGGTTGGATGAGATGATCTCTGAGGTCCCTTCCAACCTAAGCCATTTTATGATTCTGTGATTATCTAGATGAACATGCTGTAGCGGGGGGTTGGACTAGATGATCCCAGAGGATCTGCTTACTGCAGACTATTCTCCCTTAAGATCCCATACGTTTTCAACTGCTTCTCTCGTTGATCTCTAAAAGTCTATGTTGGAGATGTTGCAATGCTCACTTTCTTTCTGGCCTGGAAAATAAAAATATGTCTAAGGGTACAAACAAACTGGGAAGATTTTTGCTGATATTTATCACAATAGTGGGATTTTACGGAATTTCAGTTGCCTGTACATCCTTACACAGAACAGGGGTGTAGGAATGAGTCAACCTGAGTAATGGGAGAGGGTGTTTGGTTTAGGGCACCTGTTTATGTGCCCTCCAGACTTTTGAATGAGGCAAAGAATTGCAGCAGAGAGAGGATACTCAGGTTTTTTTGGCAGTCTATCATTGCCTTAGAGCACAGGATCTTCTGTGTCTTCAGAATTACATGATTAGTCAAACATTTTATACTTGACTTCCCCGGAAACTGACAGTGAACAGGAGTTCCTCTTTCCCAGCACATGGAAATCAAAGCCCAGTGAGCCACCCAGCAGAAGTGCAGAGCACCTCTCATCAGCTGGTGTCCAGGTGAGCTCTGCTTGCACAAGTCAAGTTCTGCATCATTCCAAGCACTTTGAAAAATTGATTATTTCAAACAGGATCCAGAATCAGGAGCTCTTTCCATCTCTACTCTTTCTTTATCTTGGATCTTTAGCTAAAATGAGATCACATGGTTTGTGTAGTTGTCCTTTTAGCCAACTTAATTTCTGAATCGCTTGGACAATCTACGGGTGAATGCCATCAAAAGCTCATAAGGAAACTGATATTTCTGCATTTCATGGAGCAAGTAAAAGAATGTGAAGTCCCTTAGGCCCAGAACCACCCCTGGGTAAGGAACAGAGCACACAAGATATTAAATAACTGATCTGTCTATCTATCTATCTATCTATCTATCTATCTATCTATCTATCTATCTATCTATCTATCTATCTATATCTCCATGACAGTCAGAGAGTTCAAATATTTTTTGCTATGAAGGATTTCTTGAAACCTTGTAGAGCATTCTCTACAGGCTTTTTTTTTAAAAAAAATAAGATTTCCATTTTTATGATAATGTTTCTTCACCTACAGGATTTGAGTTTCAAAGCTACCTCTAGCTCTTAAGATTTTTTTAGGTTGGCTACAGTCTACCTCTCACATAATGAAAGTCTCCAAAATAAGCCTAAGAGATGACACTAAAGGAGCCAGAAGTTTCTTGGGGCACTGGTGTAAGGTGGGAAATGATGTATTTTCCGTATGAAGAGACATTTCAGCTCTGATAATTCTGCTGTCTATCAGTGTAGAGTATTTTTCTATGGTCTTATTTTCTTAAAATAAATCGCTGTCAATGTGTACATCTACTGAAAGAAATTTTCAAAAGCCTGACAGAAAAAGAATGTGTTTCCTTGGGAAGAGCATCAGACAACAAGCAATGCGTGGTAGGAGTTACTCGTTGCATACTGAACCCAGCAGTAAGACCTGTAGTATAAAAAAGTGATGTAGGATACAATTTATTTATTTTTTTTCATCTTCAGATACAAATGTGAGAACTGGATCTGTTCTTATAAAATGCAATATTGTCTCATTTCTGGCTCTGGAACCTGGAACACCAGGTTCACAGAGTGCAAACTGTTCCTGGATTGTACTGCACGTGTGACTGACTTGAGCAATTGTTAAGTTTGGAATTTGACACGTATATTACAATTATATTATTATTGAATACAAAAAAATTACCAAATTATAATGTGCAGTTCCTATCATTTTCATATTTGCATTCATTGTTGTTTTACTATTCTGTTTCTCCATTCCATTAACTTCATTAGTTTACTGTCTCAGATTTCTGCTGGATGTGTAATTACTCATAACTGAAAGAAATCCTAAACTAAAAAGGGATCTGTGTGCAGCTGAGGACCCGACTGAAGGACTCACAAAATGTACTGCAATGCTTTGCCTTCTTTCCACTACCGCAGTTTTATCTGCTCCTGTCCGTGTCTCAGCCTTAACTGGGGCCTATCTCCTCTTGGGACTTGGAGTCTGGAGCAGACTTTCACCTCCTACCACAGATTTTCTGTCTCCTTTTTTTTTTGCATCATGAGGGAACGCTTTGCTTTTGTGGAATCAGAGCCCGTATATTAATTCTATCGTGGCTGCTTATCTGGTGTGGTTTGGAGTAATGGAGGAGTTGAGCTAATGCAGGAGCCAGCTAGCAAGACCTGGAATGTCTTGTCCTGATGAGATGATGTCGGCTGATACATTTGGAGATGGTTAAATGGAAGACATTTCCATTTTCTGCCCCAGTAGGGTAATGGGAGTCTGAAAACTCAACTTGAATGCCCACAGCGGGCAGGCAGTTGGAGTGAAACCCATGTTCATTTGCTTTACAAGGTATATTACATTTCATTTGGGAACTAAAGAAAATTAATGTTGAAAATACACCTTTAGAGAAAACCTTCAGCAGCTTGATAAAGTCCACTGTAAATTTCTGTAGTTAGTTATCAGCATTTTTTAAATTTTTTGTTTGACTAACATGAGCTAATAAATGCCTGTAATACTAATTTCTTTCTTTTTCCTTTTCCTTTTCCTCTTCCATTTTTTCTTATTTCTTTTTTTCTCTTCTCTCTTTTATTCTTTCTTTTTTTTTTTCAGCTTTTTCTGTCTTTTCTTTCTGTTTTTTTTTTTTTTTTTCTTTTTTTTTTTTTTTTTTTTTTTTTTTCAGCTTTTTCTGTTTTTTTTTTTTTTTTTTTTTTTTTTTTTTTTTTCTTCCTTCGCTTTTTTTTTTTCCCCATGAGTCTGTGAACTTGCTTTAAAGGAGGCATTGCTCTCCGAAGTCGCTGGCAGTGCTTAAACACTACTCTGGACTTTAAAAAATAAACTCTTTACTCATCTGCCTTATGCTAATGGATTACACTCCTGGATTGCTGTCACTCATTGCATGGCTGTAGCTGATTAAGTAAGGTTTTTGGCAGCTTGTTTCTTGTCCAGACATTCCTTAGTGCTTTCCCACCTCTTGTTTTATCACCCCAAGTATTGCAACAGCAGCATTTGGAGCTCCGATGATAGCTTTTTTGGAAAGCTGGTGTTGTAAAAGGCCATTCCTTGAAAACTGAAGCACATGGAAGAAAGCAAAAGAGGAATAGATGTGAGTTGTGCCTGAAATGATCCCTTGGCGCTCATTGAGGTTGAGCATAAATATGCATGAGACAGGAGGAGTTTTTAGTAGCTGTGTTTTGCCTCTCTTGCCCTAAGCTGTCTGGAAAGAGAGTTTGTGACAGTCTAGGGAGCTCCGAATTTTAAACAAAAGATGATTGTTACGAGTTTTTAGAGAGGTTTAAATATCATTATTTTTTATGTTAAAACACACTGGTGGCAATTCTTACATGTGTTTTACTTGCTCCATGTTAATTCCTCACCTTTAGGGCTTCACCCTTGTTTCAGACACTTTTCCTATTCTTTCCTGTAATGCCACATACCCCCAGGATGACCATCTCTACTTTCTGGAGCAGGTTTTTATCATACTTAACAAGTAGAGTTCATCGCACCTTGTGCACTAATATTATTAGGGCAGCAAAGAAGGTCCAGTTCAACCAAGAGAAAGCTCTCCTAGTGAAAAGTCTCGTCTTTTCACTCCCTGTTCTTCCAACAGCTTGCCTTTTTATCTCTTGGTGGGTAGGATTTTGGTAGTTTTCAAATATGTCATCTGGTTTCTGGTAGCATATTGAAAAAAAGTAAGAATTTTTCCTTGTGCTCAATACACTATCACTGCCTGCTTTCAGATTTTGTATATTTCTCTGTGAAATTCTTTCCCTGGATAACAGTAGTAAGTTATGAAAGGAACTTTTTCATTAATCACTGGATTTTTGTAACTGCATTACAGGATTGAGTGGAAGTGAGTCAAAGTGATTTTGTGTTTTGCTTCATAAGGGTTTTTTCTCCTTGTGGCTCTGTATTTTTCATAGCGTGGCTGATGATTTTATCTCTACAAAATACAGACATGGTTTCCCCAGCAGTATTCTGTTATGAGCTTCTAAATAAAATATTCAAATGACATCCAAAACTAAGGATGATTACACCGTTTCAAATAGAAATGAGTATAACCATGCAATTCACACTCTGATTTTGATTCCAAACTAGATCATGTGTTTGGTTTCTTCACTGTTGTTTGTGTACCCAAAAGCCAATGAGGCTTTTCTGACAGGATGGGAGAATCTGTATACTTCAACAAGTTTTTACACACTAGGTCTCAGGAGGCTTTAATCAGATTTTGAAACAGAATAATTTTTAATCATTCAGCCAGGCAGCCACCACCAGCTTTAACTGTTTTCCGAAGGAAGTCCCAAAGTGTCGTACTGCTAACAGCATATGGAGGCTTAGATTTTTAAGAGGTGACAACATTGAAATTGCCCCATGTGGTGTATGAGTTAGAGAACATCTTCTTTATGTAGTACAAACCTGCAGCGTGAACGTTTTTCGGAGAATAAGTATTTTTATAGGATTAGGTACATATGTCATATAATAATAATTGAAGCACGCCTATTCTCAATTTCTGATTTTCATAGATAGTTTGAACACTGCCATCAATATTCTCCATCCATCCAATGCAGTTTGTTTCAGGAAGTTAAATGGGTTGCCCCCTGCCCCATGAAAGTAAGGCTCAAAATGCTGATGGAGAATTTTGGTTTTCCTGGAAGGTGTCCTTTAGGTAAATACAAGTGTGTCCACAAACAGAGGAGTAGTTAGATGAAAGTCTCTGGCCTGTATTGTACAGAAAGTCAGATTAGGTGGTTTCTTCTAGTGGATCTCCTTGACATGATCTGTTCTAGCCTTTGACATCTGTCAAAGACAAGCTAAACAGCAAACAGAAGATTTAAGCCCAGAGAAATTTGATTCAGCAATGTGCAAGGAACTGATCAAGAGGATCTAAAAATGTGAAGCTCAGTTTTAATTCATATTTCTATGGTAGATTTGTGTTGTGACATATTTGTATGCATGCCTTCAAAACAGACATGCAAGCATGAAGTGCATTTACTTTGTGTGGGGTTTGTATTGTATGAGCAAGACAATAATTAATAAAAACACTTTCTATCATCCTTCCTGGATTTGTATTTCTTTTTCTTTAAAAGTCCTAGTCAACTGGAAAACACTTTTGGATCATTTGCGGTATGGCAAAGTGAAGAGATGATACTGTAATTGTGGTGAGTGACCGAAAAACCAATCTGAATGTTCTTTTGGTGAACTTATCCTAGTCTTTTCTTCTGGTTTAAGCAACCTTGAAGTCATGCGTGTGATACAGCACTGCTCCTACAATGATTTTTAATCAGTTAGAAGTGAAACTTTATACTCTTTAAAAACTGGTTATGGACTAGTACACATAAATGTAGATTTGGAATAATTGCATCATCATGCTCTTTCAATCCCAGTTGGTTTTAGTTCTGGTTTGGAACAAAAACTACGGTGTGATGTAATTGCCTTCCTCTGATTATTTTTACCTTGGTGTATTCCGTTGCTGGCTTGTGTGTGTAGTTTTTATGTGCTGTCATTTGAAAAACTTGTAAAACTCTTGAGAGCCAGTCTTGGAAACCCTTCTGGATGTATCATTGGTTTTTTATTTGTGCGTGACAATTGTAGCAGCCCATTAGGGGCCTATAATTCCTATTGAGCATAGAATGGACTTCTCATCATTTAATACGGAATGTGATTTTGCTCCTCAGTTGGGCTAAAATCTGCTTACTGTTGTGATTACCATCCCTGGGCTCCACCCTGCCTTTCACCACCTGCCACTTACAAGTAATTCCTTTGGCAATGAGAATACAGCCAAAACTGTCAAATAAATTGGCCCTTTTTTGAGAGCCTTCTGATTATTATTCTTATTTTGTGGTGATGTCAGATTTCCAAGGGTGATCTCTCACCAGAGGAGTATGTTTTTCTTTGGGACTTGCATCACCCTCTCGTTTTTAGTCTCCATTTCAGAAGTAATGATTGCTTACTGAAAATATGCATTATGTGGATTTTCTATTATTCAGTGCCATTGCTTTTTGTGAGCACATCATTACATTTCTAGGAAGGAGAAAAGAAGATGTCTACTTCAGAAAAGAAGCCAAAGATTGACAGCAGACAAACTTGTTTTTTTTTTTCCCTGAGTATATACAAGTTTATTTGTTGCCATCTTAGGCGTTAAAAAAAAAAAAGGTTTTCAGTTTCTTATTTTAAATAGTTTAAATACACTCCATGACAGGATTTCTGTTTTCTGCCTAAGCAGTAAAAGTATTAAAAAAGTAAGTTATGTTTTTAAAATACATGGAAAGAATGTTTCTTACTGTCTGGGAACAGTGTTTCCCTTCTTTCTTTTTGGATGTTTGACATCATTGCATAGATATCAAGTGAAATTCAGAACTTCCTTCTTTCACACTGTGATGTTTCTGATGCCATTAACTCCCACGAAAGGAAATACAACCTCAATTTACTCCTGGTAGAAAATAAAGAGAAGCGATGTCTATGTGTTCATGTCTAGCATTTTACAACAGCTAGCAATATCATTCTGGTGTCCTATTAAAATTTTAAACTAGGATTTACAACTGCTTGGTTGAACTCAATGTCCTATACCCGTAAGAAGGAAGGAAGAGCAAATGTTCTCATGCTCAGTGTTCCTTTATGATGCACTAGTAGATATTTGAACCACAGTGCTGGACACCAGGCCAAATGTAAATGCGTTTGGGGTGAATGTGTTACTAAGGCGATGACTTTGATTTTTTTTTTTAAGGATTGTCTCACTGGTATCAGCTTCATCTTGTCATCCTTCATCGATCCTAACCAAGGCCTTTTTCTTTTTTAAATCCTCTGCTGGAGGCAGTTAAACGGCTTCTGATAGCTCAGGTTGCTTGGTCATTGTAGGTCAATGGACTATGGTCACCAGTGTCTGGGATGCAGATTTGCTCCAAAGGTGTATAGGAAGGCCACACATTTATGGGATGAGGTATCAGGAGAGATTTGAGCTGATGCCAGCTCCCAGGAGTCTCACCAGCAACAGTTCCCCGTCTCCTCTTCTCTTGTTTCCCTGTCTGTTTGCCTCATAACTCCCTCTTGCTCTGTTTTTGTTTGTCATTTTACAACCTATCTGTTTATGTTAGGTTTTAAGATCATGAGTACAAGGATCTTATGATTTTTAATAATCAAGAACAGCTATGCACACTGTGCACATCAAAGGTATTTGATGCTTTCATCCTTTCCTCTTTTCCTTCCCAGAAGTGGAGGCTCTTGGCAAAGAAATGGGATTGCTGTGGCACAGGGTATTCCTTGGTGAAGAAGAGAAGGGAGAGCTCCCTTTCAGCTTGTTCATAGTCTCTTGCCTTAAAGAATCCAGAAAACATGCCATTGCAAAGACACTAATATATGCAATTACCGACAGTAATTTATATGGCTGTAGAACTACTTGAAAAATATACTTTTCTTGTACTGTATGCTGATTAGACTTCACAGTGACTGCCTAGATTCTGTGGTACTGATAGCTTTTGAAATGCCTGCATGATAATAAGCAAATAAATACTAAAAGATTCATATATTCCATAATTGAAAGAAAGCTCATAACAGCAATAGTAATACATCTTATATTTAAAGCATATTTAAAAGCAAGAGACCGCTATACACTTCATAGAATATGCTGCTTATTTCTAAAGCGTATCATTTAAAAAAAACCCTAAGAGCTGATTATTTGGGATTGGTTTTTGTTATTGTTTTATGTCATAAGCCTCTTGATTGTTTCCTCCTTGAGTCTTGTGATCACCTACCTCTTTGAGGATCTGAATTTATAACCTTTTGCTTCGGAAAGCTGTATGCTGTAGGTTGTTGTTCCATAATGTGAACAACACTGGACGTTGCCTTGGGCTGTTGGGAGATACTTTGGATTTCTGGTGGACTTCTAGACAGCTCAGACAGCTACAAGTGTGATGGCAAAAAAACCCCACCCTGTAGCCATGGGATGTTTTTCATGAGCCATGCTGTGAAGTGATGTAGACAGTTCTGGATACTCTCTTTCTGTCTATATATTGGAAAAAACTTTGAGAAACACATTTCCTGAAAATGTGGACAATTTATACAATGGCAGTGTAATCCTCAGTTGAAAAGAAGAACATATTCACCAAGGGAAAAAACTCAGGCAGGATGGATGTGTCTGTGCAAATTAACGGTATCTTTCAGAAAATATTTGCCCAAGTGTACTTCCTCAGGATTTCTTTAAGACATTATTGTGCCTTGGTATTGGAAACTGGCACATCTTCTGTGTCAGTGTCTTCTGCTTGCTAGGAATATGTTGGGTTTGCCAGAGCAACCTGCAGGTATAATCTGCAAATAAATGGGAACATCTTCATCCACTTGGAGTCATGGGGGCCAACAGCCCCTTGTAGGGATGTCGCTGACATCTGCAGGTTTCCCTGCGTGGTGCTGTTTTCAAGTGTGGGATAAAAAATATATCTTGACCAAGCATTGTTTAAAGACCCAGACACATTCTCAGAAAAAAAGAATTCCGGGTTGATTTGGCTAAACAACTGTATCAGAAAAAGTTTTAGGAGTAGGGAAAAGCTAGTAAGGGAGTAAGCAGCAAAGAATGTGCTTTTTAGAGGCCCACAATTTCTTTGTTAAGCCTTGAAGAGACTATAAAACTAAACGTGATTAAGGAGAGAAAAAAATTTAAATTGAGGGATGTTGGAAGGAGGATAGGGCTGAGATTAATCCTAGGTGCGGCCCTCACATGAAATGGATGTTTCTTCTCATCTTTTAATTAGGATAATGCCATCGGATACAGAAAGTATGGAAATCTTATCCAAGATGAGACCAAAACTAAAAATAGCAAGTCCACTTAAGGGAAGGGACCAGAAAATCTTGGAATTATAACAGAATTGAAACATGAAAATGAGATTCAGTACTATGGGCTTCCCATAAACCTGCTGAATAGGTATCTTATGAATAGCCTGTAACAAATGTGTTTATGATCTGGGCTACTGCACTTATTAAAACAATGCAAGAGGTGATTTGAAAGGAAAAAAGTAGAAATGTGCTTATAAAGTTCGTTAATAGAAAATTGAGAAACATTGGGCATACATAGAAGGAATGTAATTTTTGTCTAGAATGAATTGAAAAACCTTGAGATTTGAATAATAGAAATAGGATGAAATAGGAGGTGCATCATCAGGAATCTGGGGGGTAATGAGAAATTTTGCAATGGGTTGGGAGCTTGTCTTTGGGAATTGTAAAATAGACAAATCACTGTAAGAAAAGAATACCTGCTCTTTTTTACCACAGCGAACAGATGAAGTAAGATGAAGGAAAGAGAGACTTTCCCTAAAGATTTATGGAAATATCTATGTGTCAAGAAGCTTTATCAAACTTAAATTTATTACGCAGTTAGAAATTGTCAAAGGAAGAGGAACCAGAGTGACACAGATAGAAAAGCAGATGGCCACCACTCCTGCACTTACTTTGGTCTAGTCCTGGCTTGATGATGTGGTATGTGAAAACAACTGTCTTTCCTGCATCAGTTTTGAGATAACTGCCACAAATGCCAGTGGTGCTCACTGATGGACTGTTCTCTTGGTTTTACTAATGAATAATCTGTTTCCAGCAAGGAGAATCACACATTTTTGAGAAATGCTAGAAAATAGCTATGATTGTGTATAAATGAGAATTAACTCTTTTTTTTTTTTTCCTTTAAATGGGATTATTTAGAAAAAATAATTCTCTTTTTTTTTTTTTCGTCCTTCAGCCATGGAAGAGTTAATAGTTGAGCTGCGCCTGTTTCTTGAGCTCCTGGACCATGAGTATCTAACTTCCACTGTCAGGGAGAAGAAGGCAGTAATAACTAACATTCTCCTGAGGATACAGTCATCAAAAGGTCAGTGTCAGAGGTGGTTTTATTCGCTTGCAGAAAGCACAGAATAAGTCTGTGCTCAGTAAAATAGTTTTAAGAACTAAAGACAAACCCTAAATTGAAACAAGACAGAAAGACGGAGTGAAGCCAAAGTGTAACTTTTCCTGAATGTTTTCCCTCATGTTCAGCACTAAAATACAGCAGTAAGTATCTCGGGTGCCCAGGGGTGAATCCAGCCACAAAATTACGTGCTAGATTGAATGTTTTCACTTCTGCTGATAGAGTGGTTGCTTGATTTTATTTGTGGTAGCAATGCTATTTATGAGTTTGGATGGAAAATGAATACTGCGCCAGGGAGTGCCGGCCACAGCACCGATTTATAGCCGCGTGGGTGCTGTGTGTTGTGTCTCTGTCCAATGACCCAGATCCATCAAAAGGCTTGATACTGAGGTGGACTCTGGTGGACTGCTGATACAGGAGTGCCCAGCCAGAACTGGGTAATGTCTGTCAGCGTGTTTGGTTTGCATTTTGCAATTAAGAGTGATACGCTCTTTCTCATTTTCTTCCTATCTAAAACCATTTTGATTGCACAATCACTTTTATCTCTGTCAAGATTATGGAACTGGACGCAACATAAATGACTCACTGTGTACAGGACGCTTTCCACAAGCTTATACAGAGAATAATCCTCACTAATTTTTCCTACCAGTACTCTTATATTGCCTTACAACATCTTCCTGTATGAAGTGGCATCTGGGCTATAAGACCCGGATCTCTCCTACATTTGACAGAAACACTGTCAGTGTAAACCCTCAGGGTTTAGATTTCTGAAAAATACCAGAGTGTGTTGAAGAAAAATGCCACATCGTGAGCAGCTGCATTTCTCATTATTTGTTTCTTCTCCAGTGCTAAAAAAACAAGGTCTTGTTTGATGCAGTTTTTCCCCCCTTCAGTAAAGAAATTGTTTTTGCCGCAGAATTCAGAGGAGTCAAAGGAGATCGACTTGAAAATTATGTTTGTCCTTCTTGCCGTTTTTGATATTCTAGAGGACCCATCTCTGTTTTTAATTAGTACTCGGAGAAGGAGGCAGATACCAGTGTCACATACTGTGGAAGAAGGCTTCATGCTCCAGAAGTTAATCAAAATCCATTAAAACCCCAAACCAAAATCTGTAGGTGGGAACCTACAATTTGATATGCTTAGAAGTAGCTGTATTTTACAGGAGTTCAAAATAACCTCAGCAATGCTGATCTGACACTGCATGTTCTTCTTGTAATCTTTTCAACTACATTTATTAGGAAAAACATTTGACTTCCTCAAGAAGTCAGACAACATTCTGTTGCCAACTTGGCAAACACAGGGAAGAGTTGTTGTATCCTTTCCCTCTGGATTGTGTATGGTATTTCAGGACACAAAAGCTACAGCTCTACTAGTAAATTAAACAGTGCTGGGTGTGTGTCTGGACCCTAGAACTCAATTATTTATGCTGTTAAATTACAGAGTGGTCCTTGACATGAGTTTGGCCAGAGCACATCTCCTTCATCAGTTCTTAGCCATGATCTGGGAGTTAGCACAAGCAAAGATCTATTCCCACGAGACAGTTCAAAATCATCACCCTCCACCTTGGTTTTGAGGAATGAGAGACTTTAACCATATGGATATCCATTTCTCTGTACCAAAGCCACTTTCCTTGACATGTTTAACTTCTGGCTCTAGATGTGACCAAGGATAAAAAACCCCAAGGACCATGGCTTTCTTCCTTTCAGCACCTACCTTTCAGATTCTAAAGGCTATTGCAGGATCTATAACAAGATCCATTACATCCTATTACAGGATCCATCCATTAGCAAGACCCACACATAAAGTGACAGGGCTTAGCCCAGTGCAGTTGTTACTGGAACATTTTATCCACTTCTAGCACCTACATTCAAGGAGATAAAATACAGACCTTTCAGAGAAAAGTCATAAAAGTGATTAAAGGATCCAAAAATATGTGTTCGAATTATCCAAAATGAAATACCATAATTAATCACAGAATCACTGGAAGGGACCTTGAGGTCCTCTAGTCCAACTGCCGTGCCAAAGCAGGTTCAGCTTCAGCAGGTTGCACAGGAACACGTCCAGGAAGGCTTTTGAAAGTCTCCAGAGCAGGAGACTCCACCACCTCTCTGGACAGCCTGTTGCAGGCTCCGTCACCCTCACAGCAAAGAAATTTCTCCTTATGTTTTGGTGGAACTTCCTGTGTTCTAGTTTGTGCCTGCTGCCATTTGTCCTGTTACTGGGCACTGCTGAAAAGAGACTGGCCCCATCCTCTTGACACACCCACTCTTTAGATTTTGATAAGCATTGATAAGATCCCTTCTCGGTCTCAGTGGTAAGATCCCTGTCTTGTCTCCAGGCTAAACAGACCCTGGTCTCTCAGGTTTTCCTCTCAAAAGAGATGCTCCAGTCCCCTCATCATCTTTGTAGCCTTCCATTGAACCCTTTCCATTAGTTCCCTGTTTCTCTTGAACTGGGGAGCACAGAACGGATACAATATTCCAGATGTGGCTTCACTTGGATAGAGTAGATGAGGAGGAGACCCTCCCTCAACCTGCTGGCCCCATTCTTCTTAATGCACCCCAGGATACCATCGGCCTTCTTGGCCACAAGAGCACACAGCTGGCTCATGGTTAACCTGTTGTCCACCAGGACTCCCAGGTCCTTCTCCGTGGAGCTGCTTTCTCGCTGGTCAACCCTTAACCTCTGCCCAACTCTCCAGCCTGTCCAGATCAATCAAGCTTGATGTAGAAAAGGAATGACTGGGAATGAGCTCTTAGACTTACACAACAGTAAGTGCAACGGCTGAATGTTTGTTTCAGAGTGGAAATAAAGCACATGTTTTGAGCATTGAAGCTATGAACTAATGGAAGAACTTCGTAAGGTCTGCATGCCATTGCTGGCGTTTTATCAAGATGGAATATTTTGCTCGGAGATATACTCTAGTTCAAACAAGAATTAATTCAAGGAAATCCCATAGTTCAGTTAAGCAAGAGGTCATAGAACTTTGTTTTGTATGTTTATAAAATCCAGTTTGTGGAACTGTAGTTTAAATAGTTTTAGCCAGTATGGCCTCTAAAAAAAGCATCCTGTTTCTCTTGCTGGGCTACTCATTATTTCTCATCATCTATTGCATCTTCCTTTCTGCTAGCACAAGCATTATTTGCCTTTTTTTTTTTTTTTTTTTTTTGTGCTGGTTTAATCCTAACCAGTGTCACTTCCCTGGTCAGGTTCAACCTGAGGCCGCACACAAGCTTCTGCTGGCACAAAGGAGAGGTTGGTCCCCGGGCAGGAGCAAGGCAGGGAAGGAGAGGAGCTGCCTCCTTGGGAGCTCTGCCATCCCATGCTGGCCTCAGATATGTGTGGAACTACCCAGGGAGTCATGTACTTTAATGGAGCTGACATTGCTGCATTTTTTTTTATCAGCTATAACATTCAGTACTCCCATCCCTTTGAAACTATTCATCTCTTCTTGAAAATTAAAAGCAATAAACGATGCATAAACCCACAGTACGCCGTAACTAAGCTGAACTATCATTTGGAGTCTGTTTTCCAAAATGTTTTACCCCACCCACATTACTTCACGAGAGCTCTTGGGTCACTGGCACAGTTCAAGAGACCTGAGGACTGTGCCGAGTTCAGACTCTATATACATTTGCAAAAATCAACTGTGTGAATCCAACAGGATTATTTCGATTGCTCGAGCAAACCATTGAAGATCAATGGGGAATGATAATGAAGGATCTGGGCAACTGGGAACTGGCTTGATTCTTTATAACATCTGGAAATGGACAATTATGTTTTTCTTAGTAAAGGTGTGGAAATTAGTGTAATGGGCTGGTTGACTTTTAATAAAATAGTTTAAACTCAGTAAGTTCTTACTTGGGGAATTCTTTAGAAGTCTTTTGCCTTGTTTTGCTCCATCTCCTAGTTGCACACTGTTTTCTTCGTTTCGTGGCTATCAAGCAGAGAGAACTGGGCCAGGCAGATGTCTTCTTCAGGTCATAGCTGCCCGGCCTTGACCTGCCCCAAGCCCAAACCAGCGGTTACTCTGAATAGCTGGCAAAACTATAAACTTTGTTTTTCTTCCTGAGCCTTGGCATGCCCAATGGATTGCAGGTCTGAAGAAAACATTTGGCATTTCCTTTTGGAACTCAGACTTTATTCTAAAAAACAAAGACACAAACAGTTTATTTTGGAATAAGAACTGTTGCTGGATTTAGTAATTTAGTGTGACTGTCAGCATTGCCTGTATTCCTTAAAGGGGCCTGATGCTGTAAACCTATAGTGCTTGATTTGCTGTGTAATTTAATATAAGAAAATAAATGTTAGACCAGTTGTTTGCTTAAGGACAGGTAGTTTAAAACTGGGGAAAAACTGATTTTACAGAATCAATAGAATTCACTTGGAATACATTTTTTTTTTTCCAGTATAAAGCCCTTCATATTATTGTTACGGAAAGCATGAGCGGCATGAATATGGATAGCAGTCGTAATGTGGATTCATCCTACATTGAGAGGAGCAAGTGAAAGTTATACTGAAGTTTAAAAAATTGGAATGTTTCCCGAGACTAATCCCCCTCTTGATTTGTAGGAAGAAAGAAGAATCTATAGCCCTTAGAACCAGTTTATTTTATCAGTGTTGTTTTTCAATCCATGACTTCACAGCCAGTGGGACTGGAGTATTATGACAAGAAACATTTCACCATTAATTACATTTTTGAGAATTACATGATCTTGACCAAAAGACATCCATTTGACTATATAAATATATATTTTAAAAATCTAAACTAAACACTAGAAGTGAAATTCAGTCCCGGGGTACGCAGGGTACGATCCATTGACTGAATTTTTGCCAGAACATTGAGGAGATGCACTCTAATCTCCCTTTTGATATTTAGAAAAATAAACTATATCATGTTCCTATGAAGTGAGTTCAACTGTGATTTAAATTACTGTGCCAAAAACTCAGGATGAGCGGGTCGCTCCTCTTTTCCCCTGCGAGGGAGATGCAATAAAGATACAAAGGGTCCTGAAAGCAGCTTTTACATTTGGCTCCGTTTCCCTCTTCAAATTCACCTGGAAAGTTATGGGATTATTTTTGAAAAAAGTATTTTTGAAAAAATGAGAGGAGGAAGGGAATGGTGGAAAACGTGCTCAGTGTGCAGTTCTCTTTATGGTGAGTTGGTATGGGCAATGTCTCCCCAGCATCAGGGTGCTCCAGGTTGGAACATCACAGCATCCTGCATCTCCTGGAACTTGTGCAGACTCGCACCACAGCTCCATGAGCAGAGATAGTGGTGACAGCAGGGAGCCCAGAGGACGTGGATGCTGTGGGCTTGGCCAAATTGCTGTCACCATTGCTATCAGGAGGGGAAGCAGGCAGGGTTTCTTCTGCCCTTTTCCCCACTCTTACGGCATGAAAAGTGGTTTTGGACTCATTGCTGCATGGTGGCCTTGCCCATGCAAAATGTGCCATGGGAACGACTGTTGCTTGTCTCTGCTGGTAAAAGACAACCAGCCACAGACTGCCCACAGGCTGACTGTGTTTTCTTCACTGGATGTTGCCATTGGGTCATTCACAAGTGTGGTGTCTTGCCCCCATAAGTAGTTTTATCTGTGTGGTAGACACCTGACAACATGTTTGAGTTTAAGCTGTTTAAGCCTTTCAGTTCCAGATGGATAGACTGTTTAAAATGATTTCCTGTAAATTTTTTCTGTGTCTGGTATTTGTTGATCCAAACAGCATATATGTCATTATCATATAGAGTAAGTATGTGTTTGTTCTGCTTGATTAAATTCCTGAATTCCCAGCATTCTTCCAGTCCTGCCTCAGTAACTACACTTGGGAGGTAGGCTGTGAGCAGCACTGCCTGCCAGATTTCGGTGCGAGACAGTCAGACATGGTGTCTACACGTGGAAAAAATGTCCCATTTGCATCCACCAAAGTGCTGAGTGATATCTGTTGCTCTTCCACAGGTTTTGAACTAAAAGAACATGTACAGAAGCAAGAAGTCACCAGCAGTTTGCCGGCACCTCCTCAGATGCCTCTGCCAGAAATACCCCAGCAGTGGCTGGTGAGTGTTAAATTAATTATATAAAAGTACTTATTTTTTTCAGTACTTATAAATATATAAATACATAACTTCTAAAAATTCAAGTGGCAAAAGCCTGAGCAACTTAATCTTCACTTCAAAGGTTGACTTGCCTTATGTTGGAGGTTGGCCTGGCCAAGCCAACAGGTCCCAGACAGTTTCTTAATGACCATAATGATCAGCTTTTCTTGGAGCGAGCCTTATGAGATGGCTCCCTCTTGACAGCTGAAAAATGAAGGTGCAGAGTTTTCAAGTGATGGAAGAATTACTCCCTGTTTTTTTACAAAGTCTTTAGTGCCCTTCTGTGCTGTCTCTGGCTAAGAAATTCCCCACAGAACAAGTAGAACTGCATGCTCTTGAATATTTTATAAACAAAGATTCTGACTGAGATCTGTAATTCAGTTCCTCCAGTTGGGAGCAGCTGTCTTGTTACAGAATAAACTATAAACAATGCTCCTCTGTTGCTGACTTGACAGTAGATTTGAAGAAAACATTTTCAGCCCTTTTTTTTTTTAGAGACATTTCATTTCATTTTTTTTGCGTGAGCAAATAATGGGTTTGCCTATTGGAAGGTGAACACCGTCTTAGCACTCGTGCTGATAAATTAGCTTTATATTAATTTGTGGAAAACTTTTTGCATGGTGATAAGGACAATCCATGGAGACTCATGTTCATTGGCTGAAGGAGGAAGTACAGATGGAGTTTACAGAGGCAGAACAACTGGAGATGGCTGATATTCTTCATTTCAATGTGTTACTCTGTTATCGCATTTAGGCCCAGTTCTGGAAGATACATAAGCCAGTAGCATCTTAGGAACGTAAGAACCAATTTATCACATCAAAACCTTGATCAGTCTTTTGTAATAACTTTTATTGGATGGTGAATAATGCTATGTACATGTATTCATAGAATCATTGAGGTTGGAAAGGACCCTTGCGATCATCGAGTCGAACCCTTTACTCTACAAAGCTCACCCCTAAACCAACCCCCCCCATCACCACATCTAAACGACCTTGAAACACATCCAAGGATGGTGACTCAACCACCTCCCTGGGCACCATATTCTAACTACTCTTTTCTGTGACAAATTTTTTCCTGATGTCCAGTCTGAACCTACCCTGTTGTAGTTTGAAGCCGTTCCCTCTTGTTCTATCGCTAATTACCTGTGAGAAGAGACCAGTACCAACCTCTATACAATGTCCTTTCAGGTAGTTGTAGAAATGTAGTTGTATTATATAGAATACCTTAATTATAGCTTCACCCCAGGAACTACTTGATTGTGACCAGAAGATTTTTTTTTTTTCAGTTTTCACAGAATCATAGAATGCCATGTTGGAAGGGACCTTAAGGATCATATGGTCCAACCTTTTAAGTTAAAAAAAAAATAAAATAAAAGTATTCTACCTACTGTAATGAGATATGCCAAAATCATTATAGGAAGAAAATGTTTATTCTGGAAAGATTACTATCCAGAATTGGCATATATACTGTAGCAAAATTCAGCTAAAAGGGATGCTGTAAAATAATTATGCATAGATTTTAATGGATGCAAAAGTGGTCTTATTAATATGCAGTGAAACCTGGAGAATCCATTTCATGGTTAACAGTGTCTGAAAATGATTATTTTTTTTTAATTCAAGATGCATATAGCATCAATTACAAGGGAGGAGGGTGATGAAAGGCAGTAAAATTATGCAAAATACACATGCCTTTGAAATGTAGACTTCAGGTGCTAGTTTCATAAACTGAAGCCAGTTGAGATCCTTGCTCTTTCATAATTATGTAGGTTTGGTTTAATAAATTGGCTCTGAAGATTCAAGTTGTTTTTCTAAAGACAACTGACCTACTTTTCCTTTCTCATACACTAATGTGTAAATTCCCTTAAAGTTGGTACAGCTGCAGCGAGTGAAATGGTGTGAAGTATGAATTAGGTCCAGGAGGTCAACATTGTTTTTTGCGGTAGTTCAGTTTGGATTTTTGAGTAACATATTTCTCTGAAATACGGTGGGAATTACTGTGGAAGTCGACATAGTTAGAGCTGGCTGGTCTGGAGCACGGTCTTTCCATTGTGAGCCTGGCAAAGTGGAGTTTGAACATGGCCCTCCCCACTGACCTGCTTGTGGACACTTGGATGCTTTCATCTTGGTGAAGTCACCGAGCTGAGCTGGTTTTTCCATAGCGGTGGAAGCGGATTTTTGCCCTTTTTTTCTGCAGTTCTGTTGCTGCTGTCAGGCAGTGGTGGTTTTCACCCCCCTTTCTGGTGTCAGTGCCACTTTGAGATTAGCTAAGGAAAGTCCTAGTCCTCTCGTCGTCTTGCATTATCCAAACACAGGTTATGAGTGGTGCTATTTTAAGATGGTAGTGCCAGTATTTTAAGATGGAGGCCCACGAAAATGATCAAGGGGTCAGAACACTTCTCCTACGAGGACAGGCTGAGGGAGCTGGGGTTGTTCAGCCTGGAGAAGAGAAGGCTCTGGGGAGACCTAACAGTGACCTTCCAGTACCTGAAGGGGGCCTACAGGAAGGCTGGAGAGGGACTGTTCACAAAGGCCTGGAGTGATAGGATGAGGGGCAATGGTTTTAAACTAGAGAAGGGCAGATTTAGATTGGATGTTAGGAACAAGTTCTTTCCCATGAGGGTAGTGAAACACCAGAACAGGTTGCCCAGGGAGGTAGTTGAGGCCCCATCCCTGAAGATATTCAAGATGAGGCTTGACAAGGCTCTGGGCAACCTGCTCTAGTTGAGGATGTCCCTGCTCACTGCAGGGGGGTTGGATGAGACGACCTTCAGAGGTCCGTTCCAACCTAAACCATTCTATGATTCTATGATCATGATTTGTGAAAAAGTAACAGTCTGCTGCTGTCCTACAAAAGACCAGGTGGAGTCACAAAGGAAGGACAAAACCATCAGCTTTTTGATCTTTGAACACTTGGACAAGCTCTAACCCCAGTCTGATTGTTTAAAACCTTTTTGTCGTACTGAACGAATGGAATTGATCATTAGCTGTTTCTTGGAAACCTTTCTCAATTAAATGCCTCTTTTCTTACTCCCTCGTTATTATTAGATACAAGTAGAGATTGTCATATTATCTTTCCTTTTACACCAGGCTGGACATCAGTGGCAGTGGCCAAGATATAATTTTCCCTTCCATTAATGCTCCTACATGGTGATTTTCAACAGACCCTGAATCGATGGACTACTAAAAAATTGTAGCTGATGATGCCGATCTCTCTAAAAACTGAGCATAATTATATTGCTCAGTGACACAAATGCTGAGCTACCTTTCCTAGCCACTTTTCATAGCCAGTGCTGTCACAGTCAAGTAAAAAAAATCCCCTGGGCTAGGAAATTCTGCTCCAGATTGCCCTTCTTCACATGGCAAGTTGTATGGTATCTTTTTTTGCCAGTCATGCGGGACAGAAACTTTTTTCCACTTGCTGAATAACATCTATTGGTGGTCTTAGCCTCCAGTGGAAACAGTGTACTGCTAGAACATAGGAATTTACTGGAACTGGGAATCAATAACTTTAAATAAACTATGCAGAGTTTTAAAATGTATGTTTTTAGCACATCAGTTACTGAATGTGATGGAAATTAAAGTTTCATTTATGCCACTGTTTCTCTTTGTGACACTCCAGGGATTCTGCATTCAAAAATGTTTAGTCTGAATTGATGTTTAAGCTTTTACTTATGTAAAGATGTGTGGGTGGCAAGGAATTCAATACTCTAAGTAAAGTAGTGCCAGGAGCCAGAATTATGTGTGGGCAGGTGCTGTGCAAGGTCTCCTTTGTAAATCTGTAAATAGACCTGCATATTTGCTCAGGCCAAATCTTGTATCAGTTTTATTATTCATCAGCCCATGAACAAAGAGTGTAAAATTCATTTTATTTAGAGACAGGCTGTTAATAGTTTAAATGAAGTCTTCAGTTATTAAAACACATTAAAGCCCAGAGAGTTTTTCTGGACTCAGTGGGCTTTGGACCAAGTCTTAAAATTGAGGGACAAAGTTGAACCTTGCATAATGTTCAATGAAGCGAATTAGTGTGTACACGGTCTCTTAGAAATTTTCTTTTTTTTCTATTTCTTGCCTACATCTGGTCTAGCAGACTTTCTGTCAGGCCTAGAAAGCACAAATCCTCGCTTTCTTTAGTCTGTGCATACAGCTCCTTCAGATGGCCAGCAAAGTAAAAGCTGCAGATAAGAGATGTGAGCTTAAGAGCAACTCTGAATTCTGCTGCAGAACTGAAAAGCCACTTGCCTGGGTGCATTAATACGTACTTGCTACCATAAATACGATGCCAGCAGCTAGGGAAGCTTTGCTCTCTTTGATCTCTCAGAAATCACCGTGTTTGAAACAGAGTTGGATGGTTCTCCCCTCTTGATCTGCTTGCTGTGAGGGCATGTGATTTTTTAGCCTGCTTTCTCCAGCAGCTACTATTATATTTCCCTATTCTTGACAGGCAAGAAGCAGTGCTAGATGGTGGGTTTGGAGGAATAGGAGAGCCAATGCTCTGTGCATACCTCAGAGCGCTGGTGGTGGTTTAACACCTGGGATCCCATCATTACACTATCACCAAGTCGCCTTGAAGTACATTTTCCGCTGAGGCAGTAGGATAATATCCGATGTGTCCTGCTGCTCTGATGTGCTTGAGGATTACTGGTATAAATTATTCACAGCATGACATTGAGAGAGTACTTCTAGCCTCCAAGCATTTGGTTGTCATATTACATCTGACAGTCGGTGATTTCAGTGCACCGTGCAGTCCAACAAAATCAAGTACAAACAGCACACTTCGCTATTTCGCATGATTTTCACAGTAAAATTGAGTATGTTTTGGTTTTCTTGGAACAGGGACAATCTAATAATTATTTCACCGCAACAAGTGTCCAGCAAGATGCCAGAACCCCTGTAGATATAAATCAAAAGGATAGGTCATCTTCCTCCAACCCTTTCCTGCAACATACACAATCACTCTATAGGAGTGTTTGATATAAATGGGTTTCCTGTTGTGGAAAAGTGATTTGACAGCCTCTCTTTATCTGGCTGTCTGTCAGGTATACTCTTAGATATTTATTAGAAAATGCTGAAAAGAGACAGTGTCCTTGGAGAAGAAAATTCATCCTGAAATCAAAAGGATGTGTGTGGTGATACATCACCAATCAGGCCCAGTCAGCATGGGTTTACAAAAGGTAGGTCCTGTCTGACTAACCTGATCTTCTTCTCTGGACATGCTCCAGCACCTCTATGTCCTTCTTGTAGTGAGGAGCCAAAATTGAACATAGTATTTGAGGTGCAGCCTCACCAGTGCCAAGTACAGGGGGACAATCCCTTCCCTAGTCCTGCAGACCACACTATTTCTGATCCAGGCCAGGATGCTGTTGGCCGCCTTGGCCACCTGGGCACACTGCGATTGTGGAATGATTTTGATCTTCATACGTGATGGCATAAGGAATAAGCATTAAAGAGGTGTTTGCAACCTCTTTTTTGTGTTGATCCTATCTTGAAGGACACTGCAGTTGCTGTTTCCCCTGAGTGTGTTCTTCTTGGTGATTTATTTCACATTTGCAAATGGTAGCACAGAAAAGTTTTAAAGTAATTTCCTTCTCTGTTCACATCACCATGCACATCACCATATTTCAAAGCTTTGTTGATGTTTAAGCTGCCAAAATGATCTATTCCTGACTACCGTTAACTGGAATTTGCATTTAAACTGGATGAGCTCAGGTCAGGTTTACAGTAGGATTGAACTGTTTTACCAGATTCTTTCTATGGTGATGGTGAAGCTACATGCCCTCTTTTCTGTCTTTAGTATATACTGAATATCTTTGACCTTCATATAAGCACGCTATTAAATTACTAATGCCACAGATTTGATAGGATGTTGTCCCATCATTTTTCACAACATGCTCACGCTTCTGGCCTCAGGTTTTTCATTTATTGTTCATAGAACACCCTCCCTGTGCTATTAGGGACCAGCGTCTTTGCTTTCTAACCTCGTGCACTAATGTTCTGTGCACAAACACATGGGAAAGGAATTAGGCTAGTAAGTACCAAGTCTTCTCTTGTTTTTATTTGATACGGTGCTCAGGCCCTTAGACAGTATTGTTCCGGTGAAAGTGATGCCCCCACTTTTCTCACTGTGCTACTACTTTGTCTTGTCCTCACTGTCATGTCATGTAGGTAGGTGAGTTTATTAACTCCTGGAAGAAGAAGGTGATTTTTGTCTTTGCTAGGGAATACGGACACGTCTTTGAGCACAGTTACAATAACCACCTCTAACTGAGGGCCCCATGCTGCTTAAATTCAGATTCATCTTTCTCATGTAATATGCATTAAAGTGGTCCCTGGCATTAATTAAAACCCATTTCTTTGCATGATACTCGCAGCCCCTTTGCTTGATATGAATCAATTCTGTTGTTTTGTCTGAGTGATGCTTCCAACTGGTTGTGTAATAAGTTTTTATTGTAAAAAAATGAATTTTATAGAAATATTGTGGTTTTGTTTCTGGCTCGTTCTTTCTCAGTTTTGAAGTATTTCATTAAATCTTCTGTTACTTCCATGGAGCCTGGAGTTTATTTCCACTCTTGTCTTCCATAGAGTTTGAGTGTTACTCCTTCCAGCTATCTGTCTTTTCAGACATTCTATGCCCCAGTATTTTCAGTTGTATTTAATATCTCAAATGTTAATAAAATACAATGACGAGAACTGAAACTTAAGCTGATGTGTGGGTTCTGCCACAGGCTGATGTTGGCATTGGAGAGATGCAGGAACCAACTGAGTTCTCTGCTCATTCAACATACTGTGTTGGTTTCTTCCTGTTTCCATTGGATCCTCTTCTTTGCCATCTTTATCATCTTTCTGTTGCTTAGATAAAGGATTTATCAGGTTATCTAAGTGGAAGTCACATATGTTGTGTTTTGTGAATGGTAACTTAATTCCTGGTGAGGTTCCTATCCAGACAATCTTCAGATCAAACTGTGGAGCCGTAGCACACCCTGATTAATTCTCTAAACTCGAGCAAGTCTCTTCAGATCCCTTTCCCATAATCAGGCTGTGTTTTCTGAGGCTGTGATCTGTTTGTAGTCACTATACTTTACATACTAAGCACTTTTCCAGAGATATCTTTAATTAGACATTCACCTCTGAGTCAGTGGACACACTCTTAGGCTTTGTCAGATGTTCCTCCACTCCCAGGAGGACAGTGTGCAAAGCCTATACCTTCTTTCATTCTTAGTCTTCATTCTGTTCAAGTCACTATTCTGGATCACCCTGTGGAAAAGCTCATTCTCTACCTGGTAATCCCTTTCACTAGAATTTCCACTTTGCCCTCATCTCTTCAGCACTGCAGTAGGAGCTAGGGGGTTACGAGCTCAGCTCTTTGTAGGATTGCTGGGGGTTGATGGGCATCCCATTATTTCTGATGCTGGCTGTTGATTTCTTGAGCAATTCCTTGGTTTATTTTTTTGATTTTCCTGGTAGCACCAGTTTCTAGGACGTGTGCTGTAATTGCCTGGGTATGTTCAGTGGTGGTTGGGTGGGACTATACCAAGAACCTGTCATGCTTCCCACCTTGTGGTGGGACTGACAGGGTTACTCTGTTCCAAAAAGTTTGGTGACTGTCTGGCTGGTCTGCTGCATTTTATAAGATGTCCTCAGAAGCTGAAAAGAGAAGTTGTTAGACTTCTTTCACATTCTTTGGCTCCCAGTTTTTCAGAGCCCAGCTGACAAGCTGAGAAATCAATAAACTTAGAATATGGAGCTGAGGTCAAATGAAAAACTCTTTTGAGGTTCTACTTGTCTGTGCTCAGGCTAATATTTCCCTCCTGCACAGCTCAGTATGGTCTTAACATCCCATATAGTCAGCACTTTTGTCCTGAGTAAATCCAAGGTCCATCCAGGTCCTCAACTGCTGGCAATAAACGGTGATTTCTGTTTAGTGTCTTAGCGTTTCTGAGTTCATGTAAAGTCTTTCATACCAAGTGCACGTCAAATACTAATGCCCAATTTCCAGCCTTTACAGTGGCATGAAAGCTTGGTTGAAATATGCCATCAGTAATTTTGCCAATTATGTTGATCCTCAGTTTGCTGAATCACCTTGTTTCCTGATATCCTTTATTTTTTTATTTTTTTTTTTTTTCCTATGGGGAGAGGGATCATAAATGCATGAACACTCTTCCCTGTGTAGGATGAGGATGTGGTGGGGTTGTACAGAGGTCAGGTCAAAGCTTGCTCCAAAGCCAATGGCATGTGCATGTGTCAAGGTTTCTTCTTGACAGCCCACATTTACCTGCTGGCTTTTTGAATAGCTTGATTATGCATCACCAGTGTGTGACCACTTTTCCAGTCTCATGTTGTTGCTTTCAGTGTGGAGGGGTTATGGAGCAGCTGGCTCCGCGGCCTGGCTGGATCTGAGTTGGTGGTTGATCCAATAACACACAGGCAAGCGTGGTCCTTGAATTGCTGGCAGCCTTTCCCTGCAGCAGGGATGGACTGACAGTCTGGGCTAAAGTCACTGCTTTGCACTGGAAATCTCCATGTCCTAAGTCACAGCATAAAGGGAGGTGTTACTTTCTATTTCCTACAGAGAGTAAGTCTTCATTGGGGTGTTCAGTAATTTTATATCCTCGGGCTCCTATACGACAACGTTTATTTTCCTTCATCTTTCATGTTGTTTTCCACACTATATATTTCTATATCATCAGCAGATACCAGCTAGATTATCCCTAAAAAAGAATTATTGTCTGCCTTGCTAGATACACTTGGACAAAAGAGGGAAATAAAGTAATTTCTCTCCTAGGATAAAGAAAGAAAGTGTTTGTGGAGCATAGAGGGGCAGGTAGAGGTGACATACCAGAGTGGGAAGACCATAATGTGCCACAAAATTAATATTTCAATGAATTCTGTTTTATAGTGTCCAGTAGAATACATTTTACTACCCAGGCAAATGTTGCTTATTGTTTGGAAATATTTGTTTCTTTTTCTCAACAGTCCCCACTGTAAACTGGAGTTGGGCATCCTTTGCACAATCCAGTCTTTAATGTCTTCAGACATCTCCACTGTGTGGTGTGATTATCACCCCGTCCACTTCTTGGTTTCAAATAAAGTGTCTTTTATTTGATCTCACAAACCTTCATCAGTATTGTTTCAGAATTAGTGATATCATTCTGGGCGACAGTATCTCACTCATCTTTGCCCCTTTTCCTCCAATGAGCTAAAAATAATGGTACTTTTTTTTCCTCTAGCTTTGTTCTTATTCCTGTGATAGAGGAAGATTTTTTGTCTCAAAAGGCAGCATTCTCTAGTTTTCTTCCCTGTTGTAAATAATTAAAAAAAAGAAAAAAAAGGAAAAAAAATTCTGATAATACCTTCTTTGCAGGTTGCCAGGTGTTTCCTCCTGATATCGCTCAAACTACACATGTTCTAGTGGTTTTTGAGATTTAATCCTTTTACAGACTATGTAAATAGTTTTGTGGGTTTTATGGGCTTTTTATTTTTCAGGTAAACTAATGAAAAGTTATTGAATCAAGTTATTTAAGTTCATAATTCACAACTTCATCAAAATTCTTTCACTAAAAATTGCCAGACTGAAAGAATTAAACAATACAACTAGCAATAGTAAAAAAAAAAATAAAATATTAGTAAGTAATACTAGAATGCTCAGGTGTACTTTTTAGATTTTCTGATGCTCAATCTCCTACATATTCCATAGCTCCCCAAAGAGGTAGTTGTTTATGGTACAGATTATAGTGAGATATTCGTGTTTTTTGTTTAATCAGTTGGATTTTCTTTCAATATTAAAGCAACCTTGCTTTAATCAGAAAGTATTTAATGTTGGATGTTTCTGTTTCTCCTAATAATTCTCTTTTTGTTTTTTTGGGAAAAAAAGAAAAAAAAAAGTCTATTTTATAATTGTTTTCAAGTTTGTTATGGCAAGCACTGCAAAATGCATCTCAGAGAGGAGGGCCTGGTTAATTCAGGAATGGATTCCATCTGTGTTGACGTTGGCTGCACAGTCCAGCCCGCCCCAGCTGAATGAAGTAACTGGTGCTCCAGCAGGGTCGAATTCAGACAAGCACCATTTGTGTTTCATTTCCTTTTTTCTTTCTTTCTGAATAACATTTTGTCTAAAAACAAGGATTCCCCCCTCCCCTTCCCCTCCCAATTTTTATTGAAACCTCTTATTTGTTTCTGGATAAAAGATGGCTTTGAAACCTTGGTGCTGTCTCAAGTCAACATTGGAATGACTTTCAGGACGGGTATTTCCTGGGTGAATTAGATTTAATAATGATAGGAATTTCAGACATTGTATATACACCTGATGGGAAAAATAGTTTGAGGCTAGATGAAGATACTCTTATATCTGTCTAATGAAAGGGGTGGTAAGAGTCTACACTGCCCCAGAAACAAACCTTGACGCCAATTCACCTGAGCAAGGCTCTGCCCACCTGCATGAAGGGAGAAAATACAAAATTCTTGGAGGGAGTGTGTCTATCAGTGCAGGCCATACAGAGCTGATGAGTGCAGGTGTGTAGAGCAAAATTCATAATTGCTGTTAATTTTCCAATATTAACAAACATGCCATATTTTTCAATGTCCCTGGACAATGTCCCTTTCTTCTCTCCTGTGAGGGTGATGGAGCACTGGAATAGATTGCCCGGAGAGGTTGTGGAGTCTCCTTCTCTAGAGACTTTCAAAACCTGCCTGGATCTGTTCCTGTGGAGCCTGCCCTGGGTGATCATGCTCAGGCAGAGGGGTTGGACTCGATGATCTCTGAAAGTCCCTTCCAAGCCCGACCGTTCTGATTCCATTTGTTGAGCAGCAGCCGCTAATCATGACTCATTTATTTTGTGATGATATGCAGCTTTGCAACTGGAGTTATTTTGCAGCAGAAGTACAGGGACACTATGCTAATTTTTCATTATTTTGCTTCTTTGACAGATAATTTTTCGAGCAAAACTGGTCTGTGAGAAAAACTCATTTGGTTCACATTGTAGATAACAGTAATTGCCATCTCTTATCTGTAATTGAGTGTGATGTGTGAAGTTGGCTGTATCATTTGATATAGAAGTCCTGTTAGTGTAAATCTCAATCGGACCAAGAATTGCTATGCTCAGTCACGAGGTGGTTCATTGTTCCTAAGGAAGTTTCTGATTTTGCTTGGTGCACGAAGAGAAGTCAGCGCTGGATGAGCGGAAGGGGCAGCTCAGTCACTAGCTCCGTGCCTTCCTGCACTTTGGGAATACACGAGCACTAACTGTAGGGTGATAAAACCTACTCGATACGAATTTCACTACAGAGCACACTAAGGGTGGGACTTGTCTTGCTGATGTTGTCAAGAAGTAGGTGTGTAATCAGCACTGAGGTTTGGAGATGTCTAGCTTTGAAAGAGGCAGAGGTGAATTCAGTACTGAAAGTGCCCACAGAAGTCATTTCATTTGCAGCTAATGCCACATGTTATTAAAGCTCAGGTTCCTGCCAGGTAATTTTAGATCTGTAGCAAAAGAGAAGTATAGTCACTGTGGTTTCATCTGTATTATCTGGGAGAAGGCTCTGTGCCTCCTCTAGACCTAATTTACAGTGCAGAGTGTCTGTATCTGAGCATGAGCAAAGCCCACCCTGACTAATTTTTTACTTCAGTATCTCTGTTCATTCTACAAGTTTGGGCTGGATCAGCCCGATGCAGACACCGTTACTTCTCTTTCATTGCATGAAAAAAAGAGAAAGATATGTTGAAAAAATGTTACTGCAGAAATGAGACTCTGCTTACAGATCATATTTTAAAAATCAAACAATAAACCACTGGTGTTGGAAAAAGACCAGTATTTTTGCTAATATGAAAATACAGCACTAAAAGCCTGTGGCAAATGTGAATGAGTTCTATAAAATACAGTTGTTTTGGTATTTGCTAAGGAAATAAAAGAGTAAAGTCATATGGAAGGAGTCAGAGAGTACTAAATTTATTGTTACTATATCAACGTACCACCAGTCAGTCCGTTTTAAATTTAAAACACGTTTATATTTAGAAAAGAAGCATTTTAGAATTTGACCTGGTATTTGAAATGTCTATTTTAGCATACAATAGCTTCTTGACGTTCCAAACTTTTAATTGGTCGTAGCTCAGTTTTCACTAGGTAGAAATAGCATTTTAAAGATCAGTGTCTGTATTGAGAATGGATTTGCCATTGGAAACCAAAATGTATAGTGAAAATATGGTCTAAATTATGTGTCCTTGATCTCTGCTAGCCCAGGCTATTTAGCTTTTTCAATCCATCCAACCAAGCTGTTGCTTGCTGTTGTAATATGGTCTATGCACAGAAATCTTATTCCTACATAGATCCTTTAGATTTCTAGTTCTTAAATAGAGCACTATATATTTTCCACGTTTTTACCACCTATAGAAAGAACTTCTTTTAATGTAGCTGTTATCTTGATTTTGCCCTCCCTAACAATGGCAAGTAAGATCCTACTGTGTTTGTATATCCCCAGAGGACTCAGCAAGAAGATTCTGCTTCCTTATGAGTCTTGACATACATTATGAAGCATAATTAAGTCACTTTATGGCTTCCAATCTCAACCTCTACTTACTGTTGTTTAATGATAACAACATGTGAGGAGCTTGAGATTTCGGCTCGTTTCTCTTCTGAAAAATCCTGCAAAATCCTCCTTATTCAAAGGACATATAATTTATCCCTCCAGAGCCTTGCCTTTAGAGATAGTTAACACAAAAAAATAGTCACAAGAGCAGCTATTGGATTTAAAAGGCTGGTGACATTAGCACTGATCATGAGCAGCTGCTCTTATCATGTTTGATTTAACTCCTTGTTATGTGTAATCAATTTTTCTTTATTTTTTTTTTTTTTCCTTCATTTAGCCACCAGATAATGGGCCTCCACCATTACCAACATCTTCCCTTCCTGAAGGCTATTACGAAGAGGCAGTGCCGCTTAGTCCCGGGAAGGCTCCTGAGTACATCACTTCCAGTGAGTAATACATTTCCACATCAGTTTCTGAGCCATTGGTAATTCCAGTGTCCTTCAACTTATTCAATATTTTGCCAGCTACATCTCTATTAGAGCTGTGGTGATGTGTCCTAAGTGTGGCTTTGAGCATTTGGGGCCAGTTCTGGTTATCCTCACAGGCCTTGCGTTGGTTTGGTTTGCAGAACTACTTTTGGTGTGCACAAACTAGGCTCCTTTTAGATGAGAGAAAACCTGCAGCTCAAGTTAGGTTTCAGCTGCTGTTGGAGACGGAGGGTCCAAACCAGCCACTGGTCTTTTGGACAGCTTTGAACCACAGATGTGGTTGGAGGCATTGGACCAGGAGTCCAGAGTTAAGTATCATTCAGAGTAAACTGCTCTAAACTGCCGATACTGTAAATATAGAGGTCTCAGAAACTGGTGCTGATCTGCAGATCTCCTAGTATGCCTCTATTGCATTGAATTACTTGCTGAAGTAGACAAATAAAAAGGAAAAAAAAGGAATTACTGCAAAGATGTGATTTGCAGCATTTCTGAAGACACATTGTGGAAAAGGATCAATTAATCAGTCATACTGACTCCCACAAGCCAAGTTTGAGCAGTGGCAGTATTTTTGTGACTGCCTCTTTAGTACAAAAGGCAGAGGTTTGCCTCCTAACTGACCACCAGAGTGTCCTTGTGCAACACACAAATGCTCTTCCTGACATCCAAATATTTATCCAAAGCCCTATGCACTTCAAGTGGAGCTGTGCTGAGAGTACGCTGATCAAACCCGGAGGTGACTACTGTGAGCATTTACGCAGGGTCAGTCAACAGGGTATTATGTACCAAAAAATGACAAAGATTTTCCTTTTTGCTGCTTTTTAGTTGGCTTGAGTAATTTGTTACTTGTGTGTGGTTGAATTATCCGTAATCATTGTTTTCTTGCCCAAAGATTAAAGGTGTATCTTCCCTCCTTTAATAGACATTTTTATTATTTGAACCAAAATAAAGTGATATCTCTGTTCTTAAAACATCCATAGGAGTCACCGTAGAACATTAATTATTATCCAAATCCATAAAAATACTTAGAATATCAGCCTTAAAAGTTCATTAGTAATTCCATCATTTAAGTATATATATCTCCAGACATTTAAAACTCTGTTAGTGTAACTTATCATCTCACTTGCTGTGATTTTACTGTATTTTCTGGTGTCCTGAACTCCTTATCACCTCTTTTAATTTGTATTAAAAGTATTCCACTCTTCATCAGTAATAAAGTTACTTCTAAATTCATTATGTCGTTAGTAATATATCTCCACTCAAGCAAAACTTTCAATAAATCCAGTTATGTGATAATTAAAATAAGCCACCAAAGCAGTGTATTAACCAAAGATGTAATCTTAGCTATTCAGGCTGTTTGAGATGGAGAGGATCATAACAAAGAAGTGTAAGAAGTGCAAGAATCAATTGTTAAACAGCTTTTGGGGTAGATACCATAATCTTAAATATATATTCCTATGGAATATTTGTGTAATGTCGTTGATAGTAGGGAGGCTTACATATTATGTGTCCTACCTGTAAAGGCAAGCAGGAACTGGAGAAGATTGAAGAATATAGGTCATGAAAACTTAATATCTGTAACTTCCCCAAGTGCCTGTGATCTCTTTGCAAAACAAACACTTGCATGTAGATGAGAACAAGACTATATAAACCTTATCTGGGAACTCTCTTTCTTTTTATTAAAAGCTACTGATCTGTACAATATACCTAAAAGATTACAGTCTAGTCTTTGTAAGACACTATTACAAATAATGTGAAGTACACTGTGATTTTCATCCCTTAATGGTGAAAGATTTCGGTGAAGATAAGGATGAAAAGTCAATGTCAAAAGAAGCTAGAATAATCAGAAAATGAAGAAAACACAAGAAAGTAGGTAGATTAGCATCATTGGAACATGTTGAATCGGTGCATCTTGAGCCTGTGAAAGTTTAGTAGACCTAATAAACCCACTTGATTTTGAAGGGACATTTTTCTCTTTTTCTGCACATGGTAGTTTGTGTCTCAGAGCCTGAAAGCCTAGTTTTGAATGTCGTACAGGAATCTGGAGAAACAAAGAATAGAAGCAGGGTGTGGCAAAGAGCAGCAAAGTTTCAAGCCCGATAATATGAGTACTGCAGAGTGGTCATCCTTCCTGACGTGAGTCACACAGCAAACTCTTCTGGCCAAGGGTCCCACAAAACAGGGAGAAGAGGCACATGAAGAGTAGTTAATGGACACGATACGGCAACGGGTCCCCAGAGATCTTTTTAGACTATGTGAGGATGAGAGCCTCAGAAGTTCCTGTTGGCTTCAATCCTCCTATAAGCAGAGAGTTGGATGAATATGTAACTGCTGTGCCAGCAGAGTCCCTCTGCTGATCATACAACTTCTGGCTAACATGAAATCTGCACTTGAACCTCTGGTGAGCCATGTGGGAAGTACCTGTGGTATATTTAACACGCAGAATTTCAGTCTCTCCTTTGAAGTCTTAATCGGCACTTCCTATGGCTAATTTTTTTAGAAACTGGCAAAGCCTGCTGTGAGAAAAAGCCACCTTTTCTGCAATATGAAAAAGTCAAATCATGTCCTAAAGAGGAAGGAAAAGTACTGTCATAAAACAGATTCAGTTTTTTCATTGATACACTTAAAAATGCTGAAGAGAAAGGCATATTTGATAGACCATCCTCTGGTAGAAAAATCTTTGATTGTCTTGCAAACATCGCTTCTTGAAGATGTACTCAGTGCAGAAAAATGACCCAGCTTCACTTTTTTGGGAAGATATATTTAAGGAGTGTTCCTCTGTATAGTCATGTTTCAAGATGATCTGATGAAAATTAACCCCCAGATACTTTTACATTGAAAAGGTGGTTTATTAACTTCGGAGGAAAAATCTTGTTAGTATTTAAACAGAAAAAATCTACCAGAATACTGTTTTCATATCTCAGTATCTAGTAGTGACTTCTTACTTCTGCTTCTTACCTGAAAAAAAAATTTCAGAGAGGTATTATCACCAAAACTAGAAGAAAATCACACATGAGGCAAGAGTATCGTAGAACGGGAGCAAACATCAAGGTGAACGTTGTGACAGTGGTGTAGCTGCACCAAAGATCACCACTAAATTCGAATAAGGAATGAGGAGATTATTGGCACATAGGTATTACATTTTTGAAAGGGGAAAGGCAGGAGTTAAGGGTGATGTTCCCAGAGATATGGCAGCTTGTCCCTTAGCCTGGGCCTTTGGGAGAAGGACTTCTTGAAGGTGCTGATTTAATGACTAGACCTTACATCTGCATAAGTTGGTACCACCACACGAATGATTCTGCCTCTGCTTCAAACAGGCTGGCATGCTACTGTGTGTTTGAGACTGGTTGATGATCTCTCAAGCATTTCCTGATGTTTCTGTGTGAAAGTTTGTGGATAACCACTCCAAAAGAGGTCAGGAGAGGAGAATGTTTTGGTTTGATTCTGGTTTTGGAAGGGTTTTATTTCGGTTTATTTCCTGCTTTATGGGGAAGAAGGAGGAAGAGATGGATGAAGCAGCAAGTTTCAGCAGATTTTACATGTGCTTTTAAACATACAGGCAAAAATAAATACTCTGGAAGAAATGTTTCCAAGCCTTTCAGTTTAAACATATACCCTACATTTTTTCCATCTTTCTTCTGATTTTTATAAAGCAAGTGAAAAATTGTAGTGTTTTCTCACTGATAATCATCTGAGGCTTTTACCACTTGCCCATATGGAGTTGTCCCAAACCACACGCTCCGTAGTATAATAGACCAGAAGATGGCAATTCCAGAGCTTCAAATTTTATTTTCATTTCTCTTTGGAATGAAGGTGTACTGTTTTGCACACTTTTTTGAAAACACAAATCAAATGGTAATATCTAGTCTCGATTCAGAGATGTGAAACCTAGGTTCCTGCTCTGGCAGAGGCGTTGGACTTGATGATCTTCCGAGGTCCCTTCCAGCTCCTAATGTTCTGTGATTCTGTATATCCCATTCTGACTATGCACATAGAGAACTGCTGTAGAATAAGCTTTCCAGCAATCCACTGTCTTGTCTTCTTCTCAGTTTTCCCAGATCTCCTTCCTACATCCTAACTGTGTCCTAAATACCTAACTGAAGCAAACGAGAGATTTTCTTCCACCTTCTGGCCTAAAAATATATCAAAGGCTGCTAGAAATGTTTACATGAAATTTCAGCTGTTACAAATATTCCTATTAATTCTCCTCCATGGAAGCATGTGCCAGTTGTTGTTCTCTGAAGGACTTTATATACATATATATACATGTATACCCACATAAACAAATAAATAAGTATGGATAGTGGAAGAGAGGATTCTGTGATAATGGCAGATTTGTTTTGTAGTTGAGGAGACTGCCAGAGCTGACTACACTATTGAAAACGAAAGACGTGAACAAAGATTTTTATTTTTTTTTTTAGTTGAAAAGGAATCTTGCTATTCCATCAGCAAACCTGGAGAGGATTAAGTTATTTAGGCTAAGCGTATAACCAACCATTTTATTGTAGAATACCTTTAATTCTAGCAGAATCTGTAGTTCAAGAACCAGCATTGTTTAGTCAGCATTAGTTGGATCAGTGGAGGTGCTGTATTTGAGAATTATATAAAATGTTATGATAGGTAGATAGTGCCCCATAATGAATTCTTGTGACCTTTGTAATATTCAGTGTTTATTTTCTAATATGCTGGACTAATATTGACATTTCTCTGCCTGCATTTTGCGTTATACAATGAGACACGATGGAGGTGTTTCTTTGTAAAAGAAATAAAAGATGAAGGTATCTGACAAATAATAATTTGAAGATGATAAAACACTACCTACAATTCTAGCTAGGTAATCCCCATTTATTCTTTCAATTAAAATTCCCAAGATGTCAGTATGGATCTTCTATAAAGTTTCATAATGGAACAACTTCTCTTACTTAAGTTATTGATACTTCCAAGCACTGAAACACTGATTTGTTCATGGCTGATTTTCAAAAGCCTTAACTTCAAATGAACCTTGTTGAGATTTTAAGTTATTGCAGTGTGCTTCATGGCTAAATCTTTTATCATGACACTTGATGTTTTTTCTTAAAGATTATGACTCAGATGCTATGAGCAGCTCTTATGAATCCTACGACGAAGAGGAGGAGGATGGAAAGGGGAAGAAGATGAGACATCAGTGGCCTTCCGAGGAGGCCTCTATGGATCTGGTGAAGGATGCCAAAATCTGTGCCTTCCTCCTTAGGAAGAAACGATTCGGGCAATGGACCAAACTACTGTGTGTTATCAAAGAAAACAAACTACTGGTAATTTTGATTTTTATCTAGATTTATTTTCTTAGTACCTTTTAGATGATGTACTTATTTTTACAGGAATCTGAGTTTTGGAATAGGTTCTAAAACAGTGGCCAAGTCTACAGAAACCTTACCAAAGAGTTCAGTCATGATTTATACCAAGAAGTAGACAAGCACTGAAAATATACATGTGTCAGCCACTTAGAACTGAAGATTTTTTTTTATTACACCCGGGGCAAATCCACAATACTGGAAAGTCTGGCCTGTTATCTTCTAACATATTCATAGAATCATAGAATCGTAGAACAATAGGAGTTGGAAGGGACTTCTAGAGATCATGTAGTCCAACTCCCCTGTCAGAGCAAGATCACCCAGGGCAGGCCACACAGGAACAGATCCAGGTGGAGTTGGAAAGTCTCCAGAGAAGAAGACTCCACCACCTCTCTGGGCAGCCTGTTCCAGGCTCCATCACCCTCACAGCAAAGAAGTTTCTTCTATGTTGAGGTGCAATTTCCTGTGTTCTAGCTTGTACCCATTATTCCTTGTCCTATTAACTGGGCACCACAGAAAAGAGACTGTCCCCTTCTTGACACCCATCCCTCAGATATTTATAGACATGAATAAGATCCCTTCTTCCGACTAACAGCCCCAGGTCTCTCAGCCTTTCCTCATAGAAGAGATGTTTAAGTCCCTTAATCATCCTTGTAGCTCCCATTGAACTCTTTTCAGTAGATCCCTGTCTCTCTTTAATTGGGGAACCCAGAACTGGATCCAGTATTCCAGGTGTGGTCTCACCAGGGCAGAGTAGAGGGGGAGGAGAACCTCGCTAAACCTGCTGGACACAGTTTTCTTCATACCCCCAGGATTCCATTGGCCATCTTGGCCACAAGGGCCCATTGCTGTCCCCTGGAGAACTTACTATCCACTAGGACTCCAAGGTCTTTTTCCATGGAGCTGCTTTCCAGCAGGATGACCCCTAATCTGTACTGGTGCCTGGTGTTATTCCATTTTGGAAATCCATTTGGTAAAAAAAAAATTTAAAAATTACTAGAACTGTAAATCCAATCTTTCATTCCCCGCGGACAAAAAAATCTCATAGGAAGCTTTGTGTATGAGCTGTTGGAACAGCCTGCTGGAGAGAAAAGTCCCTTGTTAGTCCCTTGTTAGGCTGGGAGTTCACTTGGCAGCATATGCATTGGTAATGTATACACTTTAAACTAAACCTTTGCCATCTGTTCGGCGGTAATTACAGATGCGGCCTTCACAGGGCGCACAGCTGCATTCTAGAAAGGCGAGGAACAAGTGGATGGTTTTGTGCCTTAAGCAAATCTGCTCTGCTTGTTTCTGACTGGAGGCACCAGTTAAGTAAATTATCTCTTTGGAGATGTCCTTTTCATTTCTGAAGAGAGAGCCTAATTGAGGGAAAGACTTCGGAGTCAGCAGAAGTGAACAAATGCTTCCAGAACTAAATAAGTTGGGGTCTCAGGCACTCCCTGCCTTCCTATCTGGTGCTTCCAGCAGTTGTAGCTATTTATGTAACTAATAATTACTGCAATATCCCAAATGTTAAAAGCTGATTGACAGGTAGTAGAATGTTTTCTGTAGACTCCTTATTCTACACTGGCTAAGCTGTGTTCACGTTCCAAGCACTTCTTTGTGTTTATGGTGGTACAGGAATTAACAGGATATTAAATAGAGGTGTATGAAATAAAGATAAGAGATTTCTGAAAATATAGTTGGAATTAATTTCCGAGGTTTGAGTGGTTAAGAATTTAATTTTTGTGTGCTCCTCTATTTAAATGTTGAAAATAATGTTGATTCTGATTCCATTTTTATTATGTTGTTGTAATCCCATTATCCTTAGTCCACATTTTTATCACCATATGTCAGGATCATATCAGGTTGCAGGACCGTGTGGGAACAGTTTGAAGAAAAGAAGGAAAGAGGGAAAGAAACAGATTTTTCTCTGAAGTCACACAATATTTCTTCTACAATTATGTTTGTTGTTCTGTATAGAAATATGTTATTTTTTCTATTTTCATTTCCTTTAGCCACATGTGTGGTCTGAAAAGGTTTTTTTTCCTTATAGGAATTGTCTTTCAGTAATTCTGTAATGGGGATTAAGAAAATAAAAATCACAATAGGAGTCTAACGACCAAGTTACACCAGATCAGTTTATTGTTTGAAGGAAGACTTAGACATTTAACTTATGAGATATGCAAGTAAAACAAATATATTTTCTTAGGGATTAGTAATTGCTTGTGTTATAAATGCAGCTGTCATCGTAAAACCAAAATATTTTAATTAGAATTAGACTGTAGAAATAACTTTTAGTAGGAAATGGTTTTTCACTTAAAGTCCTTTTGTATATAAATACTTCAGTTTTAGTAATTTAGAATTATAAGTAAAATATTTAAATTAAATTACAGGGAATTATATGCTGTTTATTGCTTCTTGAAGTGACTAATGTATGTTTTCAAGATGTCATAGCTTGAAAACTTTAGATTTTTTTAATGTTACGAACTTAAAATCTGTGACCAAGCTAGAGAAACTTTGAGTTAACAAGCTTTGGAGATTGAAGGAGGATTATGAAAGATTTACAGAGTCTGGTTTCGAGTTGACTGTATTTGCCTAGCCTAAGCTGTAGTGTTTATAACATACTTTTAACAGCTACTGTCTTCCTGACAGTTGCAGTTTGACATGAATACTGCTGCAGATACGCAAAAGCTCACGTGTTTTTTTTCTACTAACGTTTATACTCAGCTATCCTATGTATGCATACACTACTTAATCTTCTTTAGTATCAGATACCTCTTTATTATCAGATACCTTCATGCTTGTTTGTATGAGTGAAAGCCCAATTTACAGAAGTATATATAAAATAACTGGACATTCGTCTACGCCGTTAAGCGTTGTTCTGAAGTCTGGCGCTACGACAGCTTTCGGAACCTCAGCTGTACTGATGTGCGGGAAGGTGACTGTAGGGGCTGGATCTATAGGATAAGAGATGTAACATGAAAACCTTCAGCTTTAGGTCATCAATTTCGAGAGCAGGTCATCAGTGATCTAGCACGGAATGGCTTTGCATTGACAGCATTGACTTAGGAGACAAAAAACCACTGTGTAAATCGTATAGTTTCAGCTAGGAGTACAGTGACGTGGAGATTTATGCAATTTTGTGCAGTTACTATTAAACTGTATTAGCTGAACAAGTGGGTCTTTGCCCCCTTTCTACACTGTGACAATTTTTTTCCTTCATCCCGAGAAAAAGAACGGGTGAGTAAGGCACGTCCCAGTGCCTTTGCAGCTACAGCATGTAGGCACTGATGTAGATTTGCCTTGATATATATGCTGGGCTCTTGCTAAAGGCAGGGTAAACATCTGGGCTTTAAAGTCATTAACTGTACAAGTTTCTGCTGCTGCCACATGTGAACAGGTATCCTCAATCACGCTCTTCCTCCCTGATCAAGGTCGAGGTTGAGACATAAGGATAATGCAGAGAAGCTTAATGTTTTCCGTGTGTTGTACCTGTCCTGCAATAAAAAAATGTCTGTTAATGTCAGTCTGGAATTAATTTTGCTTTACAGAGAGGATGAGGAGAAATGTGAAGTTGGCATTGGCTGATCTATGCGGTTTGTTGTACAGAGATGCATGAAAAATGTTAAAAATGTCATTTCTATATAATAACAACTTTCTCTCAAAATTCAGAAAGGTGATATATGTAACTTTTGAACTTCCCTTCCATTTATTTAGTGCTACAAAAGTTCCAAGGACCAGCAACCCCAGATGGAGCTGCTCCTGAATGACTGCAGTATCACGTACATTCCCAAGGACAGCAAAAAGAAGAAGCATGAGCTGAAAATCTCGCACCAAGGAGCGGATGCCCTGGTTCTGGCAGTGCAGAGCAAAGAGCAGGCGGAACAGTGGCTGAAGGTAAGGGAGGATTTCTGACTAGGAGCTTTTCCACCCACAAAGTGCTTCCATTGCCTGCTCAGCCGCTGTTAAAAAACTGAGATGAAGACAGCAACTTTCAGGCAAATCCAGACCCTCTAAATCTCATATGATTTGGGGACTAACCTGTTGGAAAGCAGCGCAGGGGGAAGGGACCTGGGGATCCTGGTGGACAGCAGGGTGACCAGGAGCCAGCAATGGGCCCTTGTGGCCAAGGCCAATGGCATCCTGGGGTGGATTAGAAGGGGTGTGGTTAGTGGGTAGAGAGAGGTTCTCCTCCCCCTCTACTCTGCCTGGTGAGGCCGCATCTGGAATAGTGCATCCAGTTCTGGGCCCTTCAGATCCAGAAGGACAGGGAACTGCTGGAAAGAGTCCAGTGCAGAGAGCCACAAAGATGATGGAGTGGAACATCTGCTGAAGGAGCTGGGTCGCTTTAGCTTGGAGAAGAGGAGACTGAGGGGTGACCTCAGGAATGTTTATAAATATGTGAAGGGCAAGTGTCAGGAGGATGGAGCCAGGCTTTTCTCAGTGATGCCCAATGATAGGACAAGGGGCAAGGGGTGCAGCTGGAGCAGAGGAGGTTCCAGGTAAATACCAGGAAGAAAAATTTTTACGGTGAAGGTGACAGAGCCTGGAACAGGCTGCCCAGAGAGGTTATGGACTCTTCTTCTCTGGAGATTTTCAAACCCACCTGAACGTGTTCCTGTGTGACCTAATCCAGGTGATCCTGCTCTGGCAGGGGGATTGGACTCGATGATCTCCAGAGGTCCCTTCCCACCCCTAACATTTTGTGATTTTGTGAAATCCAGACTTAACGTTCAGGCCTCAAAGCAACTCTTTGGGAAACCAGCAGCTCAGTATTCCCCAACTGCTGCTGCTGCGAATGGTTTTCACTGCTAATTAAACAGTAATGTGGCACCGAGAGGAGTGGTGGCAAATTCACTTCCATCTTCATCCCTAGCTCATTTTCCAGAAAGCTTTGGTGGTTGGGACATACTGGTAGTGAGCTGAAGATTCAAATTCTCTGAGGTGGAGGAGACTGTCACTCAGGTTGCTTTCTGGAGTTGCAGTAACTTTTTCTATGCATAACTGACAATTGGCTACCTTGCAAAAAAATGAGATACCGACATCTCAGAGAAGATGCTTATTTGAATTGCTCTGGATGGAGAAAAAGTCCTTCAGCTTCCTGAAGCCAATTCAAGTTTGCTAATCCTGGTTTAGCAGCATATCATGTTATGGTTTGTTCTGGGAATGCAAACTTCTGAGAAATGAGATTTTGTCATCTTCCACTCCTTTCTGCTCAGCGTCTGCCAATGTGGAAAATCCCAACACAAGGGCTTCAGTTTTAGATCCCAACCAGATTACTAGTATTTATGTTGGACTTTGCCAGTCTCAAATGCGGAGGTCAGTGAAGTAGTGTGGGAAATTGTCACTGCAGTTTCAGTAGCTTGTTTTAAGACCTTGAAATCCAGCCTTTTAAATGCAGGTAAAACTGTGAATGCATAAGACTCATCAGGCATTCTCCATGCTGTGCTCTGATCTAACTTTATATGGTACTTATTTGTCTAAGAATAAATGGTATTTTTTCCAAGTACAATCAAATTAAACACATAGGAATTTCCTGGTGGCAGCTAGATAGCTTTTGTGCAGAACAGGGAGGCGTAAAATGCAGCTTAAGAAGTATGAGTTCTGCTGCGGGCTAATTTACTAAATGGAAAATTAATCTGTAATTTCCTATTTTGCAATATTTGAATGTACCTTTTGGGGGTTTGAGGTTTGTGTGTGTTTGGTTTTGATTGGAAGTTTGTATCTTAGCTTAGAAAATGTACTCTCTATTGTCTTTTTAATAAAAATAGCCATGTATTTCTTAGGCTTTTTCTGACATCAGTAACTTGTTTTAAGCTTTAAAATCTAGCACCATTCAAGTGTCCCACTAACTCACCTAGAGTTTCAGAAACACTGATTGGAATGAAAAGAAATTCATAAGTCTTACTCTCTTCCAAGGGAATTCCTCTGTAATTAGATCACAGTAACTGCACCATTATTTCCTGTGTTGTTCTAAACTCGGACTTAGTAATGCTGAAGTCACTGGCATTTATCAGGCTTTCTTTCATAAAATCGTTGTTTGCTTTTTTTTATTTAAAAAAAATTGTACATTAAGCATTCTCTACATGGGCAGGCAGGGCAGTGCTAGATTTTTCCATGTCCCAGATGCATTCCTGATACTTAAAAAAATAAATAAATATATTCTGTACCATTGCATGTTAACAACGTTGTGTGTGTTGAGGGTGAATGGCCGGACAGTATGTTATCTGTAAAGCATTTAGTGAGAGTCTGACAGCACTTGATTTAATTCCTTCATGCTCTAAAGCTCTCTATTAATAAAACCACTTTAAGTACATGGCAGTGCTACTGTACACTCAATTTCCAAGTCTTCAGTGCAGCACAGTTTGCCTATCCAACAGCCAGCCAAAAATGGTCTGTACAGCTTTTGCAAGGTTTTCAATGTTTTCAAGTACAGCTTTTGGAGGAGGAAAAAAAAAAAAAGCAGTTGGTTTGGTTTTTTTTGGAAAATGTAGCAAAATTTCAGTTTCTTTAAAATAATAATTAGGTGAAAATAATTTGTTTTTGTTCATTCAATCTTTACTTAAAATGAGCTTCTGAAGATCATGTGTGGCTTTGTGTAGAAAGTTCCTATACTGAGAAAGAGAACATTACTTTGTCTTGGGAGGAGAGGTTTGAGATTTCCTTGCCTGTCAGTCAGAGGGCCAAGGACCTCCCCAGAGCTCTGCCACCTATGTGTGATTTCTGTAGTTAATAAAATGGTCAGATCCAGACCCTGACCAGGAGACAGGTTTCTGGAACTACATTTTGAAATCATAAGATGCCTTCTGTGTCAAAGACGCTCTATCAATACATGCCAGTGGAGCCAGGTTATCACTTGGGAGCAACGGGTTCTCAGGAATTCATATGGGAGTGTCAAAATGAAGCTTTACTCTTGAGCCTGAAAAGCTCAGAGTGGCTTTGGAGGCCAAATTTTCCCATGAAAGCTAAACCAGATGATTTTTTTTTTTTTTTTTAAAGTCAGATATAATCAGTATAAAATACGTTTGCTTAAATGAAGAATTAAAAAATACCTATTGGAAGACAAGTGCAAAATAAATGCAGAATATTTTAGATCTTTTTTTGTAAAGATGACACGAAAACACTCAGCTGATAAACCTAGTGCAAATTGAAGTCTAGACTGGAAACCACAAAGGGAGTTTCAGTTTTACCAGCTAACAAATGCTCAATGAAAAAAAAATGAGAGCTGATGTCACCAGAGAGCCCGTCAAGATCTCAGAGCAGGGAGGGAGCATAACCAGTGTAAATCCAGAATAGAGCTGAGATCATCGCAGTAATATGGTGGGCAACTTAAAGGCGTGGAATTTTCCAGATGGAGTCCTAAAAGGTTCCCACAAAAATGTACATGAAAAAAAAAATGTGTGCAGTTACACTCTCTGACCCAAACCCGAGTTTTTTCCATGCACACTTGAGGATTTGTGGATCTGTGTGCGCTTTTGTGCATTCCTAGTCAAGTAAAGGTCTTAAATTTCTGTGTTTGTCTCAGCACAGCCAACGGACTGGTGAAACTACGCTTCCTGGTCAGCACCCCTGGCAGATGCTACATTAAAAAATAAAAGGACTACTAAAACTGTATCCAGTTTTGGAGTGACCAGTATAAGAGAGACAGATCTACTGAAAAGAGTTCAATGGGAGCTACGAGGATGATTAAGCGACTTGAACATCTCCCCTGTGAGGAAAGGCTGAGAGACCCGGGGCTGTTTAGTCTGGAGAAGAGAACACTGAGAGGGAATCTTGTTCGTGTCTATAAATATCTGAGGGGTGGCAATCAAGTGAAAGGGGGCAGTCTCTTTTCTGTGGTGCTCAGTAATAGGACAAGAAATAACAGGTACAAACTAGAACACAGGATGTTCCACCTCAACAGGTGGAGAAACTTCTTTCCTGTGAGGGTAATGGAGCCTGGAACAGGCTGCCCAGAGAGGTTATGGAGTCTCTTTCTCTAGAGCCTTTCAGCCCCAACCTGGATCTGTTCTTGTGTGGCCTGCCCTGGGTGATACTGCTCTGGCAGGGGGGTTGGTTAGGCTCAATGATCTCTTGAGGTCACTTCCAACCCCTACCATTCTATGGTTCTATATAAGAACATGACATTACAAGAAGATGCTTGTTTAGTGACTTGAGTCATAAGATGAATGTGTTCTGTGTGCAGGACCTTCATACTAGGCCACAGAAAACTTCTCTTAGTATTAAATATACATGAATGCCAAAGAACTAAGTTCTGATGTAGCTTCTTGGAGAAGGAGGAGACGGTCATGGTGTCTGGTCCCAAGGCCTTACTCTTCCTCTTAGCACTTACTCCTGCAGAAAAAAATGTATTTCTGATCTATCATGCGTGAGAGGTAATCTATCATTTTGGAGTACTGACCTTGATTTTCATTTTTCCCTAATGTCAGGCTCCCTTTGTTAACTTCTCTTCATTTTATGGTATGCAGCCATTTTGCAGCAGTCTCTGCAGTTGAGGGTCTGTAATTGAGCAGCGAATCTTTCAGGCGTAAGTAGGCATCTATTATTTTGACAACATTCAGTCAGTTCTGAACTTACTGTAATAATTTTTGTCCTGAGGAGAGAAGTAAATCAAGGTTGTGACTGTATCCAGTCATCCAGAGACCCTGCAGCACTCCTCACGGGGCTGTTAATCCAGTGGTCCTACCCAGTTGCCGTCTCTGGTAACTGCATGCTGTCTTGTGTAGAAGTTTTTGAAAACATCTCTTCTTTTTTTTTTCCCGCTTCTCTGAGCCTACTGAGGGGAGTCAAGTAACTTCTGGGCTCCAGTCTTAGTGTGGGCTGAAGAATAAACTACTGACAGAGCTCTTCTTTTACTAGTTTAAATAAGCACAAAACTGAGCTTGCAACTGTAAACAGTGTGGCTGGTTTTACTTTCTATGGGAATTTGCAGCTAGAGATCTCGAAACACTTTAGACATTATTTTCTTGGCTTCAGTAATGTTCCCCAAAGAGGTTATTATCTCCATTTTTTTGTAGCTGAGTAGAGTCAAGTGCTGAATGATCATACTCCAAAATTGACTGCAAAACCTGTGTTTGGGGTTGCATGCTTGGTACAGGTGATTTCCATATAGCATTTTTTAGTTTATAAGGAACTTCAGGAACATACTTTGTCCCAAGACAATCACACTAGGTTCTTTCTCTAGTGCACATCATCACCAGCAGTGAAGGTTTTGCAAAATAAATTAAACCTCCCAGGTTTAATTTGAATACAGAACCACAAACATCCTATTTGCTTGCTTTCTCAGAGAGAACTTTTCTTTAGGTTCCTGGCTAAAATGACAAATAGAATCTGTAGCAGATCTGGGAGCAGAACCCAGGAGGGCTGAGATTTAGTTTTGTGTTTTCCCCACTAAATAGTATTCCTCCTTTCTCCTACTTGCAGCTTGGAATGGAAAATTACTTCAATCATACCTAGCTCAGATTTATGGTCTAAAGTGCTGTCTGCATCTCTGCACTGCCTGGGCTGGGACTGCAGCTCCCCTTTCACAGGGTCCCTTTGTCCTGGCAGCAGCAGTTTCTCCAGCCACCCTTGCCGGCTACCCTGCACCTCCTTCTCTGGGCTCTGCCCGATCCAGAGGCCATATATGGCAATAGACTTCATGGTAATAATGCAGGAGAAATGATACAGGGGTTGTCTTGGTTGAGTATGTCAGAAAAGTATTTTTAAGGAATACACAGGCACTAAAGATAGGCTTGTTGGCTGCTAGTCTGCTGGAATCTCATCCCCCCTTTTCTCAGACAAATGGCAGTAAGGCAGAAAGATGGATCTTTTCAGGCTAGAGGATGTTTGGGGATGATGTTTTGCAGGACAGAAGGTAAAGGGTGTTTCTTTTTGAGACTTAAAGCATAGGCTGTGATGTAATAGTTTCTGCTTTTCCTCTAATTATCTAGGTAAACTCCTTGGGCCATTTCTTCTCTGCAAAATGCTGAGAGTTTTGGTGCTCTCTCAAGGAGGAGAAGATTGACACTAATGTATGTAATGTGTAAGGGTCCAAAAGAGAGAGAAAATGAGAAATTAGTCATGCCAAAATGATGAAGAGTCCCAGAAAGTCAATACTCCTCCGGCACTGCAAAAAGGAATATTTCAGGAATGAGAAATGCTGAGTTACGTCTGCAGCCAAAGACTTTTCCCTCTGCTGTGTTGTGCATAAGCAGATTTCAGCTTTGCCATATTCCTATCTTCAGAGTTAAGCAGCAGAGGAGGGAGAATACAGCCCATCCCATTCATTTCTAGCAATTCCTGTTATTTGCAAAACACACGGCTATGTGGGGACGAGGGAGTGAATTGGCTGGATGAATTTATAGCCTGGTTACGTGTGGAAGTAAAGCACATAAGCACTCGGGCCGTCAGCTTTCGCCCAAATCACCTTTGAACTTGATCATATTAAAAGTGTAAGCTTCTCCTGGGAGTTTAATGACAACACGAGGTGAGACAAGCTGCTGTAATCACATCCCTGTGGTAAGCACAGCCTGTGGGGCTGAGAGAGTTGGGGTTATTCAGTCTGGGGAAGAGAAGGCTGCCAGACCTTCTGGTGGCCTTCCAGGATCTGAAGGGGGCCTACAAGAAAGCTGGAGAGGGACTTTATAGGATGTCAAGTAGCAATAGGACAAGGGGGAACGTATCCAAACTAGAGGAGGGTAGAGTTAGATTGGACGTTAGGAAGAAGTTTCTCCCCATGAGGGTGGTGAGACCCTGGAACAGGTTGCCCAGAGAAGCGGTGGAAGCCCCATCCCTGGAAGTTTTTAAGGCCAGGCTGGATGGGGCTCTGGGCAACCTGCTCTGGTAGGAGGTGTCCCAGCCCATGGCCGGGGGATTGGAACTTGATGACCTTTAAGGTCCCTTCCAGCTCTGACGATTCTATGATTCTATGAATTCATCCCCCAGGAGAGAGGTCTGCAAGCTCCTCAAATGCAGGATGAATTTCAGTCTTATTCCTTATCAGGCTCCAAAGAGGTCAAGCACAAGGAATCAACTACAAATCTAGCACTTTTACTCGAGGATTTGTTGGGTTTCTGTGTGGCAGTGTCTGCCTGGCAAGCAGCTGGCTTTCTGATTCTACTGCGAGGCCCATGCTTTTTATCTGAAGCCTGGATGTTGGACGGTACCTGAAGAGTCTAGTTTAATGCCTCTGACTTTGCTCGGTGAGAGAGTAAGTGTAGGGCAGGTATTTTGCCTCCAGTCCTGGTGTGTAGTTTAAAATAAGAGACAAAAAATGTAGAAATTTGTAGGTGAGTGAGGTGTGAAGGTTTTATAGTAAATATTAGTACTAGTGTAGTAAGATGGTTTTAAAGAGAGATGTATTCCAGACACAGCATGTGTCAGAAATTCCACTGATTTCACCTGTCATTGTCAATGGCTCAGGGCAGGGAATCTTTCCAGCTTTTCTACCTGCAAATATTTCCTTTCTGTTCCTCATGTCACTGCACTCAATGCATTACACTGGTGTATAGCTTGATCCAGCTAGGGATTCAAGACCTTCCTATAATATAAATAAGGAATAATAATATAGTTCAGAGTGCACAGGCTTTTTCCAGGTCTGCATTTGAAAGAGGCAGTTCTGAAGTCTGCTAATTGTAACATTGTGATGGTAACTGTGGTATTTAAAATTCTTGTGATGGAATAACAGAAGGTTATTTAGTTTTGAGGCTGTCCAAAGAAATGAAAGGTCTTCAGTTTTCTGATTACATTTGCTCATATATTTTGAGTATTCGAATACTTAATCTGTTTATGATCTCAGTTTGATTTTCCTGGCAGATCACCCTGTGTGAGTGTGTATGTGTAATGCACAAAGGCATTTGTGGTAAGAAAAAGTGAATGCTTTCCCTTTCCTGATATGTGAGAAAACCTAAACGGTGCTTCTCTATAATGGAGTATGCGCTGTTATAAATTATTCTCAGTATGCCCTTCTAGATTATGCCATTTTATTAAACACATTTGAGAATTCCTTTTATTTGGTTTCTAATTTTGGAGCCATCCAGGTACGTTTATTTATATTTTCACACATTTTATTGCCATGGATAAAAATGTGTTGACCTCCTTTCCCCACTCTTGCTCACAACAATTTTTTTAAAAATGAAAATAGTGTTCTTTTGTTTTCATATGATGCCAGGAGATGGAACACAGAGAAAATTGACAAGAACTCCGAGTCTTGTGAGTGAAACGATGCGAGTTGGCAACAGTGGTGGAATGTTTTATCCTTAAAATTTGGAGTTAAAGCTATAAGCATGTGAAAACCACATTTATAATGGCAGCTGTCTGCAAACATAATTATAGAGAGTACATCCAGGCAACCATTATATATTAAAGGCATTTCATCCTGGTGAGCTATAAAAGTATGAGTTTTATGCCGTGCATCAAATACATTTATATTGCACATAGAAGGTGATGAGCTGGTCGTTGCCAGTGAACCCAGATGAAGTGTTGGATTCTTGAATATGCATTTACTTCAGATCCTTCCACAAACTTCCATTTGACAGTGTGTCATTTTTTTAATCAAAATTTAATTACAACCCAATTAAGCACTTAAACTTCTCCTTAAATATGTGAGGTATGATAAGAACCGGATTTACTTGAGTGCATGACTTTGCACATACTATTCAGTTAGTGCTGCCAAATCATTTCCCTCTGTTCTGTCTGTAACTCCCATTACTATCTGCCTTTGCCAAAATTAACGAACTGTGCGGTGTGAACAGATGCTGAAAACATGAGCCATTGAATCAGGGTCATGCAGGAGACAGCAATGAAATGTTCCCAGAAACTCTATGGATTTCTCTAGGAAGAAAACAGTGTGTTTACACTACACTCGGGACCAGCAATTGAAAATAAAACAACACACATAAAAAAAATTCTTATGATTTGGGGGAATTCAGGGCTGTGTTTAACTCTGAGGTACAAGTGATCTGCAACAGCTACGTCTAAATTTTCTGTTACAAAGGGCATTAAGTGTCATGAAATATTGTGCTTATGTTTCTGGGACAAGATATAGGGAAGTTCAGAGAGTCAAGAAAGGATGCTGAAGTGTTTTAAGATATTAGCTCAGAAATAAAAGTTTATTTCCCTCCTCTGTGGAGGTTTTTTTACGTGACTTTGAGTGAGTGATTTAATCTTTCTTTTGTTCCTGAGTTCTCCATCTGTAAAATGGGGCTGGTGCTCTTTCTTTCTTTATGGCATATAATGCTTTTAATTTATAATGTGCTCATGGGTTGTAGCAATAGGGTCTTTGTAAGCCCTTAAACATTTGATTTGTTTAGCTTCACCCTTAAAGCTTCACTTTAATGCTGGGAAGGTGTTTGGTGCCATCTTTAGCTCTTTAATAGTTTCCACAGCAAAATTGTTCTGTTCAAAACTAAAAAGACATTGTTTGTTGTTTTAATTTTCCTCTCCTTGAAAGAAATCTGGATTTTTACATTGCTATTTTCCCTGGAACTAGGAGTTCTCAGGCTAGATCCTCCTCTCCGCCAGCCAGGCTTGCTGTAAACAGTGCAAAGGGAGGAGCTGGATGTGTAAACGCATACATGTACATGTAAAGGGGAAAGTTTGCATGTCTAAAGGTAATGCTTCCAGCAGAGTAGGGTGGTTTTCTTACTTTGCTTGCTTGACTCTGCCGTCCTTGCGTGGCTGTAATCAGCCGTGTAGAGCTCAGCACCCCCTCAGCATGAGTCTGGATAGAGAGTCAGGAGCTGTTCTCATCAGTACATCAGCAATTTCAGACATAATGGGCTGGTGGTAACCTCACGAGAGGTAAAATACTTAATTATGTCCATGGGGAATCATCACACATCTTTACTTATCACATATTTTACAATTACATAGTTTCAAGCTTTTGAATTCTTCAAATTCTGTCAAAATCTCAGTGAATTCTGGATTTTTCTTCAACTTTTTAAAAGCAAACAGTGCCATTCCCATTTCCTACAAACACATTTACAATTACTTTGACCTAAACCTTTATGGCAATGTGCAAGTCTAATACAAAAATGCCACAAAATACCATTGGCACAGTACTAACTGTAAGTCGATCAGCACTTCATTAGTTCTCCAAGAGCAAAAAAAACCCAAGAGCACCTGGATAATGCGTTATGCAAAACTCATGTCCTTTGACTTGTGGGACCTTGGATTTAATCCCACTTTTTCGTCATTGTAATGAAATTAATTTGGTGGTGTCAGCTGAGTTCGTATTGCAAAACTAGCACATGGAAATCAGCAGTGCTGTTGAGGTTTTTTTTTACACTCAGGAGAGCCTTGGAGCTTAACTTTGTCTAGGAACTGAAACCTTCCACCTCTAGACATTATGTCTCCTCCAGGTCATCCATGAAATCACTTAGGGAGACAGTGTGGAGAAGTTGGTGTGGTGACAGCCTGCCTGACACCTGCCAGCCTCGTAAATGTCCATATGTTTCTCCTTCCCATCTCCCTTCACATTCCTAGAGCATTTCTCTGGTTTGTATTTTATGAATAATGAATAATTTTTACCTTGTCTCCTAAGGTGATAAAAGATGTGAGCAGCAACTGTACGGGAGCTGTAGACTCTGATGGGCCATTGTCTAGTTCTCCAGTGCACAAGACAGAGCTGGAAAAGGTAGTTATCAAAATGATGGATGCAAAATTCCTTATGATTACTTATTAAAGGGGTACCTCTAGACTCTGGATGTAAATAGTTGTTTACCTGTTTCAGGCTATTAGTCCCTGCATTCTTTGTGTTTGTTTGGGTATGTGCACACATCTTACAGAGTTAAGACTTCTTGCCATGTCTGTTCATTTGGCCACAAGCAACCAGACAACTGGCTCATATCCATGAGCAGCTTCTCTGGCCACTTAGAAGGGTGCAGACCAAGTGGGTCCGATGCGGAGACACTCTCCATCAAGTGGAAAGACCAAGCAGGGTTGTGACTTTCAGGGAAAAAGAGCTGAATATTACACAAAAGTTTTAAGGGAAAGTCTTTTATTTTGGGGAATTTAGCTCTTGAAGAGCTGCCTGGGTGTGCTGAAGTCACTGTTTTGGCAGAGCCTTTTAAGCATTTGTGCCTCAATACAGAAACTTGGCTATTCACATGTGGTTGTCTCTGCTGCCTTGACTCAGCAGGATATGACAGCAAGAATCAGAAGACAGGCTGAGAGAGTTGGGGTTATTCAGTCTGGGGAAGAGAAGGCTGCCATGAGACCTTCTGGTGGCCTTCCAGGATCTGAAGGGGGCCTACAAGAAAGCTGGAGAGGGACTTTTTACTATGTCAGGTTGTGATAGCACAAGGGGGAATGGATCCAAACTAGAGGAGGGTAGATTTAGATTGGTCGTTAGGAAGAAGTTCTTCCCCATGAGGGTGGTGAGACCCTGGAACAGGTTGCCCAGAGAGGTGGTGGAAGCCCCATCCCTGGAAGTTTTTAAGGCTAGGTTGGATGGGGCTCTGAGCAACCTGATCTAGTAGGGGGTGTCCTTGCCCATGACAGGGGAGTTGGAACTCAATGATCCTCAAGATCCCTTCCAACCCTAATGATTCTGTGATTCTCTACATTGCCAGCACCAATTCAAGCCCTTACTCTGTGAAGGTACTAAATTAAGTCTCTGTGAGCAGCCCCTCTGCAGTCCCTGCTTAAAAGTCACGCTGACAAAGGTTTCATCACCAACTTCCTGATGGCAAGTTCTAACCTTACGGTGGAAAGATGCTTCTGTCACAAGTGTTACCTTGCTTTGCACCTGGGGAACTAAGAGCAAAGCATGTTCCATGCCAGCTCAAACCTCCTGATTTCACAAGGCCAAAGCTGGTGTGTTTACATGCTTGCACACACCTGCACAGTTCTAACAAAGTAACTGAAAGTGTCATAAAATAGTGTTTTTTTCTAAAATGCGTAACATAAAAGTTGCAGCAGCACTTCCCATTCCTTTTTTTTCTGTGATAGTCCATCTGTTTTCTTCGTGACTTCACCACACAGTTACCAAAACTGTGATACTGTACACTCTGTACTGCCTCATCTCATATCTGATCCATACTCATTATAGAATAATCAGTGCAAAAAAATTATTTCAAAAGCCTTTTTTTTTGCACATATTAAAAGTATTGAAGCACCTTGTAGGAATGCACCGTTTTCTGATGAGTTGTAATAGCAAATGTGTATATGAAGCATTATTTAAAGAAATTATTTTAAAATTCTTCTTATCTGAGCCATGTTTGTTGCTTAGCAGTTTAATAAAAAGCAACATTTAGAGTCTAAATTCATGTAATGTGAGTATTGAGTTATGATTCTTTCACTTTTTGACTACACTTTCAAATACAGACCTATGTTGTAGTTTCTTTCCTTCTCTAAAGTGTCTGAAACTGAATTATTTACTACCTTCTATTTGTCTTCCAAGTGGATGAGAGCTTGAAATGTGTTTTTTTTCATACTTTTAAATTGACATGTGACACTTCATTTGGCAAAGGTGCCAACATTGCATGTCAACTAATCTCTTTGCCCCTGCAGAAGTTGTCATTTGAGAGGCCAAGCTCAGATGGGGAGGGTGCTGTGGAAAATGGCATCACTACCGTGTGCAATGGGAAGGAACAAGGTACGTCTCAGATCCAGAAATGCTTGGTATAAATAATGTGTGCATGTAGTGATAGTGAAATGCCTGCCTTTTGTCTTTTAAAAACAGGCAGTAAAGTTTTTGTATATTTTTATTAGGATTCAGTTTAGCTTGAAAGCTGAATTATGTCAAGAATGAATTCTTAAAAATTTGCAGTAAGAGAAGGCATTTGTTGGTTTTGTGCAGGTAAAATCGAACTAATTAGGATAAGGAAACAGAACATAAAAATTTTAACTTTGCCTTTCATGTGTTCAAAAGTACGGTTTTTCAAATTTTGGGCAGTCACTCTAGGGAGCAACGGTTGCTTTTAGTAACTGTGACTGGAAAGGCTGAGAACTGGGGCTGTTTAGTCTGGAGAAGAGAAGGCTGAGAAGGGATCTTGTCGATGTCTATAAATATCTAAGAGGTGGGTGTCAAGTGGAACGGGCCAGTCTTTTTTTCTGTGGTGCCTGCTAATAGGACAAGGAATAATGAGTATAAGCTAGAACATAGGAGGTTCCACCTCAACATGAGGAGAAACTCCTTTCCTGTGAGAGTGATGGAGCCTGGAACAGGCTGCCCGGAGAGGTGGTGGAGTCTCCTTCTCTGGAGACTTTCCAACCCCCCCTGGATCTGTTCCTGTGTGGCCTGCCCTGGGTGATCCTGCTCTGGCAGGGGGGTTGGACTCAATGATCTCTAGAGGTCTCTTCCAACCCCTACCAGTCTGTGATTCTATGGTATAGCGGGTGTATAGCTTCTCAGCAAAAAAGCTATCATTGAATACTGGAAGGAAGGAATCATGTATTATTTATACACACAATTTATATATGTGTGTGTAAACAGATCAATAGATATAAACTGTTATGTATTATTATTTATACTAACATACTAAAATGTATATAAGCATGTAATATCAATCAGTTTGTGAGTATATATGTATCTAACTTTACGTATGCTACTTTGGAGCAATGTGTGTTTTATAGTCTTTATAATCTAACAAAGGCAAATCCCAAACCCAGGAGCAATTTTGTTTGAGATATCTACACCACTCAACCCCTATACTCTCTTCCCCATCCCCTTCCCTCCTCCCTAAAGCACAAGAAATTCTGGGACTTCATTAACTTGCCATGTAGTAATAATATCGTTTAGATAAGGGATTTTTCTGCAGCTGTCAAGATGCAAGGTAATGTGAGCCGCAGTCAGCTCCGTGTCAATACTGGCCTTGGTGCCAGTGCTGTCTCGCCTTTTGACTCATTTCCTTTATATTCTCCCTGGGTCTTTTTTCAACATTTCCTGACTATACAGATCTCTGACATACCCAACAGTATGGAACAATGTCAGGTTTTGTGGTTTCTAGAAGCTGTGGTACACGGTTCGTTCTCGGCCTAGAAAATCTTCTACTGAGCTGTCAAAACTCACGGGACCATTTTAGCCTCTGAAACCTGCTGAGAAGCATCTGTGACCCAAAAGCTGTGTTGTCCGTGGTGTCCAAAAGTGCCTGGTGGCTCAGGTGCCCCGTGGGAGACATGCTGATGGAGCATGTGCTGCTGAAAAACCAGCCCGTATAAGATGTCTCAAGGAGAGCGACAAAAAATACCAGTTGCTTTTGAAAATCATGACCTTCAATATGTACTAAGAAAAAGAATAGGGATTAGTGACTGCAAGGAGCTTAAAATATCCCTGGCATCATTTTGAGGGGCTCTGAATGAAGTTACACTAATTTTTAAACACTTGATAGGAAACGCTTAAGGGAGTACGTGAGAAGGGAGACTCCAGAGAGTGGTCGTCTCCAGCTGTCACCCACCAGCCAGCCAGTGGTCTGCTCTTCACCGACTGCTCGTTTTGCTGTCAGGAAAGAAATGAGAAGAGAAGGCTTTGGTGAAAAAAAATCACTGGCAGTCAGGCAATCATTATATTCATTAGACTCAAAGAGATTAAGTCATGAAGGCCTTCATTTCTGCTGCTGCTCAGTTCTACAGGAGAATAAAATAGCAGTGTGAAGGGAAGGTAGGGCAGAAACAAGACAAAACACTGAAACGGGCTTATTCCATTGTCTGGTCAAGCTCATGAGAATGATTCCTTTGGGCTTCTGTCTCAGAGAGGAGTTTTTCTCAGTTTCCAGCTTTTTTCAATGCCTTTCATCTTCTCCCCACTCAGCAGCCACAGTCAGTCATTAGCTGCCACTGCGTGGAACAGAACGTGTTTGTGGGCAGGTGCTACCTGTGGGTGACATGAGCAGATGGGACGGGTGGCCTTCCTCCCTTGAACATTGCATGTTTAGAGAGCATGTTATAAGTTGTGAACACCCTTTCCTTAGGAAGAGAGTATTAAGACTGGTGCTTGTACACACGTGTTGCTCTGTTGGAGTCTGGTGGTGAACAGCACTCTGAAAAGCTGCCTTTCCTCCTCAGCACCTCATGCAGCAGGTGACAGATTAGGACGTTCTTGGCTACGGATACAATTTCTAAATAATTTTCTGTGATTCCTAACAATTCGACTAAATATGATAAATTATCCCCTTGTGAGTCCCAAACTGCTTCTCTGTTTTCCCTGCATTCTTCTTCCCAGTTCATCAATTCATACGGTCATTTCTCATGGGAACATTTTGTAAGTTTTTTTCCTTAGTTTACACAAGTCCATAACCACTAAACGTTTCCTGTTGCAAAGGAAATTGATAAGCCAGGGAAAAGATGCAGCAGCTCAATCAGTAACAATCCTAACTGTATTTTTCATCAAAATCAAGTATCAGGGCAAGTTGATGGCTATTTTTGCTGCCCTGATAGTTAGCAGAGAGACTTCTACTCTGTTGATGGACTCAAAATTAGGCCACTGAATGCAATTTCTGAAAGTTTATTTGTTCTGTTTTGCAGATAAAAAGATCGTGGTTTTTTTTTTCTGATTCTGTTCAATCTTAGAAACTTTTTGTTAAAATATGTTAGGAATTTAGTCAAGCAGGCACTTTTAAAACTGATATCCATATTCTTTGCCTTGTTATGTTCAGCAGCTCAACCTTCACAGAGCTGTAGTATCGCTAATATCATATTAAGTTAATGGAAACATATACTGGATGTTAGCAAAATACCAGCTTTTAGTAAAGTTTTTTCTTTCCAAGCCCTCATCATCACTAAAAGTGTCAACTTCTAACCATTGAATGCTTGTACTGAGCTCCCTAATTTAATTGTTAATAATTAATTTACAAGTCTTGTACTTCTAAAAAGCCCTTTGTGATAAGATACCTTAACCTAATTGTACTCGTCAGGAGTATTTTTGCTAGGCAAGCATATTTTCTCTTTTTTGTGTACTTAATTGTTGAAATATTTTGAGGGAAATGTTTGGGAACAAGGAAGGATCGTCTGGATTTTTATTCTTGTGTATATGAGCTGAATTTATATGCAAGTACCTTAGTCATACTGATAAATTAGATGATGTGGAAAGAGACTTTCAGCTTCATTAGATCAAATTAAATTAGGAGCTTGATTTTGGTTTTTCTTATCCTTCTCAATGCTATGATTTTTTGTAGCACAGAGATGATTTGTAGGCACCTGCATTAGAGAGGGCATATCGTGTTTATCTCATTTTGTACAAATTTTTATTCAGATTCTCTCTTTTTGTAGGTTGATTTAAACACACTAAAATACACACTTTTGCTTTCTTAATAGTGAAGAGGAAAAAAAGTGCAAAATCAGAAGCCAAGGGCACCGTGACTAAAGTAACAGGGAAAAAAATAACGAAGATCATTGGTTTAGGAAAGAAAAAGCCATCAACAGATGAGCAGACCTCATCAGCTGAAGAAGATGTTCCAACATGTGGTGAGTGTTTTTTCTTCTTGAGTCTTAAATACCCATTGCAACTAAACCTTTATAAAATTGTAGCCTAGAAATTCCTCTAGAACTGCTTTTACTGCTATAATTCTTCCTCCAACATCAGAAGGATGCACTCAGACAGACTGGAAGGGGAGTAATCAAGAACCATCATTTGAAAAGAGACTATAAGAACCTGACTTTTAAATTCATTAATTTAATTAATTTAACTAATGAATTAATTGAATTGCTCTTTGCAAAGATGAGGAGCAAGAGAAGTGTGGACAAAAAGCAGAAAGAAGCAAGAGCTATTTTCAAACAAATGCATATAAAATCACTGTAGGCTGAACTATAAAATTAATTTAGTCCAGGAAGGTTCTTGGGAAGGGATCAGGTCTTTTACGATGGATCGTGGTGAGGTTTTGTGGGATAGCAATCAAGACAGCAGTCCACTGGTCTCAGCCAAAGTGATTTTAAGTTTAATTGAGGGTTCCTGAAGTGGTAGATACTGGGCAAAATTTAATGAAGTAATACATTTCTAGTAAGCTATTTTAACTCCTAATATTGATCACTCCATATGACTGACAACTGTATTGCTTGGTAGGACCAAGGAAATGTATAAAAAGGGGGGCAGAAGACGCCTGTGTTTTGACTCTTAGCTCTTAATGTTTGCTCACAATTTAGGACTTTGTACAGTGCGCTTTGCTGAAGTCCTCACAGCTCTGCTCTTACCAAAGACTGCAATGTATTTACAGTCTTCTGTTTGCCTTTTCATGCTCCAGTCTTAAGTAATGCTTCCGTAGGTGAATAAGATCAAGCCCACCCTTCCCTCAATCCCTTCCAAAGAAAAATTTCCCTTGAAAGAAAGCTGTGAAGCACTTGCACTGAATTTGGATTTGCCTTTTCCCCTTTAATTGCCTGGTAAAACTTCAAGGAACTCAGAAATTGGTGATTAGGCAGCAGTTGGCAGAACTCATCAGTGCATGAAGTGTGAGAGAGGCTTGGCCAATGTGAAGGAAGCCGATCCGTGGACCACCAGTGAGAACGTCATAGATCACAGGTGGCTCTCAAGCCACACTTTGAGAATCGTTCTCATAAGCAACCTTTGATTAAATAAGTGTGTCTATGTATGTCTATACATCAGCTAAGTACAGATGTGATATATCAACCAAAGGAACAGCTGGGAAAAGCTGTGTCCAGCCAGATGCATTGTCCGATGCATCTGGTTTCCATAAAAGCTCAAACTTCCGGGGTCTCATGCTCCGTTCATTATTGTGTATTATTTGAGACATTAACCACAGCTGTACAATCTAATTCCTAGTATTTCTATCATTATTTCGGATATGGACGTCACTGTAGCCATTCCTGTTGCCTGCATTTGGCTCTACTCAACACCACTTGCAGATTTTATAGGAAAATATGTAAGTGTCTAGGCTTTGGTCATTGCAGGAAGTCTTTGCAGAAGGAGTTTCTCACCACCAGAAATTTGGCTCAGTTCAGTGCCCTCTGGACGGCTGCTCCATAGTGAAAGGCTTTTACACTTTGGAAGGCTCTACCTCCCATGAACAAAGGGAAAAGCCTGGCAGGGCTGCTGTGGACACCCAGCTAGAGTGGAAACTAAAACTCACCTGCACTTGGAGTCACAGCAAAGAGCTTCCCTACAGCATCACTGGTCTTTGACAGCCTAGACTGAGCTGAAGTGCTAATGCCCCAACTGGGAACACACTCAAGGCATTTTGGTCACGTCGGCTGGTGAAGGTTTAAGTAGGGATATGTGGCAGGAAAAACTTGGGATCCTGCTTACTTTAACTGGAGTAGGAGGGTTTGGAAGAGCGTTTCTGAGAGGTGCAGAGGGGAAAATCAAGGACTGTCTGGAAAAAAAGGACTCTGACTCTAAAAGAAGGCAGCTGGCTTGCATGTGAAGGGTTTTCCATTTCTAGGGATTATGGTGTAATGCACAGCTATACAGGGTTTTGTTACAGGAGGAGGGAGAAGAGCTGCAGAGTGTGGTCATCACAAAGAGCCAAAATCAGAAGATTATGCACATCCTCCTCTTTTTTTTATGGCACCTTCCAAGATATGAGCAATTCTGATCTGCTACATCCTGTTGGATCAAGCTTTGACATTGGAACTGTAATGTTGGAAAGGAAACCCAGAAAAATTAATGATAAGTCATAGTTTTAATGTAAACAAAAGAGAGAGCTATCCAACAGGAATAAATTAAAATTGAACCTGACCTAGAAGACAATTTTTTTACATAAATTCTGGCCTGTGCAAGATGTAATTTGTTTTACTCCTCGTAGCCTGTTTGGAAGCAGCAACATGCTGAATTCACGTACCATTTGTAATGTGGAAACAAAAGTAAAAGATTTTTTGGTTTTGTTTAAAAAAACCCCACAGCTAAATAAGGCAGGAAAACGGGACATTGTCTGGATTTTAAGATTTGAGTCTGGAATGATTGTCATTACGGTGCAGACAAGGGCAAACACGACACACTGCCCATTTAATGACATGATGTGCCTAGGCACTGTATCCAACAGAAAGTATGATAAGAAAAGTGGGATTTTCTAAAAGGCAATTTGTTCATGAAATTATGATTTGTTTTATTGTCCTGGGGGGGGGGGATCTTTCTTGAAACCTTTGTCTTACAGTTTTTGCTAACATTCACATGAATTTACATCTTGAATTTTAAACCAGCTTGAATGTTACTTTTATTGGCATTGGTAGCAAACTTTTACATTCTTCTATACAAGTGTTGCAGATGAAATATTCATTCTTCTTTCTAAATGGAATTAGAATATAGAACATCATTGTTTAGTAGATCGCTGCAACACTGATTTTGGATGTTACAGAAGGTAGCTCACCACCTAATTATGTAATATATAAATTTTGGTCAGCCGCATGGAGAAGGAGGGTTATCTGTGTGAGCACATCAGCTGTGTATGTACCTTTTTATGGAGTACTGTGTCCGGTTCTGTGCTCTCCAGCTCAAAAGAGACAGGGAACTAATGGAGAGAGTCCAACAGAGGGTTGCGAGGATCATTAGGGGACTGGATCATCTCTTTTATGAGGACAGGCTGAGAGCCCTGAGGCTGTTTAGTCTGGAGAAGAGAAGACTGAGAGAGGATCTTATTCATATTTACAAATATCTGAAGGGTCAATGTCAAGTAAAAGGGCTCATTCTCTTTTCACCACTCTTCAGTGGTGCCCTGTGACAGGAGAAGGGGCAATGGGCACAAATTGGAAGCCAGGAAGTTCCACCTCAACATGAGGAGAAACTTCTTTGCTATGAGGGTGATGGAGCCTGGACCAGGCTGCCCAGAGAGGTTGTGGGGTCTCCTTCTCTGGACACTTTCAAAACCCACCTGGCTCTGTTCCTGTGCAACCTGCCCTGGGTGATCCTTCTCTGGCATGGGGGTTGGACTTGATGATCTCCAGAGGTCCCTTCCAACCCCGACCATTCTGTGATTTATCACTGTCACTCTCCTGCTCTTACCAAAGTCTTGGGGATCAGTGTATTCCTGCTCATCCAGCTGCTGCAGTGACTACAAAGAACAGGAATTTGCATATGAGTGGGACTTACTTACATCTTTACATGTTTTTTTATGTTTTAATTGCACAGTGAAAGTTTTCAGTAAAAAAAGTGGGCCGAGGTCATTTACTTGTCTTCCTAAAAATCCATCTGGACTTTCTATTATAAGAGAAATAAGTTAAATGCTAGCATTACATTGGAAAGCAAGGGGTTTTTTTTTTGTTATTGTTCTTTAAAAAAAAAAAATCAAGAGTAAAATATCTCACATTTCATTTTATTGCAGGATATCTCAACGTGCTCTCAAATAACCGTTGGCGTGAGCGCTGGTGCAGAGTGAAAGATAATAAACTCATTTTTCACAAGGACAGGACAGATCTGAAGACACACATTGTTTCTATCCCTCTCCGTGGCTGTGAAGTCATCCTGGGACTGGATTCGAAGCACCCCCTGACCTTCCGCCTGCTCCGAAATGGGCAGGAGGTCGCTGTGCTCGAGGTGCGGTGGTTGCTAAGGCTTGTAGGAACACCCATAAGCTCAATTAGAGAAGCGCTTTCATACAGCCTGGGCATTCAAAAAAGAAAAAAAAAAATAAAAAATCTTTGGAATAATATTATTGCAGAGATGGAAAATAAATACTGGAAGGAGAAAACAATTATTAAGGGTTGTAGAGAAAGAGAAAACCTGAGGTTTAATGTTGTTCAGAAACCTCAGTAAGATGCTTGTCTCTACGCTGACCTTCCCTTGACCTGCTGCAAAAATATCCCTGCTCCTTCTCTAGGCACACTTTTACAGCAGGAATATAATTACTTTGGATAAATAACTTAGCAATAATTAAATCATGGGTTACTGTTGATGGGAACTAGGGAGCTCTTAACTCTCATTTCTCTGCTACTTATGCAAACTCCTTTCGCTCAACCTGTAGCCTGAAAAACTAGAAAGCAGCTCAAGGAACTGTGAAAAGCAATGAAATATTTAAAAAGAACAAGAAATTTAGAAACTGCACACTTTCCTTTTCCACCCTTTTTTCCCTTTATCTATTTTGCTGCTGTTTAACTTTGCAACTGGTGACTTGAAGCAAAATATGATAAATTAGAAATTATTTTAATAGTAGTTATGTTTTTACTTGTGCAGTTAGGAAAATGAATGCTATCATCTAGAAAAATTTAGTGGAATTTTTCATTAAAATCTATTCTAGTATTTCGTTCCCATTCCCTGCCTCGTTTCCACTTAGCACTAACATTTTCTGCTCAGGAATCATGCTAACTAAAATCCCCCAGCCTAGCATAGGAAAATATTTCTGTTACAGCTTTCAATTCTCTGAAGTCTAAAATAAGCATGACTTGAATCTAAATCCACTCGCCTTTAAGTGATTATTTTTTCTTCTTTTTTGGAGATTGCCCACTTTATATGACATCATAACTGATGAGCACATGGCTCACTTAAAGTGCACTCCTTCTAGCAAAGCAGATTTAATAAGAAATCCTGGGGTTTTTAGGCATTCACTAGAGAGAAACCAGAGCCTCTCCTACAATGTGGTAGCAATTTGTCGGCCGAGAGGAACGTGCCATTTTGCAATAACGCTCCGCTCAGTGGCAGAGGAAAGACCTGACCGAGGTTCTTGCTCTCTCCTCGCAGGCATCCTCCTCCGAAGACATGGGCAGATGGATAGGAATTTTGCTGGCGGAAACGGGCTCTTCGACGGACCCCGGAGCTCTACACTACGACTACATCGACGTGGAAATGACAGCGAGCGTCATCCAGGCCGCAAAACAGACCTTCTGGTGAGAGGCGTTCATCTACCCGGGTGTTTCCAGTACCCTGAGAATTTATATCCCTATGTTAACTCCGGTGCCAAGACAGCTTATCAAAATCCACCTCCCCCTTTGCCAGATATTGAACTCCCGAAGCGTTTCAGCCTTGCAGCGTGTTAGATGTGTTTATGATTATCGCGTTGGCGTCCTGCTAAGTTCTGGAAAAGACGCAGACGCTATCCAGCTTTGCTCAAATTTTTACTCTTTTTTTTTCAGTAAGTCTCCTTATCAAATGCTATATTTTAATCTTTCATTTTGTTAGAAGTATCCCTGGAAGAGGACAAATATGCTGAAATATGCAGCTGAGTAGTTCATCGTTATCTGTTGGCTGCATCTACTGTACATATAGCCAATATGTACAGCATATATTGGCCAATATGTGGTGTACACTAAAAATCTATAGCAAATTTAAGTCTTGGAGAGTCAGATTCTGTGTTTCCTTCTCAGGTTCTTCATGATTAATTAAAATCTTCATCAAGTTCACAGCAGTCCAAGTAATTTCAGGGTTTTAATTGAGGAGGAGGAAATTGGGAAGGTGTCTAAGGCGCAGCACGGAAACTCAGTTTAAATTGCAGATCAGTAAAGTGAATTCCCTGTTACTGATCCTGTGCTAAGAAGTCATGTATACTTAGCATATATAATGATTTACATGTTCCAATCAGTTTAGACATTGAAGCAGTCTTTGGTGGGAAAAGACTGTCATTTTTCCTTGGCTGGATGAGGTGGTTTAGAAAGAAGAGCGAAGGAACAGTTGGGACAGGCAGGATGCCATGCTGCAGATGCTCTCTCTGGCTTCCCATGGTCAGAAAGTGGGTGGCCTGAGAAGACAGCTGGCAAAGGTGTCATCCCTCTTCTCACTGCAATATGAGACTCCCCACACAAATTTGGAATTTGTGTGACTGAGTAGATTAGCAGATCGCAACCCATTATACTTTTAAAGGGACTGAAAATGAAAAAAAAAAAAAGAAAAAGAAAAAAACAAAACGAAACAAAAAAAGAGAAAGGCAAAAGCTTCCAAGTTTTCCAAAAGAAGATTCTCCTGCCATTAGTAAGGTGTTAAGAGGCCTTTAATGAGGGCAAACGTGCAGCTTCATTCAGGATCTGGTTTGAATGACTTCTGATAGAAATCAAAGTGACTCAGTGTTACCACAAGCCCCGGTTTGTGAAAACCAGATATTCTTGATAGAATCAAAATGCACTTAGCTTACAGACTTATGTTAATATTTGTTTTGAAGTTAATAGGGCTCAAGAAGTTTATCCTGTGTTGACATGTGCTTTTGCTTCAGTCAGCATCTAGGAATAACCACATTTAAGAAAGAAATAGAATGGAAAACTTTTCCCCCTGAATATTGCATGGCTTTCCTTTTCTGAACAAATGTGATATTAATTGGAGCCCAGTGAAAAAACACATGCAACTAAACCACATGGTAGAAAGGAATGTCAAACAACTTGCAAAAGAGCAGAATTCTCCTATTAAGAATTAGTTAAAATTCATTGGGTGTCTTTAAAAGACTGTGAGAGCTTGGTGATAAGTGACTAGAGTAACTGCTTGCTGATTTTCAACTACTAGAAAATGAGGAGAAATTACAATGGTACTTAAGTGCTAGTAAAATACTCTTGTTGCCCTCTATAGGATGAATATCAACAGTCCAAATTAACTGCAGTTATTCTTAAAGCTTTGATTATCACACAGTCACTTCAGGATTATCAGTTCTCAGTTTCCTGGGACTGATGCTTTGCAAAACAATCAGCTCTTCGGTAATAGTCCCATCAATTTTCTTTATCTAAATCATTAGGCAGCTAGGAAAAGGTGAAGAAAAAAATGCTCCCAAGCAGGTTTTGTCCATTTCTTTTCCCATCGAGCAGTTTCAGAATGTAATTAACTTATATGGGTGCTTCTCTAGAAAGGATTAATGAGGCTTAGTGAAAAAAATGCTTCTGAAGTGTTTGCAGATAAATTGTAGCTTCCTTTGATGGTGGAAATACTTCGTGCAGGTGCATCAGATGTCATAAATGAACATCCCAGTTTTCAGACATGGTTATTATGCATCACTCTCATTGAAGCTACTTCAATAGAAAGAAAATACAGCAACAACTCCAAATGCAGTCCTTCAGACTAACCAGAAACACCTGAGTAATGCTCTTCATTAAGAGGAACAGTAAACAAATGCAGCCCTTTCATAATGCCTAATGAAGGGAGAGATACGATAAAGCTAAAAACATTTTTATCGTGGAATTTATCTTGGGCTTTTTGTTGTTTGTGTGTTTGAAGTAAGAAAAGCTTCTGTTTAATGATAATTCCACCCCCACACTGCTCTGAAAGGTTCACACCGAACCGAGCGGGTTTGTCACTCCTGTGAGCCCAAGTCTCTCACGGTTCAGGTGAGCCACAGTTGGATGAGATCTGCTGCCCTCCGAATGGGAAATTCAATGGATTCAGTGTTATTCCAAAGCCAAAAGAAAGCAACTGTTGAAACCACAGCATTCTTGAGCTCCAGCCAGTGCTACAGAAGACCCTCTCTGCTTTAGTAGGGCTTTATCATATTTTATGAATGTCAGCACAGAGGCTGAATAGTTCCATTGTTTGGGGTGGAAAGCTTTGTTTTCCCATTCATTTACACCTGAATCTATAGGAAATATTTGGCATCTCCCTCTATGTCATTCAAAGCTTGCATTCAATTCCAGCGGTTGCTGCAAAGAAAAACTCACCCTTGGAGTCGTTATGGCTATGGGGCATGATTCTGCTGTTTTCTGCATTTCTAGATCTTTGAAAATCTGTTGTAGTCCACGGTATCTTGCACACATTCTGAAGGACTCCAGTAAAACAAGCTACAGTGTTGATTTTGGAGAGCGGGGGGAAAAAACAATAAAAAGGTGTATATGTCCCTTTTGAATTTTCCAGAAGGCTCAGATCCACCATGTGAAACTGAGCAAGAATAAGCATACAGAGTATTTGCACGCACAGTTTACCCAGACCGAGTTGGGAAGCTTAATGACATTGTGCACACTCTACCCAGCCAAGAGTCCTGATCTAGAAAAGAAAAATTCCGAAATTGTCAGGAAGTAATTGTTCGTCAAATTCTCATGGACATTCACAGATTCACAGAACGTTAGGGGTTGGAAAGGGACCTCCATCTAGTCCAACCCCCCTGCCAGAGCAGGATCACCTACAGCTGATCACACAGGAACAGATCCAGGTGGGTTTTGAAAGTCTCCAGAGATGGAGATTCCACCAACCCCTGGGCAGCCTGTTCTAGTGCTCTGTAACTCTCACTGTGAAGAAGTTTTTCCTGATGTTGAGTTTAAACCTTTTACTTTATTTAATGACATGTTAATTTAGATTTCATCGAAGTTCCACTTTTTTTTTTTTTCAAATTTTTGCTGAATTTGATTCTTGTTTCTCTCAATTGCTGAGTTCTCATCCCTGCCCCGAGCATGTGTGCCCCCAGAAACACCTGCTTCTCCCTGATGCAGACAACAAGGGAACTTTTATGGGACACTGGCAAGCTGGTTTATAACATAACTCAGCAGGTTCCCATGTAAACATGCCACTGAGCAGTTACAGCTGTTACCCTCCTGGCTTTCACACAATCCTATCCCCACTGTAAGAATGGAGTACAGCAACATATGTTGTAATATTGGCTGCTAACAGCAACATGTGAGTAGCAAACGAAGGAAAAAAGTCCTGCAGAAAGTAAGAAGATATGTGCTTCCAGGCTATGTAATCAGATACCGTTGAAACATCATTAGGCTTAGGTCCAAGTGCTGGGTTTTTGGTTTTTTTTTGTTTTTTTGTTTGGTTTTTTTTTAATTTATTTTATTTTTCTTTATTCAGTTTCATGAACAGGCGAGTTGTATCTACAAATCCTTATCGGGGAAGCACTGCCAATGGCTACGCCTGTCCAAGTGGAATGGCACTTCATTACGATGATGTCCCCTGCATAAATGGATCGGTGAGAATTGAATTTGCACTGAACAAATGGGTTGCATGTGTCCAGTACGTGGCCAGTTGAGAAGTATATTTTCTAAAAGCCCCACTGGGCAACTCCCAGATGAGCTCCTATCTTTTTGATACACCTACAGAGTATTGGGGGGGTGGGGTGGGACATGTTGTTTACATTAACCTGCACGTGAGCCAACGTGCACTTAGAAAGCAGTTGCCTGTTGATGGTTTGTTGCCAAGTCCTTGAATATAATACCCACCTGAGGGGCTATTTTTTTAGATCACACCAGACCTGGCAAAATGTAGGATTCAGTTACACCAGGTGCTTTTTGGTGCCTGCTTTCAAAAATAACCAAAACCCAAACACTTCGGAGTCCCTGAGGCTGCATTCCTCACGGCAGCAGGTACTGCTCATCCAAAAGGAGAACCACAGTGGTCACTTCCATCTTCATAAATTACAGAGCTGATCCTAGGCAGATGTGTAATAAGGTTTAACACATAGTGGATGTTAACCCAGATGTGGTCCTCAGGAAGATTTAGAGGGGAGCTACAGCCTGTATCACCTCTTTAATTTGGGCTGCTTCGTAAAGGGCCCAACCGAGACCAAACTCCAGAGAAATTCTGTCTCAAAGTGTGAAGTGGACTGCAAGTTCAGTCCCCTATCATGTCTTAGTAATGTCAGAAAGGTGGTAGAAACCTCCTCTTGGGAATAACTCACAACCATATGTGTGGTGAGGAGTCTGTATGTGTAGTTCTTGGATGTGCTCCTGCCTTTGTATGAACAGTACACTGCCACAGCCAGGATGGATTACGGAAGGATATTTGGCAACCAGATTGGTTTCTTTTAAGATTAATTGAATGAATCACTGGAGTATTGTTGTTGAGCTTTCCATTTTTCTAAAAACAAGAAGAAAAAAAAAAAAAAGGAATGGCCTGTGGCTGTTTTAGCTGGTTAGCTCAGAATAATAATTCTCCAGCAAATAAAAGGTAATGCTAGCAATCTGGCAGCTAATATTCACTGGAAAGACATGTAGCCTGAAGAAAGAAAAAAAACAGAAATTAAAAAACCCCTGTTGGCTTCTGCTGTTAGGCCATATTACGTTAACAACTCATGTACCAGATGTAATCCCACAAATTCATCTGTGTAGCCTGTGAGCATCCCCCTCTTATCTCAGTCTCCCTGTACCCCCTCAGTGCTAGAGCTAATGCCTGGACTTTATGAACAGCAAAGGTGATACAGGAGTACGAGTTTACTCATACTATGGAAAATACACAGGACTGAAGCTGTGAGCCATGTAGTGCAACGCTTCCTTTTCTACTCAGTGCCCTCCCTCCCTTTCTAAATAGCTTGAGTCAAGTGTAAGCAATGAGGATACGCTCACTAAACACCAAGGGCTTGCTGTGGTCGAAAGAATTACTCGTGTTTTAATTGCACTTAGGAGGTTCTGCATGGTGGATTGTTTACTAACTGCCAAAGTGTATGTGTTGCAGTGGGAACCAGAAGATGGCTTTCCTTCTTCTCGTAGCAGGAACATTGGAGAAGAAATGCTTTATGATAACGCAGGCCTGTACGATAACTTGCCGTCTCCAAAAATCTTTGCGCGCTATCCGCCAGCTGACAGAAAACCCAATAGGTTATCTGCTGACAAACTCTCCTCTAACCATTACAAACACCCTGTCTCATCCAATCTGTCTTCTGCTCAGTCTGTCACTAATACCTCTGCTGTGGGGAGGGGATCTGGCTCGCAGGTACTGTACTATTTAATACTTAACAAAGCTTTTTATGTCTTGGCTTGTTCTGTTTACCTGGTTGTTATCTGAAGGGCATCGGGCTGTTTCAGTCCCGTGGTGTTAGCACGGAGCAGCCTGGAGTTTAGTCATGAGCCTACTGCAAATGAAACAGGTTTGCTAAGTTGCAAATTCTGATGTGGAAGTGTTGGCACCTGGGAAGGGCATTCCCCACAAATTCTTGGAGATTTACAGATTGTGGATAACAAGAAAAAAAAAAAAAAAAAAAGATGTGACCTTCCAAACTTAACCTGACTACAAATCTAGCCATCTTCTCTCCCCTTACCAATGATGACTAAAAAAAAAAAAAATTAGTAGTGAAATATGACCTGGCTGTGACAGCAAATTTGCCTCTCTAGAATTTGACTTTTCTGTCTATTGTCTATACTAGGTTATATAAATTGTGAATATACAAATATATCATAATAGAAACGATTTTTTTTATATATATACTAGATGATAATGTATATAGTGTGTATATACCATATTTAAACTACTACCTGTTATTTTCTTCCCCTGAAAAAAAAAGCTAAGCCTGTGTCTTTGCTGCTTTTTGAGGGTGGTCTCAGGCTTCTGAACTTCAGCTGAAATGCAGAGCTACAGAGCAGATGAAATCCTGTGTGCTCAGCCTCAGTAGCTGACAGACAGACCCCAGCAGGGGAGCAGAGCAAATCTTGTTTACAGCCACACCAAGGACCTTCTCCAGAACCCCTAGCCAGTCTCCAAAAGCTGGTCATTGACATGAGCCTGTGCATGTGATCACAGAGATGGGTAGTTTTCAGTCTGAAATGGAACAGTTAGATGTTTCCCTTGCACGTTCACTCGCTTAACCCTTAAAAAAAGCTTCATATTGGAATATTAGAATTCAGTGAAGTTGCAGAATCGGAGGTGGACCCGAGCAGTAAATTGCTCTGATCCTTGGCTACAGCAGCAGGCTTCTTGTTGCGCTCCCAGTTCATCCCTGAAAAGCTTTTGAAAGCAGCTTTTTTTGACCAGAGCATGGCGTACCTGAGCCCTGTGCTGGGCTAAGGCATCCCCCATGGGAACGCTACAATTTGCAGGACAGTGTTGCTTTTGCCAGAGTCACAGACGGTCCTACAGGAACCCTCTAAATGGGAACCCTTTGGACAGGAAATGTGCTGTTTCTAATAGTTTTCTGGCCATTATGAGAGGGGTTTTTTTTAAGTAAGAAAATCTTTTATTTAGCTGTTTAGCTAGAAGTTGTACAAGAGGAAATTGATACGTTAACTCCTAACATTTCAAAGTGTGTAACAATTATATTGTTTAAATAAAAAATCAATCCGTGCACCACAAGAATGGCAAGGTCATATAAGTAAATAATAAGTAAATAAAAAGCAGTGTTGGATGTTTGTGTGACAAACCCTGTTGCATTTTTTTCTGTATGGAATTAACTCTGAGAAACGTGTGTTTAATTAATCTTTACTGCATAAAATTACTCAAAGGTACAACTATCTCTGCCTTGCAGTAGCTTCCTTAATATAGCAAATGCTAGAGTTTTAAATCACTTGGAGACCAGGATGCCCCCAGCAATGAGGTTGTTCATTCTCTTCTTATCCTACGATTGCCGGTGTGGCTCCTGCTGAGCAGGCAGCTCTCCGAGACATCATCTCTGGAGGAAGCGCCGTCTCCATCTCAATCAATGTGCTCTATTAAGGCTCTGCGAGGAGGGAGCTTTTTGTCAAGCTTTGCCCTTGATGAAAGGGCAATTGTAAGGCCAGTGGCCCAGGAACAGCTCGAGCCCATTTGTACTTTTGTTTTCTAACAGTTTAAAGGCAAGAAGCCTCCTGCAACTGCTAATGGGATCACTGGAAAAGGGAGGACTTTAAATAGCCAGCCGAAGAAATCTGAATCGGTGTCATGTGTGAAGCGCACCGCATCCAGTAAGTATCTCTCCTCCCTGCTGTGAGTGGAGTCATGAGGATATCCAAAATAGCTGTGTCCTTAGCAAACAAGATAAAGAACTACTGTGGTTCTTCTGTGGCTGAGAAGCTGAGCAGGAGGTGCCCGGCAAGATCTGAATGGGAGATATTGTGTGCGTTGGTGACTCAGTACTCCAGCCGTGCCATGAGATAAAAGGTTGTCCTGTGGCGAACGATAAATATGGAAATGTGGACCCGTGGCTGCAAAGTCATGAGGGCAGCAGAGGAAAAAAAATAAAAAAAAATTCTAATGACCCTTAATTTGGGACAGAGAGTAATTCTGTATTCCTGTTGGAAGAAGAGAATGGGGAGCTGGCAAAGACATGAGAACACTATGTTGCTCAAAAGTGGACTTACCACTAATGAAAAAGAAAATACAATAACATCCACACAGCTCAAAAGCTTCCTCAGAGAGAGATTTCAAGTGGTGAGTGGCACATTCAGAAAGAGGGTTCTTCTGGGCAAGTGGGTTGCCTCTGGGTAAATCCCTAGAGGGGCTTGCTTCGTGTAAAGAGGAAAAGAGAGCTATAATCATAATTTTTAAATGTGGAGTTAAAAGGACAGCTTTTTATAGACAAGGAATGGATGTGAGGTTTTTATCCCATGATAAATATTTTAAGAAGTCATGGACTTCATAGCAACAAGAGAAATTTAGGAAAAAAAAAGTATGTATTTTTCTAACCATGCAGATCACTTGGTACCGGAATAGATAGCTGTGGGAATAAAGGCATCTTGGTTACTAAAGGCTGATTAAAACTGGTTTGGCAACTATTTGTCAGGAATGGTTTAGTGTCCTGGAGTTTGTCTTCAGCTGTGCAGGCAAAGTGATCTGTTAGCTGACCTATTTTGTTTGAGTTTCCAACTGGTGCAGAGGTATAGAGAGGGCTGTGATATAAATTAGACCACAGATACATGTGAGCCATGAAATGAAAGCATTTAGATGGGAGATTTTAAAAGGAAGAAGAAAGCTCTCAAGTATCAAAAAAATGGGAACATCTTTATATTCTCTCGTGTCAGGTAAGAAAAGATGTGTGCTTTGAGCACTTGAAGTAGGACTGGAAACCAGGCAAAAGGGTGAACAGGTAGTTTTTCCTCTGACCCCTTCCAATTAAAATCAAGGGTTGAGAACTAGAGAAGACAAGGCCGTTTTTTCCAAAGCAATGCACATAAGGTAACTTATTTTTCATCTTGCCCATATGAATTTAGAGACCAGACTATCCCGTGTGATTTCTGTAGCTGTGCTGCAGAACTCGGCAGGATTCCTGGACCTTAAGAAAAAGTCAGTGGAAGAAGGATGGAAAACCAGTTTCTGAAACCTTGACATGCTTCATGTGATGTTCAGTCTCAGGGAATACTGTTAATTTTAACCATTTAAATCACTTTACTGTTAATTTTAACCATAAATCACTACAATCCAATACATACAGATGCGGAGCAGTACAAGTATGGCAAGAACCGTGTGGAGGCAGATGCAAAGAGGTTACAAAGCAAAGAGGAGGAGCTGCTGAAGAGGAAAGAAGCTCTTCGGAATAGGCTGGCCCAGCTTCGGAAAGAAAGGAAAGATCTACGCGCTGCCATTGAAGTCAATGCTGGTATGAGGTGCTTTTTTGTGCTGAGTTCTGCCCTGGATAGGCTTAATTATCCAAATAGTTTCTGCTGAAGACATGCCACTGCATGAGGTTTGGTTCAGCAGTCCTCTGTAATGTCTATATTTGCTTTCAATATAGATTTAAAACATATAATAAAAGTATATTTTTCTATTGTTTTATATACATATTTTATATATATGTATATAAATGATGAAATATGTATATAAATTATGAAATGATGCTGATGGGCTCTTCAGACAAGGAGAACCTGGGAATAATTTTATTGTTACTGGCTAAATATAATTTCACAACATGGAAAAAAACCAAAACAAATGCTAATTTGGAACTACACTAGAAACCTCGGGGAGGCATCTGAAAGTATGCATTTGATTTCTGTTGCTAAACTTTTCACAGGAAAAGAGTGTTTTTGGAAAAGTACATAACTTTTTTTGTGATGTCAATGATTTTTAGAGACCTTGTTCCTTACTTTTTTAAAAAAGAAGATAATTTCTGTAAGTGTCAATTGAAGCTTCTTATTGAAATAATAACCTTGCTGTGGATGACAGGCAGAAAGACCCAAGTGATTCTTGAAGACAAGTTAAAGAAGTTGGAAGAGGAGTGTAAGCAGAAGGAGACGGAGCGTGTAAACCTGGAGCTGGAACTGACTGAGGTGAAGGAGAGCCTCAAGAAAGCTTTGGCTGGTGGTATCACACTGGGCTTGGCTATTGAGCCCAAGTCAGGAACATCAAGCCCACAGGTATGCAAAGCCATTAACCATGCACATTCCAGTACCATCAGGTGGGAGTGCTCTGTCTTCTCAGCTCCAGTAAAATCAGTGGGAACTGAGAGTTTTCAAAAGGTTTATTAAGCCCAGGAAATAATACCAGGACTAACTGCCTTCCTGCACTATTTGCATTCTTCACCTACATCCGATGTACTTTCTACAGCCATGGGGAGCAGGTAGGACATGGGAATCACAGGCAGGATAACATGCAAAAGCTGACACCTCATTGTCCTCGCTGGTTGTAAAAGTGCATGAACTTGGACATTGCTCCATTCCAGGGAGATTTAAATGTACCAAGTCCTCGTGCAGTGATGGAGATGAACTTTTGCCAGTCCCCTGTCAGTCACTGCCACCCTTTGCAACTCACACGGTCATGAAGAAGCAGGGCAGTCCTGTCCTGGCTTATACTATAGATCTGTGTCAGAAACAGACCCCAGAAGGGTCATAGAATCATAGAACTGTCAGGGTTGGAAGAGACCTTGAAAGATCATCTGGTTCCAACCCCCCTGCCGTAGGTAGGGACACCTCCCACTAGCCCAGGGTGCTCAGAGCCTCATCCAGCCTGGCCAGAGAGGGATGTGTCAGTTCCTCTGGATGACTCAGTGTTGTTTGATCACAGAAAGCAAACTTTAATTTTCATCACAAAACATATACTTTCTTTTGTTTTCTTTCGTTCTGACCTCTTTTCATTTATCCATCATTATTGTGAATATGATTTCTTTAAACAAAATCTGCAGTTCTAAGACTAGATAGAAATTATTGCCCAAGTGACTACTTGGAGGAAACTCAGTGTAGGCTTTTCATTCTTCATTAGTCTCCAATTTTCAAGCACCGAACTTTGGAAAACTCACCCATCTCCAGTTGTGATACCAGCGATACGGAATGCTCGATACCTGTGAACAGCGCAGCAGCTCTGAAGCGACCTCCCTCATCAAGTAATTCTCCCTGTCGAGGCCATGTGCTTCGAAAAGCAAAGGTGAGAAGACTTATGTCTGGTTTTCTTCTTAAAAGTCTGATTGAGACAGAAAAAGAGAGAGGGAAAGATTGATTCCTGCTGCTTCTGTGGTGAAATTTAGTCTTAGGCAGGGAATGTGCCCTATCTGAATTATTTGTAGTACTACATAAGTATTGCTGTTTTGGGGGAACAGAAGAATTGGTAAGTAGTTTAGAGGACAGATTTGACTCTACTTTCTCATTCCATATTTCCTCTGTTCCTTTACAGATTTAATTTGCCGGGGTAAATGCTTTGTGGTGTAGACAGCTCATCTGAAATTGATAAAGTAACACTAATCTGTGTAGCAGAGAAGTAGTTAAAAGAGCACTGTTAGAGTAAATGTTCTGCAACAACACAAGATTGGGTCTGATCTTTGCTAGCTGATCCAAGAACAGAATGGTTGCACATTATAATAATTGACACTGTGTTGTGCGAGTATCTACTCTTAATGTACATTTAAAGTAGAAATTCATTTAATTTAGTCTCGCAAGTACCCCACTGCAGTTTGCAGACCTCTTGTATCGTTACGGTTTTCTAATTTTAGTGCTTTAGTTTAAATGGGATTTGCATGATTGTTCTTCTGGGCTAAATTTGCCAGCAACATAAGCATGTGGGCAGCGTGTAACCAAGGGTGACAGCGATAGCGCTGGCCCAAGGTTTCATGAATTAGTAGTTCGTTGCTAATTGTAATTATAAACCATAATAATCATAGACATTTGTCTTTCATGCAGTCCATTTCTCTTTTCAGAACAATGAAGTATTCTGTATAGGGATTTTTCTAAAGTGACTTTTGTTATCTGTCTTCATTGATAGTGACTACTTAATGTAGACTACACATGTTTACACTTACAGTAACTGAGCACCTGGCACCTCAATAGAGGAGATACTGAAAAATCATCATCTCAGCAAACAGTTTGGTCTTCTGGCACACCCTGATCTCTCCATTTCCTCCTCCCCAGCCCCTTTAGCTCTCTACATTGCCAAGGCCCCGTGAATTACTTCTCCTGACATACCTTATGTGAGAGCTTTCTCACCCTTCTACCACCATTTCCTTCGTTCTTTCCATGGCCGTCAACTGCTCTTTCTGCCAGTTACTGTGATTCAATTAAGAATAATTAAACTCAGTGTAATAGGTTTCAGTTCCATTTAACTTTGAAGTCGGCTGCTCGTGTCTCAAACCTGAAGGATTCATGTGCTCTAAAGCTCATCTTTGTATTCCAGTTATACCTTAATTTGTCTCATACAGATGTCACCTCTTAGCTATACGCTTTGTCGTAGATTTGCACATTAGCACAGCGTTTACTCAGGGAATGTGGGCTAGCAGAGCATAGTCCTTACAGAAGGAATTTGGATTTGTGCTACATGCTGGACAGGCACATTAAACCCAGCCATTTAATCTTTACAGCTGGAAAAACCAGGGTACTATAAAAAAATTAAATATTTTTGGTGTAAAGAATACCTTCCAGCTGCATTACATTTTTTATGCTCAGCATATACCATACAGGAAAAACCCTGCTGTGTTGTTTGATGGCACGCTAGATTGGTCAAGCTCCTTTGTAGAGGAATCTTGGGTAGAAGACATGGCTAATCAAAAAGGATACGGAGCCACTAAGTGTATTATTTCCCATGCTGGGAAAAACAACTCAAAGGATCCAATTCAGCTTTAACAGCTTTTTTTTTTTGTCCCCTAAAAAACCTCATGCACTAAATATTAAGTGAAATTTTGCTGAATTAGGTAGTGCAACCCTAGCTGTGCTCAGCCCATTTGCAAGGAGCTGCAGCCAAAGTCTGCCATCAGGTATGCATCTACAGCACACCCAGCTTGCAAGGGGAGGGGGAGTTAACTGTACGTGTGTGAGGGTGGAATTTGGCTCTCAATTCTTTTGGCCTTTTGTAGTTACAAGTGAGCCCAGGCCTTATAGATGTGGCTAAGGAAAGGGCGTCACATGTGAGTGTCCCAGAGCAGAACTAAAAACTTGGCTCTCCGCGCGCGGATGTCAGTGCCGCACGTGGGAGGGGAACAGATTTCACGTCTGTGCTTGCCTTGCATCTTCAGCAACTGGCAAAGCTCCCAGCGTTATGAGGGAGTTGTATAAGCCTTCAAAATGTCAGATTTTTTTTTTTTATTTTATTTACTTTTTTTTCTTTCCCCAGTATCTTTCTGAGTGCACTGAATGCCTCCCTTCTTGCTGCTTTCCTTGCATGAAGGATGCGGAGTCTGCGTGGTGGGTTGACCTTGGCTGAGCGCCAGGTACCCACCAAGTCGCTCGATCACTTCCCCTCCCACCTCCCTCAGCACAACAAGGGGAGAGAGCGAATGAGATGGGAAGAGGCCGTGGGGTATGATAGAGGCAGTTTAATGGAAAAGCAAAAAGCAAGGCTGCATGCACAAAGCGAAGCAAAACACAGGTTATATTCTCTCCTTCCCGTCAGCAGGCGATGTCTGGCCTTTCCCAGGAAGCAGGGCTCCGGTACGTGTAGTGGTTGCTCGGAGGACAAGCATCTTCTCAAATGGATGCCACCCCCCCCAACCCCCCTCCTCCTTTTTGCTCCCTTTTATGCTTGAGCTGATGTCCTGCAGTGTTGAATATCTCTTTGGTCAGTTTGGGTCAGCTGTCCTGACTGTATCACCTCCCAAGATCTTGCCCACCCCATCCCATTGGTGGGGGAAGATGTTGGAAAGAGCCTTGGTGCTGTGCAAGCGCTGCCACAACATGGGTGTCTGATCAACAACCTTCTACCTCCCAATAGAAAGCACAGCACCGTAAGGGGTGCTGTGGGGAACATTAACCCCATCTCAGCCAAACCCAATACAGTGTGTCACCAGCCAACCTTGTCTTTGCAGCCACCTTTGTGTCACTGGTGTGCTCATGAGCCCACAGTGCTGCACCACTCCCAGCTTCAGCTGGGAGATGTATTCATGGTGGGGTTTTTCTCTGGTGGTGCTGCGTGTTACAGCAACGCCTCGAAGGGGAGGAGAGGCACCTGAGAGCAGGCTTGGGAGCTGCTCCACCAAAATCCCTTCTCCTCTCAGATGCACTGGCAGGAGACTGAAATAGAGAATCATACACTTCTAGAATCGTCAGGGCTGGAAGGGACCTTGAAGATCATCTAGTTCCAACTCCCCTGCCGTGGGCAGGGACTCCTACCACTAGACCAGGATGCTCAGCGCCCCATCGAGCCTGGCCTTAAAAACTTCCAGGGATGAGGCTTCCACCACCTCTCTGGGCAACCTGTTCCACTGTCTCACCATCTGCAAGAGAGAGAAGCAAGAGGACAGATCTAGTGATAAATCTAAGCACTAGCAGCAATGTAGGGATTGGCTGTTTGAGGCAGCGTATATACACACCTATCTGCACGAGATATATATATATATATATATTTGGATTTTTAAACTTTTCCCTGTGTGATAGATGCTTTTAATGTATTTTTTTTTTTTAGAAAGTAATAATGCATAATAATAATGCTGTGTGGCCAGCAGGAGGAAGAAAGTGGTTGTGTCCCTGTGCTGGGCCCTCGTGAGACCGCACCTCGAGTGCTGTGGCCAGTTCTGGGCACCACAGTTAACCCCTTAACAGTATAAGACAGACATTGAGGAGCTGGAGTGAGGTCAGAGAAGGGCTGGTGAGGAGATTGGAGATTGTCCTATGAGGAGATTGTCCTATGAGGAGAGGCTGAGGGAGCTGGGATTGTTGAGTCTGAAGAAGAGGAGGCTGAGAGGGGACCTTGTTGCTCTCTACAGCTCCCTGAGAGGAGGCTGAAGTGAGGTGGGCGTTGGCCTCTTCTCCCTAGTAACTAACGGCAGGACAAGAGGAAATGGCCATAAGCTGTGCCAGAGTAAGTTCAGATGAGCTATTAGGAAGAACTTCTTTCCTGAAGGAGTAGTTAAGCACTGGAACAGGCTGCACAGGGAGGTGTTCAAAAAACTGGGTGGATGTGGTGCTTTGGGATGTGGTCTGGTGGTCATGGAGATGTTGGGTAGATGGTTGGACTTGATGATCTTGGAGGTCTTTTCCAACCTTAATGCTTCTATGATTCTATATTTTTAAAAAGTCAGAAGGCATTTTAATTGTGATTTTTGTTAATCTCTACTTGGCTGGAAATGGAAACTGTACTAAAAATGTGAAAACAATAGTCTGCATTAGGATTCCCAGAGAAGTAAAATAGCCCAAATAGCCTTGCTTCACAAGCAAAACAATTATGTAAACATTTCACATTTCAAATTAATCTCTAAAACCAAATTTTTATGTGCAGCAAGGAAACTGCAACAGTTGTTTATGATTTGTTTTCAAAACTGGTGGACTGGTGAATGTCAACGGCTTACATTTTGCTTATGGTCAGAGACGGAGACGAAAACGAGCTCTCCCAGTTTCCCAACTCCCAGGCAGGCTGTCAGTGTTGACTTAAATATTCTTTCGTTGGCATGAACCTGCTGGAGAAGTAGAAACAAAGAAAATGTTCCTTCTGCACCTGCAAAAGAATCTACCTCTTTCAAGGCTTATTATAACTTTAAAAAAAAATTCTCCTCCCAGTTACTTAGCTAATGACTTCCTTTAGCTTTTGTAGCATACATACATATAGGGAATATAGCTTTTTCAGAATAATCTAGTTTTTACCAAAACTGTGGTTTAAATTTCAGTTTACCACAATTCAAAGTGTAAAACTGAATATTTAAAACTTACTGTATTTAAAAATCACCATTTAACTGAAGGGAAAAAAAACCCCAACAACACAAGATTATAAAAAAAAATATTACAAAAAAATTGCCTACCTGCTTTAAACTCAAGAATCTTTTTTTTTTCTTATATTGCTAAAGCAGCCACCAACTGTGCCCTTTACTATTGCTTTACGGTGGTTGAAGAGGTGTCACTGGTCATGGAGCTGTTGTTTCCTCAAACTCCTGCTATTACTGTTCTCAACACTTTTCAGTCAGAGCTCTTCAAGGTTGTGGAACGAGTGTTAAATTCAGGAATTCAGGTTGGGAGCCAAGTCAGCAGGCTGCCTGCAGAGCATCTCTGCAGAGTAGATGGGTGGGAGAGGAATTTGTATCCCCTGCCGCCCAGTGCCTGGCTAGGAACAGCTGGGAGGTTACTCCTTGGGGAGTCCTTCAGCAAGAGGCCAACTCCTTTGTGTCTTCATTAGTTCCTGATCACTGCAAGGGTGTGATGCAGGGAATAGGTACAGTTGGATGGCCTAAGATGAGCTCATCCCTCTTCAGCTCTTCTGCTTCTCTGTACGGCTAGAAAATACAGTAGGTGTCACTCAATAGCCACGAGTTTGATTTAACTGCGTGTTTAACTATAGCAATTGCTTGATTTTTTTCACTTATGTGGCAGAAAAAAAAAGGGCAACACTTGCTCTGAGACGTATGGATGAAAGCATTGTAGATGATGTCCTGTACTGTGGATGGGAGGTGTCATTGTCCTCAGCCAACAGGTGGGGAAGCTGAGGCACAGAAAGGCAAAGTGATATTTTTTATTTTTATTTTTTTTAACTTGTCAAGCAATAGCTCAACTTGGATTATGTACACAGGAAACAAATGTGATCTAAATCAATTACCCTCCCTATAAGTCTGTCTCTGCCAAACCCAGCACACTCAGTAAGGTGCCCCTTTTAGCCACAGAAATGTGTGTCTGCTGCGAGTTTTAGAATAAGAAATGGAAGAGTAGTAAAGCAATCGCTTGGTGTCAGCTAGAAGAGGTAGTGAGTACTTCCTACTGTATCAGACAACTAAGTTAGAAGGCCCCATATGCTACATCAGCCTCTCCCTTGTTCAGCACCAGCTGAGTGCTTTACACCAACGGTGGTGTGCAAATTTGCTCCATGAGTAACCTTGGCAGAAAGCTAACGTGGCTTAGTTGCACCGCACTAGAAAAAAAGTTGCCATCTGTAGTTGTGGAGCAGTGGAAGTTGTGCACAGTCACTGTCAGGACATACTTCTTAGCATTCCCTAACTGATTTGTGGGCAGAAGGCTGGATTCAGCTAAGTTAACGGAAAAACTGTTACTGACCTCAGGTGGCTTTGGCTTAGCAGAGCTGATGACATCAGTGAAATATCCTGATTTCTCTAACATTTTCCGTATTTTTTTTATTTTTTTTTTCACCCCTTCCAGGAATGGGAGATGAAAAATGGAACATAAATCCAGCAAACTCCCTCAATTTCCATAAAGGCCTTACCTGTTATGGACCAAGACACAGGCTGCAAAAGACTCATCTGAAAGGTGGTATCAAGCGATACAAAACCAAGAGGTTTTTTTTTTTTCAAATTCTGTTAAGTTAATGGTAGCTTGGCGCTCATTTGCCTGTATTGCCTCTCCTGTGTTGCCGTGTAACTACGTGTGCCCCTTTTTTATTAGCTGTAACTCTTTTATTTCCAACTTCACTAGTAAAGAAAAGGAAAACCAAAAAAAAAATCCAGCCCAACCGTAGGGAAGGCGGGAACCCTTCAGCGCCGCCGTCCTCTGCGCTGGGACGACACGACTCAGCTGTGAAGCATTTTCTGGATACTTTTTAGACAGCTCCTTTTGTCACTGGGAGATAAAAAGCTGCCATACTTCGGGGAAAAAAAAAAAAGAAAAAGGTATTATAGTACGTTCTCTTTATTCCTATTGTGAAGCACCAGTCGTTTTCAAAGGTCATGTTCTTGAACTATGACTTGTTACTGATTTTTTTTTTTAAAGATTTTTTTTAAAGGCAAACAGGTATTTTTAGATACTGCTTCTTTTCTATACTTTTTTGAAGAAGAAAACGTGATTGAAATTAATCCTCAACGGATCATGGCAACTCAGCTTATGCAGTCAGTCTTGTTTTGTTTTGTTTTGTTTTTATAATGTAGTGTTGTTAAACTTGAGTTATAGAACACTGCTGTACTTACTTAGTTTCCCTCATCTTTTCAGACTGCAGCTGTTATTTTTGAGGATGATGGACTGGAGAGATGAAAATTTCCAGACTTTTATAAATAATTTTACAAAGAAGTGGGGATTTTTTTCTCAGACAGGAATCCATTTCTGTTTACTAGGAAACTGTCTTGTATTTTAGTCTGTAAAATTATAGAAATCTGTTCTTCTTTGTCTCCATCCATGTCATTCCTGAGACCTTAAATACAGTAAATTGCCAACTGAAGTCCTTCAAAATCTCAAGATTGACTTTAAAAAATCAGGAGAGAGAGAGAGAGAGAGAAAGAGAGAGAGAGGGGATAAAAAGGCACATAGTAAGTTGGGTTCTTTTAATTTTAATTTTAATTTTAATTTCTCTGTGGTTTCTTTAAGCCTTTGGCGAGCCTTCAATCACATCCTCAAGCATTTTGTTTTTTTCCTCTTCAACTGTGAGGACTACAAAATTACATTAATTAAAAAAAAACTAAAATACACCTCATAATTTGGAAAAAAATCACAGATGGCTAGGGCTGAAGTCTTGATAAGTAGTTAAGACTTGCAATTAAAAACCACAGAAGCTGGCAAGACAGCAGTTGGCAAGGAAGGGCCCGGGCCTATAGTTTCTCTCCTACCTTTAGGAATAGGTGTGTGTAACTGGGATTCCCAGCTGAGCTGGATGCCAGAGAACTTCTCGCAGGAGCTGGTGGGATTGGAAGGCACGGAGCTATCGGAAAGACTGATTGATGATAGCTGCTGGGACACAGGGCTGTGTCCTGTTCCCAAAGGCAGTTAATTAGTGCCAGGGATCCCACTGACTTTAGCAGAGTAGAAATGGAGCCTAACATGAGAAAAGGCTCTTTGCTTCTTGGGACCGTGCTTTTTACGAAGAAGTGCCACAGGAATGCAGATACAGTAGGGAAGCAAGTGTCAGTGTGATTTTTCCACTGAAAACAGGATTTTTTTAAATATTATTTTAGGTGATCTGCTTACTTAGTAACTCTGTAAGGGGAGGGCACATTCTGTGCTGTATGACTATGGACTAAACAGTATCAAGTTCCCATAAATATTAGCAGAAACAAATTTGAAGCAAAAGGAAGTTGATTTAGGCTTTTTATTTCAAATTAAGTTATTTATTTGTATATTTCAATAAGTATTTAATTTATATCTGTACATATTTATGATGCAAATTAGGCTTCTAGTCAACGTTTGCAATGATGTAACAGTTGCCATTCAGAAGTGGTCCCGCAGAAAGGAACGCAGAGCAGGCAAAAGCCAAATCATTTGTCTTGTTTACCCAATATTGGCATTGGAGCTTCCACCCCATGTATCCCATGGGAAAAAAAAAAAAAGTGAATCTTTGGCAAGGGTAGATTTTAATCCACGCCCGAGCTAGAAGGGTGCAAGTTTCTGCACGTGGGGCTGTGGACACAACCCCAGCCCTGGTGCCACCGTCTTCTGCTTGGCCAGCGACACCGGTTGCCCTCAGCGCCTGCTACAGAGGGGCTGATGGCAACATTAAGCATTTTTCATCCTTTCTCCAGCCAAGGCACCATCCATAAAAGCCACCCCCACCCCCAACCTGACCTGTACTGTAATTTTATGTCTAATGTATAAAGACATTGGCCCCGTTGCAGTTTTGCATTAGAGATGTGTCTAGTCGATAGAATGGCCAAGGTTTTGAAAGGGTGAAAATAAAAAAAAACAAACCCACAAACTTGAGAAATAACCTCTCTATAGACCACATTCGGTGCTGTGAAATGTACTCTGGTTTCTTGAATAGTACTATTGCTGCACAATTTTTTTATAAAAGGCAACAGAGCTTGTATGTTCAACATTTTTAGATTTCAGAATCACCAGGCAAAGTCAGCAATAGAGCAGCGTGACTTTTGTTTTAAAGAAAAACTCTTGTATTTTAAACCATTTCTGTGTCTATTAAGAAAATGTTATACTTGTGCTTCCTCAACAAACTCCTGTTACTGTACCAGGTTCTTTTTTTTATTGCTTTTTAAGGGTGATGCTTTTTTTTAGGAAAAAAAATAAATAAATATATATCATAACTTCGGGGGATGAAAGATGTTTGTTCTCTTTTTAATGACATGATTGTGGCAATTTGATTTTTCAAATGGATAATACTTAATTTAGTATCAATTTTTGTTAAAGACACTTTCAAATTAATTGGCCCAGGCTGTATGTTGTAAAATAATGTTCTCATATTAAGAATGTAATTATTTGCTTATTGTATTTTTTAAGAAACAAAATCATATTTAAAAAAAAAAAAATCTCTGTGAAAAAAATCATGACAGAAACATGAAAAAAAGTTTTTGTTTTATTTTTGTTATTGGATATGTTGGCAGTGCCCATTATAATTGACTGTAAATATAGTCTTTCTACTGTATTTCTCAATGTATTTAAGTTTTTTCAACACACATTCATGGAAACTTCTGTAAAAAAAAAAAAAAGTCCAAAATAGACCCACCTTCAAATGTGTGTCTTAGTAGCTTCAACTAACTTTATGCCTTTCTAGTTTATTCTTCAGAAAGTCTTGCAGAGTGTGAAAAAAGACTGGCACCTGATGGGTGCGACAGACCCAAGCCCATTATTAATAAAGTTACCTGTCAAAAAGAAGTATTTGCTTTGTGGTTCCTTATATTTGTCAGTATAAGAAGTAGGTGGCACCTTAGCAAGACACCCACGATGGTCATCCTCAGCCAAGTACCACTCTCCTGTGCCAGCTGTCTGAAAAAAATGCTTGGATACATTATAATTGCTAGCAATGGAATATATTTTATGAATGGATGTTCAAAGTGGAAGTTATTTAGAGCTCATTGCAGACATTACCACTTTTAGCTGGTTTTACTGTATCAGTTTGTTTAGATGACAACCCCATTAACAAATGAATAATGTAAACCACTAAATATTACCCCTAACAACTTAAACAGGATCAAAAAAAATCAAACTGAGCTAAATGGGATCAAAAATCAAACTGAGCTAAATACCAGGTTACTTAACCATGAATAGAGCAGTTCCTTAGAGGTGACTGACAGATGAGATGATTGAAAACTGATAATCCGTAATTACTCCCTGTTGCTGTTCTTAGATTTAGCTCATGCTCCAGTTACACTCAAATTATTAGCAAATGTCATCCTTAAGGAGAAAACACATTTCATTTGCCCAAACTCAGGGAAGCAGTATTATAAAACAGTCCAATGGGGTCCCTTGCTATACTCACAGCCTCCCTAACCTGAGGAGAAGAAGGTGGGCAGCATTTGTAAATCACGTCATGGGGGGTGTAACTAGGAAGCATTGGCTCTCAAGTAGACACAGCTTTTTGTTTGCTTAATCAACGCTCATAACCCTTCACTGCCTTGTATCAATTAATTAAAAAGCCTTCAGAAGCGAACCAAATTATTAGTAGTGCTCTAGAGAAAGCATGTCTGTAGAAAAGAAATATACAGGAAATGTTGCATAAACTTATATAATATTTAGAATAGGTGTACTATATAATAAACTATTATACCATAGTCGTATCTGTGCAAAAATCAGAAAATTAATTAGAAAATTAACAGGAGTGCTGCAAACAGAGTGGACAGAGCATGGCACGGCAGAGGCACAGGAGGATGTGCAGGAAGGGCACTGACACTCTCAGCTCAAGAGGTAAGTTCAGTTGGTGGTCATCACCCCCTCAGAAGGTCTCCACTCAGCAGAAATCCGTGTCTCTGCGCTCACCAGAATGGATGTGGCAACACAGAGTGAGCGCCCATGACCTAGCAATAGGTAAAATAATAAAAGGCAATAGCCCTACCAGAAGGGATGTGCTACGGGACCTGATGCTACCCTCCCACTGTATGAGACGTTCAGGTTTGTGACCACCTGAGGAACGGTTGAACATTCTTAAGTCTATGGGACTGGATGAGGTGCATCCCAGAATCCTGAGGGAGTTGCCTGATGTAGTCACCAAGCCACTCTCCATGATATTTGTGAAGTCACGGCATGGTGAAAAGTCATGGTGAAGACCAGAGCTGTCAAGTGTTGTCTGTCTGGACTTCTGAAAAGCCTTTGACTCAGTCCTCCCCCAGCATTCTTCTCTAAATTGGGGAGATACATCTTGGATGGATGGACAGTTTGGTGGATAACAATTATTTGGATGGTCGCATCCAGAGGGTAGTGGTCAATGGCTCGATGTCCAGATGGAAAGTGGTGAAAAGGGGTGTCCCTCGGGGGTCCCTACTGGGACCAGTGCTGTTTAATATCATCTTCATCAGTGACATGGACAGTGGGCTCAAGTGCACCCTCAGCAAGTTTGCAGATTCTGAGTGGTGCCCAGCAAGAGGATAAGGGACAACGGGCCCAAACTGGAATATAGGAAGTTTCACCTTAACATCAGGAAAAAACCCAACTTCTTTATTGTGAGGCTAATATCCTGTGTTCTAAAATGCAGCAAATACCTCTGGACCCTGTGACTTGCACAACTTGCATTAAACAAGTGGTTAAGAAAAAGAAAACCGGTCACCCAGCACGACACCCTCACTATCTGTTGTAGGACCTACAGACCATTGTCCGCAGGCTGTGCCTTCATAAACAGGTAAACTCACATGGGCAGTGATACAGGGGCAAGAAAGAAATCCAAAAGCACGGCAACCCTTCCATACAAGGAAAATACCGGTATCAAAATAAAATTCAAGGGGAAAACAAAGGTCTTTTCAACGCGGAAAAAAAAAAGTAAATTTTGAGGAGAGAAGCAAATATGTTAAAAAATTATAAAAATCAATAGGGAAAGGTAAATAGTCCCTGTCACTGGCTCTGAGGGCGTCACAATTAATGGGGTGGGTTTGAAACAACTACAGAGGTACTTTCTCTCACAGCCCAACTGAGCTATAACTTCTTGTCACAGTATTTTATGGCTGCTAAAAGCTTCTACGGATCCATAAACAAATAAACAAAATTCATGGCAGAAAAGAATTCCTTAAGGCTCTCGAGCACAAAGCTACCAGCTCCAAAGCGGCAAAGTCCAGCTCCAAGGTTGATGGAGGCTGGAAAGGGACACTGGGTGAGTGCGTCCTCGTGTGTTTTCCTCTGACATAGTGCTCTTAATAAATGAAGCTGGTCTCTATCGTAGAAGACCATTTCATTTTCCCCACCAGCAGTTACAAAAGCATTCTCCCCTAGAAAATGATGTAGCAAGTTCTTTTCAATTTGATTTTTAAAGCCAGCATCTGTCTTCTTAAGATCAAGACAACGCAGTATCATTCCTTTTAATTAGTATCTAATATATTAGATAACTGAAACAATTAAATTACATCAAGGATATTCTTCTTCAGTAATCTCTCCTGATGACAAGGAAGTAATTTCTCTATTAGATTTTATAGCTCAGTAGAATTACAGCTACATGGTCCTGAGATGAATTTCAGTGAAAAGCTTCATTCCTGGTTTCATTATTAATTTTTAAATAGTCTGTTAATTGCAGCTACTGAATGATTTCTTCAAATTACTGGGGTTTTTTAACCTGTTTTTTAGCATATTCTGCTGCTTCAGATTTCTTTTTGAGGTCAGCTTTTGGTGTAAGACTGTAATGGTGAGAATGGCTCCTTTTACCAGTAAAAAATACACTGAGCAGCGTTTGTAGCATTTTACTTCAGCTTTTGAAAACCACAAAGGTCAGAGTAGAGTAACTTTTTCAGCACAGCAGCTGGATTCATATGAAAGCAAAGCATCTTTCAAGATACAAATTCAAAAAAAAATAAAAAAAAAAATTGGAAAAGTGTCTCAATGAGCAACAGGAAAAAAATATTGGCTGGTGTTTGTGACTTAAAAGTTTTATTATAGAAACATAATTTATGATGATGTTGAAGCCAGTTAGGCTTCAAAATAGCATAGCAATTAATATTGCTCCTTTGATGAGGACAGCAAGGGAAACAGAAGCAAAGTGATTAACTTACTTACTCTTTTTTTTCTTTTTCCCATGGAAATTGGTTTCTGAAGTAAAGTATCCCTTCAGGTTAAGTCTTAGCAAGTCTCATTTATGAGAACAGCTTGTCCGTATCTATTCTCACTCCTGGCCTTCCAGCTCCAGAGCTTGCCTCGGAAAAAAACTACTAGAATATCATTAAAAATAAAGAGTCTTTAGGGTTGCTTTTCATTTTGCTTTTATTCATCTCAGAGCACTACATTTGGAAAATGAAACACAGTCACTTGAGATTCAACAAGCTGCTTTTTTTAGTGATAAATTGCAGTTTAAATTCTCAACTACCCACAATATAGCAGTAGAGTATCTAGAATGACAACCATCCAAACATTTTCTGGCTGACCTACACCAACAGGAAAAACCTCAAGCTTCCTTTCTGACCCCAGCCTCACATCTAGCTTCATGTGCCACAGGGTAGGCTCATCCAGCCCACTCCGTGGTGTTCCTCTGGCTGCTCTGTCTTTCAGCAGAGAAAGTGCTCAACTAGAGCAGACATGAGAAAATTAAGGTTGAACCTCTCATTTGGAAATTTTTCCTTCTAATTGACCATCTTCTGATCCTCAAAATATACCCACTCGATGAACAAATAATTCATTCATTGTCCCACTGAAACTTCACTGCAGTCTATAAAATTTCTAGGGCTAATTAAACAAACAGGTAGATAATAGTTTGCGTTGCTGCTTTGTCCCAATATAAGGTTTAATAAGTATTCACATCGCCCATCCACAACCACAATGCTTAACAACATCTCTGCTCTGCTCTTTTGGGGGCAGCAGGCAATGAAAAGAACTGCCAAGGTTCTATTTATCAGCATCAGGCAGTTCCTGCAGAACAGCAACCACCTGTCAGCAAACCATAGGCTGTATTCCAACCTCAAACCTGAGCTAAAGCACTAGCAGCTCACCTCAAAACTCTGCAGGAGGGAACAATGTCCAAATTACGGGGATGCACGGTGTGTTCTGCCTTCAGACATTCATAGAATCGTAGAATCATAGAATGGTTTAGGTTGGAAGGGACGTCCAAACGTCATCTCGCCCAACCCCCCTGCAGTGAGCAGGGACATCCTGAACCAGAGCAGGTTGGCCAGAGCCTTGTNATCCTCAACTAGAGCAGGTTGCCCAGAGTCTTGTCAAGCCTCACCTTGAATATCTCCAGGGATGGGGCCTCAACTACCTCCCTGGGCAACCTGTTCCAGTGTTTCACTAGCCTCATGGGAAATAAATAACTTATTCCTAACCAACACCCAACCTAAATCTGCCCTTCTCTAGTTTAAAACCATTGCCCCTCATCCTGTCACTCCAGGCCTTTGTGAACAGTCCCCCTCCAGCCTTCCTGTAGGTCCCCTTCAAGTACTGGAAGGTCGCTGTTAGGTCATGCCAGAGCCTTCTCTTCTCCAGGCTGAACAACCCCAGCTCCCTCAGCCTGTCTTCATAGGAGAGGTGTTCCAACCCCCTGAGCATTTTCATGGCCCTCCTCTGGACTCGCTCTATCAGGTCCATGTCCTTCTTGTACTGAGGGCTCCAGAGCTGGACACATTCAGTGGCCTTCACAAAGATTGGGAGTCGGAGCCCAAGGACAAGTTTTGATTTGCAGACCGCTCAATTTTGCAAGAAGCATGCAGCTTCTATACAGCCCATGCATCAATTCGGGAAGAGAGTGAGATAAAGGAAAGACAAGACAATTCAGAAAGAAAAAAAAATAACTAAGGAGAAAGGAGCGTGCGAAGATGACAATGAAAATGGAAGAGACTGGAATAAAGACATGGGGAGAGCAGAAGAACACACATAGCTTTGTTCTGTTTAGGGCTATTTCTAAAAGAAAGGTCAAGGTTGAAACCTGCTAAATTCTTTAGAATGAAATATTCAGCCTTTGATTCAGTAGAGTTCTAGAAGAACATGTACTTTTCCTCAACTGCAGTTGCGCAGCTTCAGTCTCACCACAGAGTGTCACCCTCACGCCAATTATACTGCAGCAACTTCACTACTAGTCAAAAAGGATTTTACTCTTTTTTTCCTAGGACTTTACGCTTTTACCCTAGGAGTGAAGTGGAGCTACAGTATCAGAGGGTGAAGTGGAGTGGCTGAAGCTGAAGAAGACGAAGCGTTGCTGTAGCTTTTGAGTCCAGTGCTGCTGAAGCTGAGTAGTTTGCCACTGATTTCTGCCAAACTAAACCATGACGGATTAAACCATTTTTCCCGCCATAAATCCCACGAAATGGGATTTGTTTTTTTTTCCCACAAGAAAAACAAAGCAACTAATTGTTTAAAATCAAAGTTTATTAAAGAAAAACCTGTAGTGCAGGTTCTCAGGACAAATGCATACCTTTGGATGCAGTGGAGTACACAGGTACGTATACAGTAGTTTGCCTGCTACATGTTTGGAAGCTGAAAGAAACCGTGATAAACTGCTCGGCGCAGTTCATCACCATCGTTAAAAGTTACCAAGACCTCGGTTGTGGATCGCTAACAGATACTTGGTTATGTGTGTGCACTACATATTGCACAAGACTTTCGATTAAGCTATTAATTGTGCAATTGAATCACAGTTAAGTGTTACATTAAGCATATTCAAACGTATATTTGCTTTTGTTTTTCGTCAAAAACAGCACGTCACTACAAAAACGGCCATTAAATGTTACATATTTACAAAAATATACAAATAACGCTTTTCCCCATTTATGACAATGCACCAGTTATGGATTGATTTCATTCTTCCCTTGAGCCCTGATACTGTAAGACAAAGAAACCTGCTCAAAGTCAAGGTCTTCTGAGACAAAATTAGGAAAAGGCATGTTCTGTTTTCACAAATACTAGCGTGTGCAAAGGCAGAAGGAGAGGACTGGGGAGTCACCGTGTGTTAAAGGGATGGACAACAGCATATTGACGACTGGCTAAGAGCCTTTACCTGGATTGGAAGGGCCTCTGTCAGAAATCTGGTTAGAAACACTGTGCTAAGCATCTGCTGCTCATCTTCTGGAAAAGCGGTTGCAAGTCGTTCAAAAATTAAGAGTTCTACGTTGGTTGTAATTAGCTTGTATCTGCCAGAAATACTCTCATGCTAACCACAGGAATAAGAATTACAGGTGAAAATCAGCTGGTCACCTCTGTGAGTACAGCTGCAGCGAGATGACAAGGGATTTTAGCCTGCAGCTGCATTTCAATTCACCATGGGTGAGAACTTTTCTTCCGTAACACGAAGCTGAACTGACAAAATCTGTGGAACTGCATGGTCATAAATTAAGGTAGAGTTTGGCCCTGCAATGCCACATAAATAATGCTCCACACGAACAACAGGGTAGTGAGGAATATTTTGGGAATCTTCGCCAGCTGTATGTCAAGTCTAATTCTTATTTTATTGGCCTTCAGATCTTTATCGAGAGCTGCAGCTGTAGTAAGTTGGAAAACATGATTTTGGCTTGGTTTAATTACCAACTTTTTCTCCTTTTGTTCATGTGGGTAACATCAGCAAAATCCATATGATTTATCTTTCCAACCCTGGAATAAGAGGTTTTGGACCCACCTGTGCTAAAACAGTCACAGGTACACTGTAAATACACCAGTATTCATATTTTACTCTAAAAATGGAAAATTTTCCCATTCCAACTCTCATTCCCTCTCCCAATCTTCCTCCAATACTTAATTCAAGGTGAATCGATATTTCTAGCACCGCTTCATAAATACAGACTAACGATACTATAATTATTTCGTTTAGGTGAGGCAGGGCGATAGTTGATGTCTCCTAAACCCACACTTGCAATGCACTAGTGTGATACTCTTTAGAATCACCTTCCCTTTTGCACAGAAACATATCCATGGTTAATGGAAAAGAAAAGAGCAGTAGCTGTACAGATTTGTAAAAGCAAATGGTAAGTGAAGCACAAAAGCGGGAGCTTCTCAACGCACTCCGTGAGCTGCTCAAGTTCCCCACCTCTTCCAATCTGCTATTCCTCTGAAAATTGTTTCTGTCTTGTGTTTGGGTTTTTTTTTTCCCTCAGCCACACAGAACAGGATATAAATGAGTTAATCCCCTCTTGGCATCAACCCAGCTCACGGGCAGAACCACAAGCAGAGAAAAGCAACTCAGAAGAGACTGAGATCAAGAGGGGAGAATTCAAGTATACTTCTCTATTTGATTAGCTTTTGCCTCCAGAGCCTTCTGCACTGCAGCAAGCACAGCCCATGACTTATACCCATGAGGAAATAAATCATAGCTTGTCAGTGACAAAGTTAAAAAAAAAAGAGCTGTACTCAAATGCCTGGTGTGTATATGAAACGGAATAACTCTGTGTTCCTAAAATTAAAATCTCTAGTTGTATGTTCAAGAAACTCCAGTGGCTGGTGTTTACCCCCGGGAATACTGTACCAACTGCATTCATCTCCTCTAAACATTGTAAAATTACAGAGGGATTCAGGCAAATTACATTTAAGCAGTATAAATCCAAGACACAGACCCTATAAAATAATTCTTCTCCCTTGCCTCCTAGCTCAGTGCTGTGCTGAGGAGGAACACCATTAGCAAACGCCCTACGATCATCTCAGAAGTAAAACCTACATCGGAGTTACCTCTGAAGCACACATACATGCATCTTGGCTCCTGGGAAGCAACCTTTTTTTTCCATGCACCTCAAGTGGGATGTTCCTGTGAGTCAGATCCCTCTTCAATTATAGGTAGTAATGCTGGTAGGTTCGCATGTTTCCAGTGCTGCGTCGATTTAGACTCATGGTTTAAAGTCTCTATATGCAACCAAGAAAACTGAAAATAGTTGCCGTTATTAATTAAAATTCCAAGGCTTAAGCAAAACAAAATCAGCCACTTGTGGCAAAATCACACACACTGGTAACACTTTCTCCCTGCTTCTTCTTCTATTTAGTCTTGTGCTCTTCGCCCTCCTGCATTCCCCTCACAAAAAAAACCCTCTCCACACAGACTCTACCCTTCAAAGATGCCACTGGGCTTTTTCAGTCATCTTATTCCCATCAGCTCATCCAACAAGAACATTCTTCCAATCCTATCTCACGACTTTGCTTAAACTTGTATTTTACGGAACTTGAAAGCAAGCCATTTGCCTCCGTCTCTAGGAAAAGTTGCATACAGACCCATCCCACAAACCTGACAAGTCACATTGCTCCCAAAAGGAATGATCCCCGGTCCTCCTCTATTACCAATGGACCCTCTTTACCTTACCTATTGTTCAGCTTTAGGTTGCAACACTTTATCTCAAAGGCTACTTATGCACTGCCTTGGGCCTCACTATTTATTGTATTGAAATGCAAATGCAGCCCAAAGGTCTGGCAAAGCATCTCTGCCCAACCTTGCTGCAGTTCCGTGCCCATCAGACTGGAGGGTTGGCAAAGCTCCAGGAAACTCGTGCAACCACCACATCTCATCCCCATAAGCCAAAATGAGGCAGGAGGAGGCATTTGGGAGATAACAGGCATAGTTCTCTGTCAATTAAATACGTATTTTTCCACCACCGACTGACAGCAAGGTCGATACGTGCATCGGTACAGGTTAGGGGGTGACCTGCTGGAAAGCAGCTCCACAGAGAAGGACCTGGGAGTCCTGGTGCACAACAGGTTATCCATGTGTGCTCTTGTGATCAAGAAGGCCAATGGTCTCCTGGGGTGCATTAAGAAGAGTGTGTCCAGCAGGTTGAGGGAGGTTCCCCTCCCTCTCCACTCTGCCCTAGTGAGACCACACCTGGAGTACTGTGTCCAGTTCTGGGCTCCCCAGTTCAAGAGGGACAGGGAAATACTAAAGAGAGTCCAACAGAGGCTACAAGGATGATGAAGGGACTGGAACATCTCTCTGTGAGGAAAGGCTGAGAGACCTGGGACTGTTTAGCCCGGAGAAGAGAACACTGAGAAGGAATCTTATCAATGTTGATAAATATCTGAAGGGTGGGTGTCAAGAGGATGGGGCCAGTCTCTTTTCAGTGGTGCCGCATGATAGGACAAGGGACAATGGACACAAACTGGAACACGGGAAGTTCCACTGAAACATAAGGAAAAATGTCTTTACTATGAGAGTGAAGAAGCCTGGAACAAGGAGTCTCCTTCTCTGGAGACGGTCCTGTGCAACCTGCTCTAGGCAAGTGTACTTTAGTGGGGGAGTTGCACTAGATGATCTTCAGAGGTCCCTTCCAACCCCTACCATTCCATGATTCTGGGATATACACGGATGAAAGAGGAAAATGCTATTTTTTTATTTTTTTTTCCAGGATCACAGCACTCATCCACATCTCAGACTGGAAGTACGTGCTCTCTGGGACAAGCAGTCAAGAGAAGTTCTGGAAAGGCAGAAAGGCAGAGTTCCAGAAAGATTTAGAGAAAATGAAAGTCAAAAGTAAAAGCGAAAGGATTAAAAGAACCAAAAGTGGGTAAGAAACAGGAAGGATGGGCTGCAGTGAGCCAAAGCACAGGGGAATTGCGTCAACCCAGACAACACGGCAGAGCTCAGAGGAGGGATGGAGATGGGGAAGAGATTGTGATTCTTCTTGTTCTCATATCCAAATGAAAACACAGATAGAAACAGAACATAAATCAAACTAAAAAGCAAGGAAGAAAAACGTGGACTGTAGAGAACTGTCATCAGGAGGAGGAGGAGGCAAAGCAATAAACAGCAGCAATAATGAAAAAGAACTGAAAAAAAAGAAGAAACAAGGAGAAAGAGAAGAGAATGGAATTTCAGGCATTTTTTTTTCCATAAAATATCACCAATTACTTAGCAAAAAGTTGGAAGCATTAAATAATGCTGGTCACTTCTCTGAAGAGTTCAGCATCTCAAAAGATTAATCCCAAAGAGAGGAGTCTATGCCAGTGAGTTGGGCATCTTCCTATGTCTGCGATGATAATCTGTAATTTCACCCATTGAAAGGCCCTTCTGTGAAGCTGGGACAGAAGTGATATATTAAAATATTCTCCATTAGATGAGTTTTATCATTTACAAACTGTCTATGTGCATGTTCCTGTTGTTTGGGGTTTATACTTCTGCATAGTCTCGCCTCTTCATAATCCGTAACAAGAATATGTCAAAAACCTTGTGGCTACAAGTCTGCTGCTTTCCCATACGAGCTGTTCTCATTAAAAAGTATCTCTTTCATCATTATAGAAAGATTTCCTTTTTAAATTGTTTTAATTAATAAGCAAAAAAAAAAAAAAAAAGAGAATAAGCCGATTCTTGCCCTTTGATCTGCAAGAGCACTGTCAGTAAGAACTAAATATAAGTATCAAAAGCTGGCTAAAATTAACAACAAACGACATAGAAATGTAAGACACGCTAAGAAAATTATTTAGAATGCCCGGCCTTCCTGGTGATTAATACACTCATTATACCACTTAAAATATGTGCAACAAAGGCGTATTATTTAAGTAGTGCCATGTACTGCTGCATGTATTATTGCTGCCCAACAGGGCTTTATGGCCAAGGCATTGCAACAAATCAGTGTAAAGATGCAAATTCTACAGAAACTCAGAAATCAAGGCCAATCAATAAAGCTCAAGTCTGTGTAACGCTTTCCAACGTCGCAAGGAAATGATTTCAAATGTAATTACTTGTGCAGGGGAAAGAACCCACTTTTTTCAGGGCTAGTAAATGTCACTCCTAAAAGAAAAATCAATCTGGAAGGAGAGAGAGACAAAAAGTCTGCAATTAAGGACATGTATTTTTAGAGATACCATTAAAAAAAAGTTTTTTAATACAAACTGAAACAGCTCTTTGATAAGGATTTGGTTTACACAGTTATATGGTTGCACTTCAGGGTATGTATTTTTAAGCCTTCCAGTATTTCTGTCTTCCAGAAGATCATCTCAGCTACCAGCCCATAAGCTAGCTGAAAATAGTAATTCTGACATGCCTCATGTAAGTAAAAAAAAAAAAAAAAAGAGAGATTAAAGAATAAAAATCCTTCATTTGGTCATACATGGCTCTACACTTCATATTTTAAGTAATTTGCTACTTCATTTAACAGGAGGAAAAAGGCCAAGGCTGAAGACTTAAAGAAACGAGATCTCACATATTAAAAATCATGAAAGCAACTTGCTGTGTCTTTCAATATTAAGGAAAAAAAAATAAAAAGGACATTTCTAAGAGGAATGCATTCTTTAGCCTTCACACCATTCTGAAGCACCATTACAGGTCCTTGTTTCCTTGGTGGTGTGTATATTCCTCTCTACTCTATGCAACATACTCAAAAAGAAAATGAAAAACTTTTTCCACACAACATTCCCATTCAGACTTGGGGAAAAAACCTTCTGCGCTCCTCTAGCTTGAGGTTACAGAAAGAATCGAAAGAAAAGTCACCAAGATGATCAACTGGATAGAAGGGCTAATTTAGGAAAGAAGATTAAAAAATTAAAGGTGCACAGCTTGATATTTCCCAAAGACTTGCAGGGTTAGGCTTTCAATTGCAAAAGCCAGCTGAGGGTCTGAGTAATTGCAAAATTTGTCACTTTGATGATTATAGTCCGAAAATAAGTGAAAAACATGACATCTATATCCCTGACAGGAATAAACACACATTTCAATGGCACTGAGAGGGATAATACTGAAATACTCAAAGGAAATAAGGAACGTGAAAAGACAGACTTGACATTAGGAAAATAGTCTGAGCAGATCCTGTAACTACTTCTAGGCAATTAAATGCTATTCTACTCGAAATTTTAGAAAGACTTCCTCAGACTAGTAAGATTAGGCTCTATGCCAGTCTCATAAAGAAAGTTGTAGAAGCAACGTGCAATTGGGACTGCAACAGAGAAAATGAGCCAGGAAGCAGGTTTTTGGAGGGATTTAGAAGACACAACAAAATTTTGCATCTCAAAAATCAATATTTATAAAGGTAAATGCTTATCAACTTCTTCCTGGTCAAAAATAAATGTACACTTACTTTCATCTAGAACTCTGAATTGAAAATGAAAGTACAATACAGTGCTGTCAATCAATACACAATAACAATTCCAATCGTCAGGGATTGCACAATGAAATAAAATTTTTAGTCTGTCTTTTCCTCCAAAGTCTCATTAATGAAAACTGACAAAACAGGGTTTTATAGGAAACATAAGAAAAATCTATGACTGAAATTGTCAGCGGTTCTATGAGCTTAGCAACTTTGTATTCCACTTGAAGTAACACTAGAAATTCAAAACTTATCAGAACCACTGGTTCATCATCCTAATTTACTGCAAACAAATGAGTATGATTAATTTCTTGAAAAGAATTAAAACCTTGCACGTTTCTTTGAGCATGTATTTGTGGAAGGAGGATGGAAACCACTGCACTTCCATTATACTGACCTCTATAAAAGAGACGTCGTACAGTAGTGGACTATTCCCCCTAACAACTCATTGGATCTAAAACATGGAAAACCATCATAATTATGTCAGGTGAAATCTGCTTTGCATGAGGAACTACTAATGGCAAAGCATTGATTTATCTCTGTCTGTTCAGAGGACAGTAATTTAACAAATCATCTACTTCACATGAATAAACACTTTACTGCTCTTTACATCGGTCACTGAAAGCAAAAAAACTCATCAAGAAGGACATAATGTAGTGAAAATATCCTAAAAGAGTTAAAAAAAAAATAAAATTGGATGTGAGTTGGAGATAACAACAAGATGTTGCCTCAGGCTGGTATCTTCTAATTCTCCACAGCCATTACTACCACCTTCTTCTACAGGGTATAAAACCACACATGGGTTTATATTGCTTTTATCTTTGAGAAATTAATTTATACTATGGCTGGATTTTTCCCTAAAAGTCTTCTGAGCATTTCTGAGCCCTGCATATGGACGGAGCACTCCAAAGCCGTATAAAACATTCAGTGTCAAAAGGGAAAACAAAGGTTAACAGTTGTAAATCTTGATGGCTCTTTGCATCCTTCAAATCAGCACTGCTTGGAGCACTCTGAAAAACACAGGATGTTTTGAAATTGCAAACACATCAGACTTTAAGAAAGCCAGAAGATGGAAATGAGGCCAATACATCACCAGTTCTACTGGTTCCAGTATAGTTCAACGTCAATGTTGATAAGCATCACTGTACCCATTATTATAAGGCTTTTAACCAAATAACACTGCAGGAAACTAAATTTAAGATACTAGCATGTAGTAGCAAAACCACAGCCAACGTTGCAACGCTACCACGTAACAACATGTTCCAATAACAGGTTTTCAACAAAATTAACTTTCTTTAACAAAAAAAGACAAAGAAAGTTATCTACCTTTTTCGGATTATGTATTTTTTACACTTACACAGAATTGCAGCTGGCGTCAGTAGACTACCTTTAATAACAGTGATTATTACAAGTAAAACAGAGAAAGTGAAGCTATTAACAATTTAGGCTTACAAAATTCTTTCACTCTGAAGATCCTGAACAGTAATTAATTTAGCCTCACAGTACCCCTGTGAGGTAGGCAATTACTGTCAGCCCCATTTTACAGGTGGGGAAACTGAGGCACATCGAGGTTAAGGAACTTGCCCAAAGTCTGGGTACAGAATCCAGGTATCTGACAGCCATCTTCTGTTTCCTAGCCATCAAATCACCTTTCCTCACTCACAAATTTAACTGAAATATGTCCAAAGACTCCAAGTGTGTGTGCATGCGTGTGTGACCAGCATCTGGGCACAGAACCACCGCTGTGTTTCTGCATACGCATATATCAGGATTTTAGACACATATAAAGGATAAGATCTCATGGTTATAGCAGAATATATTTGAAACCTAGCACTAGTCAGACTTTTCAGTTCAAGATAAACCAAGATGCCACGAATGGGAAAATGGTAATGGTATTTTCTCTTTTTAAAGTTATTCTTGCCAGGGAATCAAAGGCTTCCTTTATTATCTGCTGGTCATTATTAATACAGTTATGGCAATACTGACATCTCTGTAGAAAACAGTGGTTTTGAGACATGACAAACCAACCTCACAGGAGTGCTGCATGAATCAAATTAATAAGCATTGAAAAACATTATTACAGGCACTATACTGGGCTGGGTGTTAATTAAAGTACCAAGCAGTTAAATATTCTACGGTGTTCCAAAAGACTCGTGTTATCAGAGACACAAATCACCCTGCATTAAATGTATAAAAGTAGCTGTTAAAGCATAAATTAGATGTGACCTAGTTCCAAGTGTCCTTTGCCAATCAGATGAACTGTGGGAGAGCAAGAGCAACCCCAAGCTAGAATTTCCATCCCATCTCTTGTCCAGAAGGTTAATCTGTGACTCACTTTCCCTATACAAATAATCCACTCCAGATTTATTTCGCAGGAACAAGTAAGCTGTTTGCAATACTGTTTTATTCCCCGCTCCAGCTCATTTCCACTAGAAAAACCATAAAGAGCTGGTGGAGGGCGGAAAGCCTCTGGTGTAACGATCCCAAGAGTTTCCAATGCACGGCACATTTTGTATTTGCATTTCTCTAAGAAACCCAGAGTCAGATACACGTAAAATCTTGGATTTCTGTACGGTCTGGCACAGAACAGTCAGCTAGAGCACTGCTCCTCCATAAATCAGTTTGCATGGCACTCTACAACTAAACAGGCAGAAATTTTAGAACAATTTGTGATTTTTCTTTTCCTGAGCAGTGCTTTTCAGAATCTTCACGTTAACTTTTCTACCTACTTTCTTACAGCAAGTTTAAAATCTAGATTTTCTTGTGCTTTACACATACATTTTTTTTTTTTGTGGAGAGCCTAAAACACTACATGAATTATTACATTCTGGCCCATTGCATTTGATGACAATATGCTCTAGGAAATCCACAGCTACATGGAAGAATGATTCCAATGCCTAAGATAATTTTAAGACTGCTCTTTTCTGACTTACCAGCATTCTTTGTTTTCTGTCTGTGTATTCAGAAAAATGTAGTTAGCTATCTGTATCCTCCTTAAGCAGGGTGGTGTGCAAGCTTGCCACTAGCATCAGTATGACATTCAGTGACTAAAGAGCTATTTATTCTCTCTTGAAGGCATAAAGTGAAGAAACGATACAGGTTTCTGAGAGGAACATCCTAAACCCAGGCAGCTGTGACACAGAGGACACCAAAAGCCTAAACTCATCAAACCACAGTCTGTTTCCTACACAGCTCCATGAAGCACAGGGAAAAGACCAGCGGGGTGTGGATTCACCACACTCAGAAGCTTCAGGGATGCAGAGGTCAGGGCTAGGAAACTCTGACCCACCTCACAAAATTGGGATCAGGAAAGTCTGACCTGACTCACAAGCCTTTCTGCAGGCAGCTCCTCCAGAAGCCCCACCGCTTCCCCTGTGGAAAGAGGGAGAAGCAGCAGTAGGGACTGAGTGACACCCTGCGGTGATGGAAAGGAGAAAGGAATCCCTAAATCACAGCCAGTCCTCCCCATGGCCCTCTGGATTGTCAAATCATCCCAAGTAGAAAAGGTCAGGTCAGAGTTTGTCCACCCCTGCCTGCAAGGGCAAACAGTCAGGGAAAATCCCCAAGAAGGATGAGGGTGGGATGGGGATGGTGGTTTGTTGCCCAGTCCTGCTCGGAGGAGAGCTCTGACTTACCCAGCACCTCTGCCCTAACAGGAAGTTTTTAAAAAAACTATCCATACAAAGAAAGCGACACAAAAGAGGTATTTACACTGTCTGGAAATTTAAAAAGAGACAGGCCACCAGCGTAGGCTTTTACAGGATAATTCATCTGGCAGCTGCCATCGTCCTAGAGGTGCTTGCTCAGGAGACAAGAAGAGAGTAACCGAAATGACTGTCCGCAAGTGAAGGCACCTGGTCTGGAAATAGCATCAAGCTGGTGTTTTTCTTTCACAGGGGGTGAGATTCGGGGAGATACTGGTGCTGATGGTTTGTCAGGACTTGCTACGCCTACAAAAGCACTATCTTCTATTATATCTCAATTAACACTTTACTTCCTTTAATCCACAGAAGGACCTAAGCTAAATTCATTAGATTGTCTCACACATGTTTAAGTGAAAGAGCTTGTATTGGCTAGGAGTGCGTTTGTCTCCTCACTCAGTCCTCTCCCAGTACAGAAACACTTGGCCTCCTAAAAAATGTCGTTGTGATCAACCAACCATCTGTTCTGGTCTAGTCACTTGTGTAAAAATCACCTTTTTGGGCTAAAAAGTCCCGGCCTTCCTCTGAATACCTCAATTAAAAATATAATTATAAAGTTACAGTCAATCCTTCTAAAAATAAAGAACTAGAGCATATACAGAAAAGACATAAGGTGGCATTGAAGGTGCCCAGGGCTACAAAGTTGCTACCGTATGAGTTTCAATTGGAACGAGTTCCCAGGCTGAAGAGAGAACGCAAGACGTTATCTCATCCTGCTCCCTCGATAACCGACGATGGACGCTTTTTTCCACAGGACTGATAAGAAACCTCCTCTCCACCAGCATTTACAGCCGTATTTGCAATTTTGTGACATCGCTAGGGAAAAATAAAATGATACAGAGAAGAGTCTTTTCGGGTTTTGTGTTCAGCTGTAAATATCAGCTAACCAGGTAACTGTGCATCTCTCTGGAGTTGATGCTCAAAACCACGCCTGAGTGATTGCCTACGAAAATACAGAAACAAAAGGCCAGCATTAGTGTGTTTTAGGCACTTCACAATAAATCTCCCTTTTATTGCAGGGACAAGTCAATCGCATAAAGAGAGTGGCTTTATTAAACAACAGGTCAGGTGAAGGTTGGTGCAACAGCTCCATGTACCTACGGCATACTTTCGTACAAAGCTTTTGCTCGTGGTGGCGGATTTGTGGCAAATTCCTAGGGTTTCTATCCCAGTGACAGCATAAGTTGGTTCTCTTTGTGGCTTAAAAAAAAAAGTGTAGTTGTCTCGAGGGGTGCAGGTGAGGGAGGAGAATGGAACCTGAGGCGTCCATTCAACATGCCACTGACCTGGGACTGGACACTGACCGGCATCAGCAATAAGGGAACTCTGTAGCTGTTCAAGTTGCCACTTCTCCCAGAAGGAGTCACTGCAAGGTAATGGTGTTGAGGAGTCCCAAGGTGGGGGTTGCGATAAAGTAGGCAACATAAAATATATAGAAAACAAAAAAAGTGGATGGGTGAGTCTGGAAATACTGTACTGTGGAAATTCAAAAGTTATGAGAAGAGAAAGAACAAACAGAAACCCCGTAACTCCCTGCTGTGCACGGAGCGGAGGCTGCTCCTGACATCTCCCAACAGGGCGGGAGAAAGCTCACCAGAACTAGAAAGGGTCTCCATAGCATTGGAACCTTCTGCAAATAACGTCGTCAAACAGAATTTGATATAAAGCAGGGATTATAACTTGTTTCATCCTCTAGCCAGATAAAATAGAGGAGTACCATTAAGAGGAATATTTCCTTGGCAGTACTGAGCAATACCGGAGCTAGTGGAAAGTATTGCAAAGTAACAGAACAGTACAGAGAGCAGAAGTACAGTTTTATGTCTTAAATAAAGTCTTGTGTCTAAAAGCTGTACGGTAGCAGTCAAACACGGATCCACAGAAACGAACTGTTTATGCTTTGCTGGAAATGCTGCTGGTGTTGACAACCCAGCAGAAGCACAAATCACTCTGAGATCTGCATTTACTGTCTTAAGTTCCACATCAAAACATCGTGATCTTGCCCTCTTTAACCCTAATAATGCTCTGCCTGGATAGAATTATTTTTTTTTCTCCAAGGCAGGACAAGCAGAGATTATTTCTGAATGTATTGCAAATCAGGGTAGCATTTCTTTATTCCAGCATCCCAAGCTGCCTTACATAAATAGGTCATAAGGGATTTTCTACCATTAAAAGAAGTTATGATTTTGTACATTACTAGAGGTATTTGAATGCTCCACTTTAACAGGCATGTCTGCAAGGGCTTTGTTAGCATTCAGCCTTCTCCTCTAAAGACCCTAGAGATGAGTTGATCACACAATTTTAATACAGACTGTTTTTTTTCCCAGGCTTGTTTTTGGAACTAACTCCAGTAAAGTCAGGAGGGCAATCAAGGTCATCTTGCAAAATCTGAATGAAAAGACAGTGATATTCACACAAAAAGATTGTCCAAAAAAAAAAAAAAAAAAAAGATAGACATACACAAAGCAAAGCAAGAGGTTGGATTCTTCCCTTGTGCTCAAAGCTAACATCTCCAAAAACCTAGAAGCAGCACGCAGTTCAGCAAACGAAAATAAAGACGTTGGCAACAAATGATAAAGGTGAAACCCAAGATAAAAGAGATCTCTCCTCTGCTAAAGTTCTGTCCTGCCCTAGGCTACTTCTTGTAGTACATCTTCTTCTGTGTGTTCATGAGGACATTAGAATTGCCTGTTACACCACGAATCTACTGCTACAAATCCCAAAGGTTATGGGTTATCTGATTTATTTTCACAAAATGTATAGAAATGGAACTGCCGAGCTTTTCTCATTATCCTACACTTTTCACTGTGACCTGAAAGCACTCTGAACACAATGGCAAATTTGACAAAAAAATGAACTTTATAGATTGGCACTCAATGTTACATTAAAAATAACCACAGGGTGCCAGGATATACACTTCTACCTGACATCGAAATCATTTGCACTGAGAGATATTCACAGAAAATTTCTCTCACAGGTTCCTTACAACTGCCTCATGAATACTAGAAAGTTGCCAGCTAAACTAGGGAAGATTTATGATACTTTTTATACAGGAAGAAATTCAGTGTTTCTAATAATGAAAACTTCAAATGCCACTGGAACATGATGGCAAATATAGCAAAGGATCTAGATACAATCCATCTGAAATCATGGAAACATTGACTCTACTAATCCTTCTGGCCTGAACTCTACTTTCCACTAATTCAGGGGATTATTCAGTTAATTCAATTGTTACCTATTATATCCTATTCTACCAAGTGTAATTTCTCTCTAAAACTGTCCAAGTAAGTCTCCTAACATTGAACTGTACTATCTCTGTACTCATGCTCTGTATAGCATGTCATCCTTACATTAGCCTGCATCACAAGAAAGCCAAACCAAGGTCACTGAGATAATCCTCTGTCAGTGGCACACTATTTGCTTCTTCCTGAGACTGAGCAGAAAAATGAAAAAGCAAAACTGAAAACAAACATCAATTAAAAATCAATTACTTATGAAAAATCTATAAACTAAAAATGAAATTACCTCTTGCGTTACCTAGTGTTTGAGAGTCCAGATCATCATCAATAAACTCCTCACCCTGGATGATGTTCTGTGTGTCCTCACTATGATTAACAGGGCTTGTCATCTCCTGCTCTTTTTCGTTGTGCATCTGGGCGTAGACATTTCTGCCTGGCAGTTTCCTAGATTGGACAATCAGAAAAAGTCTTGTCATCACAAGTTCCTTCATGTCACGCTACTGCTGGCATCACAGCAGAGCTCCAGCAGAGCAATGTCATTCCAGAATCACAAAACAGCACCAAATCCCACCCTTCCTTAAGGTGGTGTTCGCAACCTAAAGTGATCAATTCTTTATTCTCAGTCACAGTTTTATGTGATGTTATCACAATGTTCATACCAACATAGTAATTAAGCATCCATTTCTGACTAAGACTGACAGACAATGAGAAACAACGAAAAAACAACCCACAGAAAAACTATTTTAGGAACTCAAGCAACAAAAAGGCCCCAACAGCCATTCATTCCTGGTTCTAGGTGTCTTGACAAACAGTAAGCTGGGTCACCATCATTGTCACATCTCCCAGGTGAGGTGGGCTGACACTCAGGGGTGACAGCATCAAATAGCACTCTCATATTCCATCAAGGTTGAGTGGAAAGAAACAGGAGAAATGGAGGAGACAGGGAATGGAAAGGGAGAAGAGAGTGAAGAACCAGGAGGTCAGGACCAAGGGGTAAGGAGTAAAGACGTAAACAGGCATTGACAAGAGCAAATGAGAAGATACAGCAGGTTGGTGAAGTTAAGCAGGCAGCACTGAAGGAGACAGAGTGTAAAGCTTTGGCCAGGGCTACTGGCAACTGCTGAATTAGACAAAACTCTTTATAAGATTTAATTCATTAATTCTGACTTGAATCTAGGGGAAAGAAAAAAAAAAACAAAAACACGTTATTAAATGGTTCTATCATCTCCAATGAACAATTAGCACGATGGCTGAGACGGGAAGGCTTAAAAGTTAGCATTGATAAAGAGTTCTTAAATGGATTAATTAAAACTAGACATTGTAAAAATCAAAGGGAATAGAATCATGAATCAGAGAATGGTTTAGGTTGGAAGGGACCTCTAAAGGTCATCTAGTCCAAGCCCCCTGCAGTGAGCAGGGACATCCTCAACTAGAGCAGGTTGCCCAGAGCCTTGTCGAGTCTCACCTTGAATATCTCCAGGGATGGGGCCTCAACTACCTCCCTGGACAACCTGTTCTNTGATAAAGATACTGAACAGTACAGGTCCCAGTACAGACCCTTGAGGGACACCATTTGTCACTGCTCTCCATCTGGACTTTGAGCCATTGATCACTACCCTCTGGATGCAACCATCCAACCAATTCCTTAACCACAGAACAGTCCACCCATCAAATCCGTACTTCTCCAACGTGGCGAGTAGGATGTTGTGTGGGACCATGTCAAAGGCCTTGCAGAAGTCCAGATAGATGACATCCATGGGTCGGTCATTCCTTGTCCACTGACATAGTTACTTTGTCATAGAAAGCCACTAAGTTGGTCAGGCAGGATTTGCCCCTAGTGAAGCCATGCTGGCTGTCTTCAGTCACCTCCCTGTCTTCCATGTGCCTTAGCATGTCTTTTAGGAGGATCTGTTCCATGATCTTTCCAGGCACGGAGATGAGGCTGAGAGGTCAGTAGTTCCCAGGGTGCTCCTTTCTACCGTTTTTAAAAATGGGTGCAAAGTTTCCTTTCTTCCAGTCACCAGGGACTTCACCTGACCACCCCGACTTTTCAAATATCATGGAGAGCAGCTTGGCAATAATCAGGGACTTCTAACTTTGCCACAGAATTTATGGTTTAAACATTTCTTGAGAGCCATACTCTTCACTAGCTGCATTCATCTGCAATCTGCCTGGGCACATAAAGACATCCTCTCCTAGGCAGCAAGCAGACACTTCTGGTTAGGGAGCTGCAGGTTGCGAGCTCCATTTCCTACCCTGCAAGAAGCGGCCTGACAGTTTGATCAGCACGACAGCAGATCATGGCTGTCAAAGTCTGTGCTTAAACACAGATTATTACAACAGGCAGACAAGGAGAAGAAAAGAGAAAATGGGGTTGAACGGCTGAGGTTAAGCTGAGCTCCTTTAGTCAGTGAGAAAATAGAAAAAGTGACACTAATTTCAGGCACCTATCTAAAAACAACCATCTTCTGCTCCATACTCTGCCAGCAGTTTGAAAGCTGGATAAATACACAGGTTGCTCTGTTTTCTCTAGGCTTTGGAAGATGACCTGTCTTTAAATGCCATTTCAGAAGAAGGGGTCTTTACCAGATGGCAGCATCATAGTTTGAGATAAAAGTTACTGCAGCAAACTATTTCCGACAGCATCTTCCATTGCATCAAAGTAAATTAGAATGAATAGAAATTGCTAAACAATGAAAAGTAACTGAAGAAGTTCTCCTCCCTTTAATTTGAACTTTAATTCATCAAGAGATGAATTCTATCCTATATACCTATATATGTACACACCGCACACACCCCTGTATAGGTACTTGCATACACACACACACAAAAAAATATATATACAGAAATCACATATTTTATACCATTATTTACAAGCAGCACAAAGGAAGACATCTGATTGCTCTTGCTCTTTTCTCTGAGCACGGAGTAAATAAAGCTAACCAAAGAATTAACCAAGTGCAAACAACAAGGATGGAAAGAAGATCTGATAGCACAACACTGTGCTATTATGATCACTTCCACAGGTCCGAGGGCACCTCCAATACAAACATACACATAAAGCCAAGGCCTGCATCACTATCCTCCCATTAACTGGATGAAAAAAAGCCACGTTGAAAGAGGGAAGGACATTCCTCATTATAAAGCCAAATACATTAGGTAATTAATTTTGATTCTTTTTTTTCCTCTAGGGTCAGTAACTCCAGACTGTTTTTAATGTGTCTGCTAATAAAACTGGTCATGTGCAAAACAATATCCCCTTCAATCAGACCTGCATCAAACCTGTCAAATTGCTCACTTTCAGTCCACCACCAAATGCCCGAGGGAAACAAAGCCCAGAAGAATGTCTTTGCAACACATCTACAGAATGAAGCACATATGTTTCTGCAATAATTAGGGGACCTTCTCAAAACTGTATTTCTGACAGCTTGTAAAAGCATCGATGGCACTATCAAAATAATTTTGACATAATAAAGTTGTCATCCATCTCAAGCCCATATGGCACATCAGACCTTTTCAGTTAAGGGAGCAGAGCTGCCAGTCTAACTGTTGTCTGCCCAGGATGAAGGACCTGCCTGGAACCAGGTCAAGAAGGTGTGTCCTTTGGTGTAAAGCCTGAAGCTTCAACTCACCTCTCTGGTAAGACTTACTAGTTAGAGATCACCATCATCACAACACATACTATTAAACATATTAAGGGGTTCCTGAATGAAGAAACCTCAGAAGTTCACAAATAATCCTTAAACGTATCGTTGTTAAGAGCACTTCTTTATGGGTTACGGATAAAAGGAGAAGAGGGGTAAGATACTATTTCTCGCTTGCCTAAACCTCATAAAACCAATTCTGCTAAGTACAGATCCTCCATGGAAGGTATAAAGTTGAGGTACTCGGTGACTCTTCCATAGTATCCTTTGCTCCTCGCACTTACAGAGGAAAGCATCTTGGATTGTAACATGGAGCGTGGATAGGAGGAAGGAGAATAATACAGGTCTCGTGAAGGCTTACACTGCAGGCATTTGGCCTTCCATACATCATAGAGATGCCTATGTGTTTCATATTGGTTCAGTTTTACAAGGGAGAGACTCAAACAGACTAAAGAAAATGATAGTCCAAGCCTTTTCAAGAGGCACTTTTAACACATGTGCCAGATGTTCTGTTTTTTAAGGGACAACCGCATTGTGGTATGAAATCGGATGTGGATACTGAATCCTTGCTAGAAACGGGCCCGATGCTGGCGATTTTCCAGTCGCTCCTCACTGCTCTAACATGTAAGGAAGGAAGTTGTTATGCCTGATTATACAGAGAGAAACTCTTGCCTACCCTGATGTGCTTTGCTCTTCTTAAGGAAGCAATTTAGGTTGAATCCAATGGAACTGTTTGAAGCAGGCAGAGCTGAAATGCTTGGGTCTACATAAAAGACTACTGTGAAAATATGACAAGACATGAAATTTGACCCACGAGATTTATATCACCAATATGAAAATGGAAAGCATATTCATAAGAACAGAGAAAAATATTATGCAATGGTTTCTTTCAAGGATTTTCTCTTCAGCTGCAAAATGCATGTGTTCACATCCATCACTGGAGGCAATTACCTCTGCTGAGCAGCACTCCATGGTTTACATTTCTAGTTCCTTTTGTTTTCTCCGTTGCATTTTATTTCAATCATGGAGAAGAAATACACATGCCGGCTTTGAGCACCATAAAAATATAAACTGGAGACTTAATTCTGCACAGAGCTACTAATGAACGGCACAGCCCATGGCTTTCACCATGCTCTCCAGGTCCCAAACCTTTCAGAAGAACAGCAGGAGTGGGATGAGATATTGATTCCCACTTATACTCTCGAGTTTATTTGGCTTTCAGTTCCTTCCTTGTGGAGCTGATATTCATTGGCCTTTATGCAATTTCATTAATTTTCCAGAGTCTTGATTAAGATTCTGTTTAGTATAAAAAATAGGAACATACTCACATGGCAAAGGACATGGAATAATGTGGCATTTTCTTGGAGCTTAAATAAAACTAACAACAATAATAATCCATTAAATATAATACTTTATTGTGGTGTTGGCTTTATTACGTTCAGATTAATGTTCAGATGACTGACTTCTTTGTTCTTTAAGGCACTCCTGATTTTCTTGCCTCTTTCATTTCAGAAATCTTTTCTACGTGCTACTGCTTTGATTTCTGATGAAGCTTTTTATGAAATATTACGGATCATTAAATTAGCGCCCGCTTTTTTTATAACTAAATTACATGGATTGGGACTAAACTTGCGCTTATGAAAGAGAAACGCAGTATAAGCAAGGTGGGGGGAAAAAAAAAAGATAGCTTTTCTTCAGAGACTGAAAATGAGACAGTAAGTCAATGAGGCAGAAAGATAACACAGTTCTGCTCCAGATTGTGGAAATGACCCAGGAGGGGGTTCATTTACCAAAAGTGGCACTTGATAGTAGTGGGGGAGAAAGGAATACACACAAAATGGGTGTGAATTTGGCTGAAGTAGATTAACAGCAATATGTGAAAACAAATACGCAGCTTTATAGACAGTAGTACTGGCAGTAATTTGCCTACAAATTAAAAGATGAAGATTCTCGTACTCATTTAGAGAATCCAATTTGTACTATTAACCAGGTAAAAATACCCGAGCAGAAAAGCCAACTAGTTGCTCTGGCTTGGCTACCCTACTATTCTGTTGTTCTACTGACGTAAAAAAGAAGAAAAGGATTATTTCAAATCTTCCACTCGTAACATAATGATTACATGGCAGCTTTGATGTGGCTAAAACAGAATTTTCTTTTCCTCCACTATGCTCAGTGCAGGCCGTGCTATTTGCCTTCTCTGTACTGTTGCCCAGGACCTCACACCATGGAAACTTGCTCTCAAAGGATGAAGAAATCTTTTCTGGATAGCACTTGAAATCCACCAAAAAAACATAAATATTGTTTCAAAGGAAAAGGAAGAAGTGTGTTTTTACTGAACCAGATTTAGTGAAGATGGTATGCTATAGAAAATAAACATGCAGGTCCCGGATCTCCATTAAAAAATAGACCTGATTTCTCAAAAATATTTTCCAAGTGTTTCATATTGTTCTGGTCAAAAGAAGTAACTGTAGTTCATTTTACCTGGATGCTTAAGCAACTGAAGCATACTCATGAGTATTGCAACATATTGTTCGCTCAAGGCATCAGATTGGCAGTTTAATTTCCATACTCAGAACGTAAGAGCAAAGAAAAAGCAAATTATTCTTGTCTGCACTGCCTCTTGTGCCACAGCCACAGCTAGATTTAGCAGCTGGGGTATTAACTCTCACTCCTTGCTGCCATTCTGAAAATTACCTAACTATCTAAACCAATCTTTGTTCATTTGTGGGATACAAATTAGGTTTTAAAACCATTAGCATTTATAATTTAAAATTTACTTTTCATTTCCTGGGTAAAAATAGCCTGAATCTGAATTGCTTACCCACTCTCATCACAAAAGATTAAAACCCCGAGTGTCTCAAGACTTGATGGCTTTTTACTTTTTTTCTCTAAAGCAACTAGTCACTCTTGGGATTGCCAGGAATTGCTCCACGAGCTCTGGAGACTCCAACACCAGTTTTTTGAGCATATGTTCCTGGTGGGAAGGGCATCAGATAGAGGGAGTGGGAATGTGGAGACAAAATGGTAAATAACTGCAATTTTACTGCATGTAAGAACAGAGGGCAGCAGTCTTCCATTGTTTAAAAATTTGGGATTAGTGTGTATCAGAACCGATGTAACCTACAGGCACCTCACCATTAGCTACACAGCCATGACAGCTCTGATTATCCAGCAGACCCTACGATTTTAGTTTTGATTAGAGTAGTGGGAAATTATGTAATTCTCATCTTTTCTTTTTACGGGCATTCCGTCAGGAGTGATGAGACAGCGTTGGTTTTTACTGTGCAAATAACTAATGAGCCAAAATCCCACTACCATATGAATCGGCCTCTGTTCTTCCCCTGCCCCCCTACTTAATTAGATAAAATACTCTCTTCATCTTCTGCATATGGGGCATCTGACACACATTCTTATGCAGGAGTGTTATTTTTAGATTAATGTTCTCCCCGCCCCAAACTAATTTTGTGCTTCTTACAAGGGACATCAGTTTTTAGTGCTGGGTATTGTGGGTTTCAAACAATGAGAAATTAAGCAGGAGTAGCAAGTTTCATCACAGCTGCCCTGGTTGCCCCGCAAGATTCATAAAAAAAGAGGCATTTGATTAGTCCCTGATGTCTTGTCAACACAGTCTTTCATCTCACAATTCTGCCTGACAAAAAACAGTGCAAATTAAGACCCAAGTTCTTTGGACATGAACTTCAGAAATATTCCAGGCAGGAGTGCAGGTGACCATGCTTGGGGATAAGGGGCCTTGGGACTCAGGAACCACTGGGTAGTTTGGGAAGGTTTCTTTATTTTCTACTTAAGATTTACTATCATTTACAGAGAAGTTGACTATTTTCTCTTGACTTTTCATCACAAGTCCTAAACAGTGCCTCTGTCCATTGCAAATGGATGAAATGGTTTTACACGATACTGTAACCTCCCTGCCAATCCAGTCACCATCTTATCTGCATGTCAGTCTTTCCATCTTGCATTTTTCCAACCTTAAGAACTGTCCTTTGGGCTGACAAAGAGACAGAAAGTGAGAGTAGTCCATTGCATGTCCATGCAATCTTTTGCAGACCACCTACTTTGCCTGTGCCCTGATGCCAGCTGCAAGACCAGTAGACCCAGTTAGTGGTAAAACTAAGATTAATAAACATTTCTCTGATTTGGGGGCAAAAGAAATGTTGACTCTTTTCTGAAGGGAGGACCTAAATATCACCTTAAATAAATGAAGGGAAAGCACCACCAAATGTCTTCCATCTCCCCCTTAAATTTGTAAATTATTGATAAAAATTGGGGACGGTATTAACATTTCAACACCTTACATGTCTGTAATTTCTATGTGGAAATAATTCATCTTTATATATTGTCCAAGTTACCATAGAGTCCAGTAAGTGGTATTCTGCTGAAATAATCTCCTAGAATTGAACAATTTTTGTTGCCTACAGCATTCTCTCACCAAATTAATTTTTAGTATACAGACACATAACATTGGCAAGCTACCTTTGTGCATTACAACTTGCAACCTTTTTATCTATAAAGGACACTCAGTTTCATAGTCTTGGTCCCTATGGACCCGTTTGTAAACTTACATACTCACTGTACTGACTTTAAAGGGATTATACTCTCAAGTAAGTACTCCATGGGGATCCAGAAATTCAACATCTGTCTTTATAAACACAGGAAAGACTTTTTTTTTAAAGATTTGGGTGGGAGAGAGAAGTTCACAGGGAGCACATGGGGGGAAAAAAAAAAAAGAGAGTTTTCAAACATAGCACCAATCAGGCATTCAATATGCTTTGAAGATCAAATTGCAAATGAAGGATACAACCAAAAAAAACCTCTGTCATCTTGAAAAACATTAGCAGGAATATTTAAAAATATTTCTGTCAAACATCTCAAAAACTGATATGATACAGATTAAAATTGCATAGCCATTCATCAACACCACCAGCAGTTTTCAGGCAACCGAAAAACATTTGAATACATCTCACAATTCTTCTCACTTGCACCTAAATTAAACCTCCATGAAATTTAACTTCAAATGATTTTCACAAATTAAATATAGAAATCTGAGAGATGTTAAAGCTCACCATTTGCAAATCGTACTATAGTTCCTTCCTTAATAAAAGCTCTGCTTATAAAGCAATGGTTCATTGGGCATTTTAGAAAGAACTAAAGGAAAACAATTATTTTCTTCCTTTCTTGAATATTTTATACTACTTTTCCCATGCAGTAATTGTGTCTGTTACTTAATTGCTCTCATTTAAGAGCTAATAAAAGATATAAATCATACAGCTTTCAAATGATAGCACAAGCGAGTTTTATGATCCTACACTACAAAACGCAAATCCTCCATGGATTGCTTCTGAAATAATATAATTACATCACATCAACCATTTTTATGCTTTTCCTTGCTGCAGGCATCTAAAATAGCAAAATGGATTTTTATTCAATTGTAGAGAGTCTGATACAACATTCAGCGCTTTGCCCTTTAGAGCAATCAGCCACTACGAGCTCTAAGAATCTTAGATGTTGCGGTGAGAAAATTAAGGGTTTTTTTCTCTATTGACTTAAAAAACCTTTTCTAAACAAACTTTTATTTAATTGCTATCTACACTAATTGCTATCACAAGCTCTGTCCCGTTCTGGTTTCTAGAAACTTAAGTTTATTTCAATTAAAAATTAATCTTTAAAGAATGAGACAAATCAAGAGTTATCCTCACTGAGTAAGGACACCAGGATTTTATGATGATGAAGGCTTGTTTGCAGTATGATCAAAACCAATAGCTTCTAAATGCCCCAGGGATACAAAAATAACAAAAAACACAGCCAATGATTACACAAACTCGTCAGCAAGAATATTTTTTTTTAAATTGCACAGCACCCTAGTAGCTGGTATCAAAATAAATTGCAGACTAAAGACCTATCAGAATGTCAGAGGCTGACATGGCATCCCCTGTCAATTTTCAGAATATATCTTTCATACAGGCCACTTTCAGAATTGTTTTCCCCCTCAACACACTCTAGTATCAAAATAACGCTAACCTATTTTCAGCAGTCATTCCATGCGGCACTGCCCCAGCAATTAAAATGGGATGTGTGTAAAGAGAAGCTCCAGAGAGCTATGCATTTTGATAAAACAACTTTTTTTTTTAAAAGCAAATCAGCATTGCAGATGCTGTCATTGTCCCCATAGCTTTAGTTCACTCATAACTGCTAGGAGTAATGAGGTAGGAATTAATCAGCAACAGCATTTTAGCTCAGCTTTCTTGCTTGATGATATTATTTAGACAAGCTGAACAAACTCTCCACAGTTTCCATATTGCTGCTATTTGTCTTGGAACACAGCAAGTGAGAGGAAGCATTAGGGCAGTACCTTGATGTCTGAAAAGTTCAGAAAAGCATAATTTTCAAAGTGGTGGACTTTTGGCAATTCTACAAGAAACCACCTTTTCAATTAAAACTCTTGTTTTGCTGATATGTGGCTACATTTAATTCTTAAAATGTGTATGTTGTCGATTGAGGTTTACTTGCCTTTTGAACTTGTAGAGGATGAAAGCCCCAACTGCAACTAGGCAGATAACAAAGAGAACCACAATAGCCCAGTAGCCACTGCCTCCTCCAATCCTCTGAGAATCTGAAATATGAAATAAAAGAATAACATAGCATGTTCTCTTTCAGATTAGTCACATTCTTAAGCTTTCTTTTTTATCTAAATGTCAGGTTAAAATATATTTTTATTTTTTTTCTTTTCTTTATTTGTACAATCTCTTTCTTTCACTCCTTCTGTAGCCTCTTCAAAAAGACAACAGAGCTAAATTAATTGGTGACTTGTGACCAAAGGACAGAGGAGCACTTAAAAAAAGCAAACAAAAACCAAAATCCTGAAGATTTAATTATTTGCATATTCACTGGGTTGTTTTTTTGTTGTTTTGTTTTTTTTTTCCTGGGAATCTAAAGTTATCATAGGAAGTGATCACATAACCTAAGTACATGCATTGAAAAAGCTGAGGCATTAATTTCCCAGATGGAGAAACTGAACAACAAATGAACTCATCAAGGTCGTACGTTGGTAAAGGCTGGAATGAGCACAGGCTTCTTTCAATCCCAGCCTTTTGTGCTCTGTAGGGAAGGTTAGTCCTTTAAACCAGATAGCTCAGTAGCTCAGCAAAACTGTAGCACCATTCTACATTACAGACTAGATAAAAGAGTTTTGTCTCCTACAGAGAGCTGGCAGGTAAAATATCACACCAGTATTTACATAAATTGATTGTAGTCAGCTAAGCTGTTCCCTGACAACACATGGAAATAAGAAAGAAGGATATATTAAGGGATATGATACACAAACAAAAATTACAGGACATTCTAACAAAAGGTTTGTGCTGAACTTTCTGGTTAAAACAGCAATTTAACATACGTCCATTCAAAACATAAACACATGTATGCACATAGACTCTCTTCAGTTTCCAGGGACATAGTAAATCCAGAGATGTAGTAAATGCATGCAAAAAAAGCTGTTTCCATTTCTTTTACACATAGAAAAAGTACATAACTTGTCTCAGGGCAGGATTAGAAATGTGGAGACCCTACAGCAAGCTTCACGTCAGTTGAGCTGAAGACCAGAGATACAAGGCAGAGATGGAAGGTTATGTCTCAGACCCTCCGAGTTATATTTGCAGTTTATGGCTGAAGTAAAAAACCTCTGCTTTCTCAGCAGCCAGCACAGCCAAAATGCTTCACCAGAATTTTGTTTGAAGCCTGGGTGGCTCTTCCTTCAGGCACATGTTTTTTTAGACTACAGGTACTTAGTTAATGTCATGGTTACACAGAAAAAAGCAACAACCTTCTAAAACAAATCATGAGGTATTATAAAATGAAAATACATAAGAAATTCACTGATTCATTGATTCATAGAATTGTTAAGGTTGGAAGGGACCTTCAAGATCATCTCGTTCCAACCACCCTGCCACAGGCAGGGCCACTGCCCACTAGACCAGGTTGCTCAAGGCCTCATCCAGCCTGGCCTTGAACACTTCCAGAGAGGGGGCATCCACAGCCTCCCTGGGAAACCTGTTCCAGTGTCTCACCACCCTTACTGTGAATAATTTCTTCCTGACAACTAGTCTAAACCTACCCTCTTCCAGCTTGAAACCATTACCCCTTGTCTAATCACCACAAGCCCTTACAAACTGCCCCCACCCAGATTTCCTGTGGCCCCTTCAGGTGCTGGAGGCTGCTCTAAGGTCTCCCCAGAGCCTCCTCTTCTCCAGGATGAACAGATTCAACTCCCTCAGCCTGTCCTCATAGCAGAGGTGTTCCAGCCCACCGATCATCCTTACTTGTTTGGTGATGATTGTTAATGAGCACTAAATGAAAATATATCCATATACACATGTGTGCATGTATGCATATTTATATTTCTATATACACACATATATATACACCTATATATTAGATATTAGGAAGTCCTTTACTCCCAGAGTGGTGAGACAGTGGAAGGGGTTGCCCAGAGAAGCTGTGGAGCCTCATCCCTGGAAGTGTTTGAGACCAAGCTGGATGAGGCTCTGAGCAACCTGCTCTAGTGGGAGGTGTCCTTGTCCATGGCAGGGAGCTGGAACTAGATGACTGTTAAGGTCCCTTCCAACTCAAGCCATTCTAGGATTCTATATTTCTGTGTGTTTTTTTATGTAACAAGTATTCAGTAAGTGTACGTATACGTGTGTGTACACGTACACATCGACATTGATAGGAAGATTTTCTCCTTAACAAGTATTCAAAGGTTGGTCTGTTGGGAGCTTTGTTCATATATTTACCTGAATCGGAGTCAGCTAAAGTCACTAAGACCCAGTATCCTCCCCGCAGAAAGAAACTGATGTTGTGTGCATTCAAGGCCTGCTTTATAGCTGCTATTCTCTGAAAACAGAACAGAGAGAATGTCAGACGTCTCACACTCCATTCCACTTTGAAAGACTCAATGCGCTAAAACAGAAAAACCTCCGGTTCATTAAATGTTGCGAAACTCAAAGCATTTATCAATGAGCACAAATCTTAAAGAAATTCCATTTTCAAAAATCATGCAAAACTCCCTAAGTCATAAAAGCTGAAAATGTCAAATCTTTATAGTCAAGTCTTTCTTTCTACCAATCAAAGCCTTTTCGTTTACCCAGTGAGTGACAGACAGCATGTCATTTGCATGCACTACTGGGTATTCCCTTGGTCATAACTCCCAGAAAGCATAATCCATATTAAAAACTCTCCATTCTTCTAACCTATCAGAAAAAAACCTGCGATGTCACTTTAGATTTCTTGCTAGGACTAGTAACTGCTATTTGATAATGAACTGCATGTCATAATTTACCTCACCTCTTTACCCATAATGGGATGGATTCCGTTCATACCTAATTTTTTACAATACTCTGTAGAAATATATACATCCATCCATGCGGAAAAAAAATCAGGATTCCTCATATTTTTCTCCAGTGGATACAGCACAGTGAAATATGGTCTCTCACATTTTTATGGAGCAGAACCATTAAATATATCATCATATCCTAACCTCAGATGAAAAACTGTCTGAATTTTCTCTTCTACTTGCTTGTGTCTTCAACACGGCTAATTTTCTAAAAGATCAAAGCTACTTTTCTACTCTATGCCTTATAATTTAGGATATGACTTCCCAAAGGATGCCAAATTAGAAATACACTTTATATCCATGAAACCTTCACAAGGAACTGCTTTTATGATATTATCAATTACGGTGCTCCTATTTGGCAAGCCTTTGCAGTGTAATAGATAGAAATCCCTGTAGTCTTTCTCATGTCATGGAGAGAGGCCACACAAAACATCAGATTCAAATATCCTCACTCATATTGAGGAATATCTAACTTCTAAAAGTCATTTCCCTGACTTTATTACATTTTTTTTTTTTTTTTTGAGGCGGGCGGGAAATGACTCAACATAAAGGTGATGTGAGCGCGGCTTCAGTTATTTTACAAAACAATTAGTCCAGATAGCTCCTAAGGATTTATCTTTTTTTTCCCAAGTCTGAAAAGAGAATGGATATGACAATTATACTGATTAGCAGTGATACTGCACCACTGAAATAAAGTAATTTAGTTTCAATTCATGTTCCTTCACATGTTCATGGTATACAATGCAAGAGGGACCAGTACTTTATCTAATCTAGAGCTTCAGCCAGTAAAATAAATTACTGAGTCCTATACATTTGGATACATCATATTTTCTGGCAGGTGTTTGAGGAATTTAACATTTGTTCTGATTTTTGCCTAAGTGACTAATACTCGTTTGTTATTTCTCTCTCCACCCCTGGGTTCCCACCCAAGCCTATACAAACTACACTTCCACGGGTCAAAAATGTGACCCTGATATGAATCCAGCCAAAGGTTCTGGCTTCTTTATTTCACGGTTAAATTGATGGCTGTTTTGGGGTGGGGTGGATGGAGGGGTGTTGTTCTGCACTGAGGTATTTATTGAGCACAGTGCTGCTGCCTCTCCAACTTCTAAAAAACCAAATTCAGTGTCTGGAGCTCCTCCCCAGACTCTCTAAGTTAATGCCCTTATGTCAGTATTTGGATTTTCTACCTTTGTAGAACACCAGGTTGGAAGGGACCTCAAGGACCATCCAGTCCAACTTTTCAAGGTAAAGCAATATAGTTTAAATGAGATGGCCCAGCACCCTGGATTTTCTGTCTTCTTTTCCTACATCCTTTCCAATGACAATATTTGAACATGTGAACACAATGTTTCCTGCATTGTGGTGTAACAATGCAAACATAGTGACCCTGTTCAAACTCTTGCCCATTTACTTATACATCTGGGTGTGTGACTTGTCATTTTTCCTAAAGCAACTCACTGGGAATTTTCATGCAGTAGTTTATCTAAATAGAGCCCTAAATCTTCCTCAGAGCCCCTGCCTTCCAGGCTATAGTTTAAATGCACTTTAACTGACTCTTTCAACTGGACTCATCCCACCTGACATTAGCCATGTAATAGATGTGCATAAAGTACATGACCAAGTCTTCATCTTTTGAAACAGTTGTGTTCTTAAAACTAGGTTAAACCACACTCGGCTCTTACTTCTACTTGTGTAAATCTGAAAGAAAAAGGGCTTTTGTCAGAATGGAACCAAACCAGAAGTGTCCCAAGGGCTACTACTACAAGGGCAACTTATTTATGATCTTTGTTATTGCTGGCTACTATTATTGGTAATGACTTCTGTTCTAGACCATTAACCTTAACAAATAGCATTGCTTAACAACGCTCCACGTAAAACACCAATAGAAACTCCACCAAATAGGTGCTCTCTGCCCGACCATGAACTTACTGCCTTTAATAATCCTTCTGAAATCACATAATGTCCTAAATGTAAAAGGTTTTCAGCCAAGAACAAATAGATTCTCTCTAAAGGAAGACATTTCATAACTATGTGTAAGTTAAGGATTTCAGGGACACCGCCTTCAAACATGCAGAAAAGTGATTGCATGCCACAACATTGACTTTGAGAACTGGCGCTAGCAGCATGGCAAAGCACATCCTTCCAGTGAAACATGATGAAGACCTTCAAGACTCTCCTCTGGTAACACTTGTTTAAAGATTCCTAACCTTCTGGTAACAGAAGAGAATGTAACAAATCTTTAAAAAAGCAACACCATTAGTATTTTCCTGTTGAATTAACCAGTTACTGCTTCTAAGTTTATTTACATAGAGTATATTTTCATGATATTTCTCAAGTCACAAAGGATTCTGATCCAACACGTTTTATCAAAATTTGTGCTATTCCATTCTAAATCAATAAATTTATCTGCACATATCAATAGCTCAAGTAACGTCCCTTAGATCTGCTTGAGGGTAGGAAGGCTCCACAGAAAGATCTGGACAGGTTGGATCAATGGGCTAAGACCAATTGTATGAGGTTTAACAAGGCCAAGTGCTGGGTCCTGCATTTGGCTCACAACAACCCCAGGCAATGCTACAGGCTCGGGGAAGGGTGGCTGGAAAGTTGCCTGGTGGAAAAGGACCTGGGGTCGTTGGTTGGCAGCCGGCTGAACATGAGCCAATAGTGTGCCCAGGTGGCCAGGAAGGCCAACAGCATCCTGGCCTGGATCAGAAATAGTGTGGCCAGCAGGACTAGGGGAGTGATTGTTCCCCTGTACTCAGCACTGGTGAGACCACAGCTTGAGTACTGTGTCCAGTTTTGGGCACCGCAGGATAAGACAGACATTGAGGTGCTGAAGCGTGTCCAAAGAAGGACAACAAAGCTGGTGAGGGGACTGGAAAACATGTCTTACGAGGAGAGGCTGAGGGAGCTGGGATTGTTTAGTCTGAAGAAGACGAGGCTGAGGGGAGACCTTATTGCTCCCTACAGCTCCCTGAAAGGAGGCTGTAATGAGGCCGGTGTTGGCCTCTTATCCCTAGTAACTAACGGCACGACAAGAGGAAACGGTCATGAGCTGCATCAGGGAAAGTTCAAATGAGATATTAGGAAGACTTTCTTTACTGAAAGAGTAATTAAACATTGGAACAGGCTTCCCAGGGAAGGGGTGGAGTCACCATCCCTGGAGGTGTTCAAAAAGCAGGTGGATGTGGTGCTTTGGGACATGGTCTGGTGGTCATGGAGGTGTTAGGTAGAAGGTTGGACTTGATCTTCGAGGCCATTTCCAACCTTAACGATTCTACAATTCTATGATTCTAGGTTGTACCACATTTGGTATTTCCATACATTTAATCCCCAACCACCATTGGTCTGACCTGGTCCATCCTAACGGTGTCAGAAATAGAAATCTATTCTCCAGGTTACACAATTACTATCACCTTGCCACGCTTCTCTAGTTTCAAAAAACCTTTGCAAGGCCTTACTGGAGGACTGCTTGTTACAGAAACTGCGCCCTGCTAAACTACTTTAATTTCCCCATAGACCCACCGAACAGAAGTTTCCACAAATCATTTGCAACATGTGGTTGTTCTTCTTTGGAGTGAATCACAGGATATTTTACACGTAAACATGAAAAAACCCCTTGAGACAGCACTGATTATAATTGATATTCTTAAACTGCGTTAAAACACCATGGTAATGTAACAATTGCGATTTAAAAAGAACTAGATGCTTAACACTTTGCACTGAAATACAATTTTTGCACAACCTACGAATCTATCACCATCATCTCCCTTAAATTATTAAAGTCATCTCTTCCAAATATGTTGAGTAAAGAGAAATCATTTCCTTTAGAAGCTGCATCTTGCTCCTTCAAGAAGTGGAAAGATGCAAACAATTTTGCAGTGGTAATATTCATCTGGCTGAAAGCCACAGTTCAGGAATGGCTCTCTACAAAAGAAACAACCTGTTAAAATTAATCGTTTCCTACAATATAATCATGATTTCAGACTCCTGGGAATTCCCACTGATTACAGAGGGAGAGTAGAAAGGTCTGGGGATTGTCAAAAAGCATAAAAATTTGCGTATCCACACTGTACTCTGTGCACTTTAAAGGAAGATTCTTGTTCAAGTACTTCAAGACAACCTCAACATATTCCCTTGGATCTTCCCAAGTGTACCACATCAATTCCAAACACAATCTACTGGGTTTGTATTAATATGAAGAGCTTTGCTTTATCTACTTCTCCAGATCTTTGGATACCAGGACCTTGTCTCGAAAAGTTGTAAAATGCCCTTCAAAATGATTAATCCCTTACACTGGGGTTCTTTGTAACTGGAAGGACTTGAACTGCAAGGTACAGGCACAGCATTAGGATCTGCTCCTTCTCTGTCACAGCAAAAGGATGAATATAATAAAGTAGAAGTGTCAGTTTTCCGCTTTTCAAATGGTATAAGGTTTTTTATTATGGAAGATATGTGGTTTGGAAATAAGTAGAGAGAAACTAATATTTGATTTTAATTTCAGTGTTCATTGTATTTGTTTCTTGCCAATTGAAAAGGGTGTTTTCTCATAAAGGCAGCCATTACCTGCTTGGTGCTTTTCACATTATAGATCAAATATTAAGGTTCTGTTTCTGTTTGACTCTGAAATCTGATCTTTTTCTGAAGACAATGAAGAGATTTTTTTTTTTGTCCCTCTTTAGAAAGATCTGGGTTCTAAATATGCTGTGTGCTTTACTGGATTGTCACAGACTGACATGCCATCCCTTCTGGCTTCGTTTAAGAAACGGATCAGTATTAGCTATTCTTGAGAAATACCAGTAATCACTAGATTATGCTGGTCTATAGTGTCAAACAGCAGTCATAGCTGTTGCCAGCTTTTACACATCTCTTGTTAGGTGGGAGTGAGATCTTTACACAGGCAGCACTTTTTAATTTCACACAAAGACAATGAGAGTAGTACAGTCACTGATAGCAAAACAAGATTAAGACTGTCCTAACGAGACATACATTGCTCTGGTTACCTTATCACTAGTTACACTTCTCTTTCTTTTTGGTTGATTTGCTGGCAGTAGCACATGCAAGTCAGCAGTTGTGGGTAGACCAGGTTTCACGACTGTCATGAGTGTTTCTTCAGCTATATTGGTTTCCTGAGAAGACAAAGGCATATGGCAAATTATAGGGCAGCGTGCTTTGTATTTTATAGAAAATACATAAGTAACTCCACGTGTGTCTTTTAGTCTTTGGTGTTCATATCCTTAATATTTAGAAGGGATTCCACTAGAAGCTAAAACATGGAACAAAGTCAAACATAAATGAAGTGAAATGTGAGCTGCTCTTTGAAGATGGGAAGAGCTAAGCGTTGTTATCGCATTAAAGGGATTTAGTGCCATCATGGAAAGATGCAGAATGAAGTGGTATGCGGTTTTAGCAGGACTCTGCAATGGCTGTGAAGTTCTATGGTAACGTAAAAAAAAAGGTGAAATTCCTAAGTGATTTAGGACCCTTTGCGGGCCATTCAGACACTTAGAGTTAGAAGGGCATATTCATTACAGCTAATTTTAGCTTAGAGAGGCTACTTTTCCATCTGTGTTTAATGGACAGAAAGAAGCCTTCCAGGGTGAGACTAAGAGCACCTACGCTCAGTTCCTGAAATTGTCATGGATATCTGCATCCCCCACTGAAAGTCAAATGCATCCCTTTTAAAAACAGTTTGTACAAATTTCACTTTTACTCCCAAATTCCTCCATGTGTTGCATAATTCAGCCACAGAATTCCAAATATGACAACACCCTGGGCATTTCCCATAGCCTCTCTCAAACAGATTCTGAAACACCATTAATTTGTTCATACTTTTTTGCAAAGGATTTAGTAATTATTAAAATGCAAGGGTTATTTTATAAGGGAATAAAATATTTGTTTGATAGACACTGCTTATGGAATGAATTTAAGCTGATAACAGTGGGAAACTGCTCTAACTTGACATTTGATGTGCTCTTTATTTGTCTCAGTATTGCTGCATGGCTTTGTACTTGATTTAACCTACAAGATTCAGCTGCTCCCAATCTACGTTTCTTTTGTGAACATGACGTAAAAAACCAGCTGTATGAGCTGTAGGCCTATATATTATATATAATTTTCAAAGTTCCACTACTGGCATGGTAAATTCTTTCTTTCAGCTTTGTTTTTACACAAAGACTGTGCCTTTTATATGCCGCCCTTTGCTAACTTCTAAATATATCACATTTAAGCTACTCTTCCTGTTTTGGAGTCAGCAGTATTTGGCAATGTCTATCCCTAACCCCAGAGAGCCAAATTTAGCATTAATTGCCAATTAGGCTTTGTTAGACCTAAACTGTCTATATTACAGTATCATCATCTACAGCCCGCCCGTAAAAGCGACACGAGGCTCAAACTTGCTAGAAATGTGGCTCATGAGGTTCACTTTATTATTTTGCTCTGCCTCCTTTTTTTGTAAATGAGAAGGCATTAACTTAACCTTCAAGCTTTACAACTGGCAAGGGAACGTTTTACGAGCAATCAGAAAGAGCACCTTTGCAAGAAGTCGTGTTACTACCCGCCCTACGTCTTCCCTCCACTCCGGTATGTCAGGGTTGTACGTGTCCAGGTGCTTAGTAAACTTCAGAGGAAGAACATGAAAATGATCTAGGAAAAAAAAAAAAAAAGAAAAAAAACCTCAACAAACATTTTTTAACAAGTAACAAACCAGGTTGCAAAAAGAGTTTTGTAGAAATAAAAGCTGAAAATGTGTATTTGGCATTATTTTCTATGCAACACTGCAACATCCAGGAACCCCACTGCTCTGTGTTGTGTTGGAGTATGAGTATACTCATGTCAGGCACTCATTTTTTTTCATATTTTCATCAACGCCATTGAATTTGTGCCTAAACATAAAAAATCAGGAAGAAAAAAAATAAAGCAGATTTACATACATGCTCTAGAGTCATAACCTTCCCAATAATTTTTCCTTAGGACAACACACCCCACAGATGTAGTTGGTTTCTTTTATTTGTAATGGGAATGTGTCAGTGGATTTTATTCTCACTGAATCATAAACATATGTTTTTCGTCCATTACATGTTCCTGTTTCTCATGTAAAATGAACACTTTACATACTCCATAAACTAGCTATGAAAATAAGAACAGAAATAATACAACAAAGGCTAACTACTGCCCTCCTTAAAAAGAGCAAAACGAGCTACACCCACAACATTTCTCTGGATATTGTTGAAAAGATCTAGTTGAAATACTAGAAATGAGCTGTTCTTTAGTAACATTTATTTTTAGCTCAGTGGGCCCAAGATACTTCAGGACATTGGGGAAGAGATGCAACACACCGATGGGCTCGCGACCAAGGGGTGGAATGTCCTGGTTTGAATTTCAACAGAACAATTCTGTTCAGTGATTTTACTTTTCAGCTCAGTTCCTTTAACTAACTGCACTTTCTGAAACGAGCAGCCTGCTTTCACAGGTAATGCTGCTTCTGGCAGTGATAACACCCGATGTTTAGAGTCAGTACCAGGGACTGGTGTGCAGACCAAGGCCACTGCTAGATGCTGTGTATCACATTGGAGGAGAAGAAAGTAAAAGCTGCACCTGCAGGAGGAGCGGACAGATGGGTGCCCTTAAACTGACCCACGGGGTGTTCCATCCCATAGACCCCATATTTGGCTGCTGAGGGCCCTGGCTCGGTTGCTCTCGGCTCGGGGGCTCTTGCTCTGGGTCCTTGTTTGGATTCTTCCATGTTCCTTCAACAGCTGGAATCCAAGGAGGACTCTGTTCTGCCTTTGACCCTTATTGGCGTGTTCCTGAATCCAGTACCAGAATCCAGCTCCTGAACACATTTCCCGTCTGCTTCTGGGCCCTGTCTGGAACTTTCCCGGTGCCTGCTCCACAACATCAGTGGTGATAGTGATGTAATTGCCATCAGGGGCGTTTGGGTTTGATACGGGTCTTATATATATCTTTGTATATATCCCCTTTTATTCTTATTATTATTTTCCTATTTTGATTCAAGCTGTTCTAGTTTCCTTTTCTAATTGATAAGTCTCTCTCCCTTATTCCTTTTCTCTTCCCCTTTGGGGAGGGAGGAAGGTTAACAGAACGCCTCTGTTAGGTGTAGTGGGCTGCCCTGACCCTAAACCGCGACAACAGTCTCTAAAATATTCTCCCTTTGTCCATATAGGCTCCTTAGATGAACACCTGGAGAACATAATGTAAAGCAGAGAAAGAGATCCTCCGGAATGCATGAGTCAAACCTGGCCTCCACAACACTTCCAACGGTATTTTAATGTGGCTTTCTTTTCCAAAGGTTTCTTTATTTCCCTCATGGCCAGTACTTTCTTGCCCTTGGTAGAAGGACTGGCCAACACTAAGAGCAGAAGGAGCACTGGAATGCAAAAGTCATTGATCTAGTCACAGTAAGAGGGTTATGCTTTTAAAGGTTTCTAAAAAAGTGGACGCACTCATAAGTGGTAGTATAAATGTTAAATTTGTTTATCTCAGGAAAGGAGAAGGTTCATAAAAGCTCCATTTAGCATGAATGCAGGCTTTGCCATTATTTCAAATCAATAAGTCTACAAAAAGCAAAAATAACAGAATGTTCAGACAACAGAGATGTATCATGCCGTGTATTTCATGATATCGGAAGGCTTTTAAGTCTGCATTAAAAAGAAGCTTTGTCACTTATCCCAATTCCCACATGTGACAGCAGAACTACAAATGTAAATAATCTGTCAGCGCTACATATTTCACAGTATATTATGCCCTGTCACAACATTATAAGACACAATAAAACACACCAGGGCACAACGCGAAACGAGAGCTGAGGGGTTATTCAATAATTACAGCGGAGCTATACTTGATCCAAACTCTCAGATAAACATCAAAGGAACAGTGATATATTGTGATAAAAGGCAATTATTTCTTTTTGGTTTTAATGTTGAGAGCACAGACACAACTACATTTTCTTTTTTTTTCAGAGGCATGTAAACTACTTTATTTAGAAATTTCAAGAAATTTTCTAGTCATAGGCCAAAATACTACTTAAACAGTATTGCTACACATAGCATTTAGGAACCGCAGTAACATTTTAAATAAACAAAGGAAACAAATTTTAACAAATTTCAGATGAAATCCTTCCACACAGTCACACTGTTTAGCTTTCTGGAGTTACCAAGTGACATCTTATTTCTCTAATTTTAAGAATTAAATGTGGCATTAGATATAATTTGATAACAGGTTCAGTGGTGTCAAGGCTGGCTCAAGAGGTATAACAAACAAGTACACAGGAAACAAAAAAAGATTAATAAAAGTAATGTCTCACCAAAAACGTGGACAACTTTCGAGTCCTGAAGCATGGAGCTCCCACAGGAAGCTTGCACTGTAACTCTGACGTCACCTATGTCAGCAAACTTTGTCACCAGAAAACTCTCCAATGTAAGGAGTGGCTTTAAAAACAAAGAAAGGTTGAAATTAGAATTTCTGCAAGAGCCATGAGAGCAGTATCTGAAGACATTGTCATTAAAAATCTAAGTAAAAATGTTTTCCATCAATTATTCAGTCACTCAACATTTTATCAATTTGTTTAATTCCAATTTTTAGTAGAGGATGCTTTTCTCCCTGAATGGATCCTTTATAAACAGAGCAGCTGACAGATGGGGCAAATATTTCTTTAAAAACAATTGGTACAGTATTAGGTTTTCATCCAGATCCTACTGAAATACATGGATTTTGAGGCAGGCTCAACAATCTCTACAAGATCACATGTAGCACATCATTTGCCTCGAAAACTGTAGGGCATGTCAGGGTCAAAAGGATTAATTCTGTTGACTTGGAGAATGACCCATGGAAGTCCACCAGTCCACCATACCCTCCAAGGCAGAGCTGAGGTAGTCTGCTCCCTGACCACACCTGTATGAATTATAAAACCCTTCACAAGACTCCATCTGTCTGCAGTGCCTGTTTGTTAACGGCCAAGTCAGTAACAATGAACAGATCCAGGCTGGAATTCTGGCAGACAGCACATTTACAAGAAGAAAGTTCTTTGTGCTTATCTGAAGCAATCTTCTGTCACACTTAGTCTGCCTCATTAAGAAAATATTTTACATATCTGCTATTGAAAGAATTACCTAAGAAGAAACTAACCCTGCTAGACAAGAAATATTCCCAATAGAAATACTTGGATATTTCTTGCTCTACGATGTGTTTTTCTAGACTTTCTATCCCCAAATGAATATCACTAGATTGGCTGAGCACTCTCATTGCTTCTATATCCTTTTAGATATCTCAGTTACGTATTTTCTAGGAGTCTAAAATAAACTGGTATATCATAAGTATCTGTGCAGTGAATATATATATTTCTGTATTGCACTTAAATTTACAATATTCACATTATCAACAGGGAAGTACATAAATCCAAATTTCATGATTCACCAATACTATGATCTCAAATGCCTTCCCCACCACAAGCTGTTAGGTTTTTTTCCACAGATAATGAAATAGAATAAATTGCTGTTCCCCTCAAAGAAAATAGTTCTGAAATTCATACTAATTCTAGAAGAGAAATTTCTATTTCTACACAAGCAGCAATAAAGGGAAATTAACATCTTAAATGTACGACACAAAACAGGGTAAGTTAGATACTGCTTGCCCCAAGACATAACTGGCTATTTGGAATGATAGGTGAACTAAAAGAAGTCATGCAATATGGTAATATTTCTGTTAAGTAAAAGGTGTCAGCCTTTATTGGAAAGAGATTGAAAATAACCTCAGCCAAGACCACTCGTGTACCTGAAGATTGTTTCCTATCCACCAGTAGAAGACGGTCAAATTAGGGTTCTTAGGCAGTATGATGGCTGTCAGGTTCACCTCCTGGTTTCTCCTCACGACTGGAACCACTTCTAAGTTTAAAGCCTGCAGTGGAGCTGAACAAAGTTCCCACAATATAATTGAACAAGAATCCATCAATTTATTAATGCCTCTTTCCCCAAAAGCCTCTCACTTACACACCGTAAGGTCTTGAATTCATTTTTCCCTCCCTCCTGATTTTGCACTTGTGTCAAAAGCTACAGGTAAAATTGGAAGAATCTAATTTCAATCAAAAAAAAATCCCGCTAAAACCCCAAACAAGATCCTAAAGCACTGAAATAGATCACGAAAATGCACCTCTCTGATGTACTTTCTTTGGGTGCATATCCAGTTCTAGAAAATGTAAGCAGGTATCCCAGATAAACAGTGGAAAAGGCAATATTAGCTCTTTTTTTTTTTAAGTTATAAAAGATCAAATGAATAGAAATCTAACAAACCTCAAACTGCTAAAGGGAAAAGCAGAAAACTGAAAAAGAATGTTGCTGACTGCTCATTTTCATCATAAAATATCATCTGTTAAGCTCACACTACACATAAACTCTCATTAACGCATGCTTTAAAATAAATGTGTACATCAGGGGAGCCATTAATTGCAAATCAAAATAGGCAAGCTGTATACTCCAAAATGTGCCTTAGAGTAAGCTTATTCCTTTCTGAACTTTTGCCTATGAAGGCTGTAAGCATTATTACTTGTATAAAAGAAATGCATCGTTACAATGACTTTATCTGCTGCTTCATGTGGTATTTTGCTTCATAGCACAATAACTTTATTGAAAGAAAATCTTTCCCTCTTTCCCTCCAAGTACATCTTTCTCTGAATCTCTGAAGTTAAAAGCTTTATAATGGTATAAAGTGATAACTAGGATTTCTTAACTGCATCATCCATCCTTCCATCCATCCATCCATTCATCCAGGATACCAAATCGTTGTATGACCCAACGTGCATTCATTAAACAGAATGAATACTGACCCATCCATTTTTGTTCCATTCTAATTTTAACTCGTTCAAAAGTCTTTTATCTCAGTGCAAACTTAAAAGTCATTAACACTGGGCCAAAGACTTCGTCTTACTCTCTCCCATGAGCTGAATCATCGCCCCTTCACTGCTAAATCACTTTGACTAATCTGATTGAACTTCTCCGAGAGCAGGTTGCGTCTTCTTTTCCACTTCGCTTCCACCAGCCCGTGTGCTGCTTCAGCCAACCGCAAGGCTCTACTTGCATTCTGCATTTTCTCCTACATGAATTCAAGACATGTCAAGTGCTTAAAACAAATGGTCTCTTCAACAGATTCTTTATTGAAACACAGGTAAGATGCTCCTCCTGTTGCTGGTGTCTTGAGGAAAATTCAGAAATTGTAGGAATTCCATTAAATTCATTCCTCCTAGAAACAGATTTTCCTTCAGATGAGGTAAATTAAAGAAGTCTGGAAGGATCTGCATCACTGTTTGGGTTTTGCTATAAATTTACATCTTCAGAGAGGAAAACTGGTCATTTTCAGATAAGGTTCTGCTCCTGAGAAGGTTATTTTCTTTTCCAAAATTTTCAGAGGGGAAGGTGGTACTTGAACGATAACTGTTATTTCAAGCTTGTCATTCATACATATTAAAGAGCTAAAAATAATTGAGAGCTCTTCTGCTTGTCTCAGTCACAAAATTCCATAATGTATTTGAAGAACCTTCATAGCACCCTTAAATGTGTACAATTAGGAATGAAGTTGGCTTCCATGATTTCTGCTTAATGAAGCTACAACAACTTCAGTACAGTTTTCAGAGCTCCCTGATTATTCACATACTACAGAGATTATGGTTTCATGAAAAAGAAAATGTCTGCCCACTTCTTCAGTTCTTTTTATTCTATATTGCTTATTCATGTTTCTACTATCAGACTTGATCTAATTTCTCTTACAGTTCATTAGCAAGTTGTAGATTGTGCGACCTGGATCAGAAAGCATAATCTGGATGACAGGGTCCAAGTTCATATAATTGTCCTGCGCTACAGCATACCCCATAGCAACTGAACTTGGCTGGAGTAAAAAAAATAATCCCTTTATCACTGGTATCTCAAAAAATTCCCTGGGAATACATCAGCTGGAGACAGAGTGAAAGCAGGACTCTATGGATGTTTCTGCTCCCATGGCATTCCACAGTGAAAAATGTCCCCAAATGATATTAGTGTTTCTCTGCAATGTAGAAATAGCAGTTTAATTAGTGGCAGCTAAATTCCTCAAATTTTCTAATTTACTTAAAAAATTAAAGAGAAGAAATCACACAGAAAGTATTTATTTAAGTCAGCTGGGTAACACGCTTCTGTGAGTCTTCTAGTCCATGTGCAGCACCCACAGAGAAGCTCAGGAATGGAACACGTCCCGTTTCAGCGCTCTGGTGCCTCTGCCCTGCAGCATCAAAGTCCTCTTAATGCATCAGTCATTTTATTTGTGAAAAATACTTCTGGCTTCTGCAGTTAGCAAAGCTGCTGAATAAAACACAATTGACATCTTTTATTTTCATTGTTTATCCTGTAGTAGGCCACATTAGAAACACATTTTTAAGAAAGCGGTGGTTTCGGTTTCTGTCAGGGCTTGCAACTGCTCGTCATCCTCTGAACAGTCAGAAGTTGTTCTCCATGGAGAGAGGGATGTTACAGAGCTTTTTGCTGTTCATTGCTTGAACAGATCTACTGTTCCTGCTCTTAATCTGCTTCTCAGCACTTGGAAGCTCCTAAAAATCAACGGTGAAGCTGAGCTCTCTGGAGTTGTCAAATGATTTAAAAAAACCAAACACAGCAAAGAAACAGATAATGAAACTGAGGCAGAGAATTGATTAGATTCTGATCCTTTCCTTTGGACTTTAATAGATTGGCCATTAGCATTAATGGGTTGGGCTAATCAAGGCAGAACTGGAAACTCTGAACTCAAGGACTCTGACTATCAAAATACATAAATATCAGCAGTCACTAGACAGGCTGAAATAAAGCACAAGGATCTGTGCCCAGCCTTGTATGTGACTCCAGCAATTTCCATTGCTTTTGGATTAGGGAAGAAGATGCACCACTCACAACAGAGGGAAACAGACACCTGGAGAACGCAAGATGAGTATCTTCTCTTGATGTTACTTGTTTCTGAATTTTTGACACATCTGAAAACGGGCAACGCAACAGCTGTCTTGAATCTCAAAGGAAGAGGAAAATTCACTTCCAGATATGAGTTTCTTTCTTCATTTCAATTATGGCTAAGGTACATTATGCTTGCAATGGTGCATGATATTCCCTCTGTCATTCTACTCTTTTCTTTTAAATTCATGTGATGGGGTTTTAGGTCTTAATTGGGAGAGGGAGAGAAGTCTAAGTCAAGTAATACTGCCTATCAACATGAAGTACCCAACCCAAGTACCACTTAAAATTCTGTAAGAATTAACTATCTAAAATCTAGATTCTAGTACTTTAAAAAGTAGCCTGACTTTTAGAAACACTGAGATTTTGATTCTGTTTTTAAATCACACAATAGTTCATACGTTTCTCAACACACCACACAGCACCTGGAAGTTTCTAAAAAGACATAGCTTAAAGTGTTAAATTTCATCTGCTAAGAATGCCAACGGGGTCTTGAGTCAGGAAGACAGATCAAACTTGACATGTGAACTGAGGCATACTTGTTATTTAAAAGATTAATACACCATCCTCCTCCCAAATCCAAACAAAACTAACCCTGACCTCCTAATACAATAGGTTTACAAGCCTCTGCATTAACAACGCACAGCACTGTAAGACTGCATGAGGTTATTGAAATAATCTGCATCTTTCCCAATTGTGACTAGTAATTTTCTTTACTACTTCATAGTTGTCATAAGGCTTTCACACAGCAGCAAAAGTAAAAAAACCAAAGAGCTGATTTACAGCTGACTTGGACGAACACCACAGCCTCATCGTGCCCAGCCACATTCTCAGCCTTCACCGAGACACGGTAAATCCCAGGATTCTCATAGCGGTGACGGATGGGCTCTCCAGTCATCGTAAGGTTCACATATATCGCCTTAAATCCATCTCCAAGATCTACCTGGTATTTGGTATTCAGTGTATCACCCTAAAGGGAAAATATATCAGAAATATTTTAAATGGCCAGAACCAAAAGAGACAGGACACATGATTATAACCATTTCCTGAATCACAACAGCATTCCAGCCCCAGCCATATAGTTTGACTCAATTGCAATATTTGCAGTAAAACCACTACACCCACAGCAAAACTGTTAGTGCAACAGATGTTGTGTGATTGAGCTTGCAGTGTTTGGTCGAAGGTTGGACTAGATGATCCTGAAGGTCTCTTCCAACCAAAGACATTCTGTGATTCTGTGTGCATTAATAGAGATAATATCAAATTTCCACAGTAAGGTGCTACCTGAATAAGACACCTCAAGCCATTAACCAAGCTGTATGACATAGAAAACACCATTCTTGAATTAAAGCAGCTGGACATAAACTAATATAACGGTGCAGGGCAAACTCAAGTTCTGGAGTGATCCTCATGTAACTGCAAACAATAGAGTCTTGTTATTGTCACTCATCCAGTGAACTTCCAGCCTATATTATAAAGTAAAAATAATTGGTTTAAGTCTTCTTCACAGCCTCTTCTAACCCCACCCTCTGTGTCAACCACATAGCCTTTAAGATTCAAAATGAGATCTCACAAAGTTCTACTGCATCATACAGAGCTACCAGCATGACCAGAACCAACATGCTCTACTGCAAAATTAGATGCATGCTGAATGAAGCAGATTATTGAGCTGAATTTGGGAAAGGGTTTAAAATGCCAGCCAAATAATTCTGTTATGTCAACCATCTCACAGAATTAATAATTCAATGCACTCCTGCTAAGTGCTCTTTTAAATGACAGTGTCTTCCTAAACTCAGGCTTAAAATACTGCAAGTATCGCAGTACTACTGTCAGAGGACAAACACAGAATCCTAGAATGGTAGGGATTGGAAGAGATCTCTGGAGATCACCGAGTCAAACCCCCCTTCCAGAGCAGGATCATCCAGGGCAGGCCACACAGGAACAGATCCAGGTGGGGTTTGAAAATCTCTAGAAAAGAAGATCTCACAGTCTCTCTGGGCAGCCTGTTCCAGTGCTCTGTCACCCTCAACTCATGTTGTCATGGTGTGGCTGCTCAGGAGAGAAGCAGGCCTGTGCTACACAAACTGGTGATGTGGATGGAGTCATAGAAAAAGTCATTTCAGCTGTCAGCAGCAACACCTTCTCAATACCACTGGCTGCTCTGCCTTAGCCAGCTGCTCTGCTTCCGCAGTCTTCAGCAATATGTTCCTGCTCGCTTGCCACAGTACATGGCCATCACACTCATGTAATTAAAACAGATTACAGAGCCAAGCTTGGGAGGAAGTCCTCCCATATTGTGAAAATACAATGTTGGTTTAAAAATTTTCATTGCCTCTAGGAGAGGAATGTATACATCTGCATGCTAATCAGGCAACCTCAACGGCCATCAGAGCAGAGAAGGATTGATACCCACTGAAGTTTTCAAAAATTATTCCACTTCCCCATAAACTACTCTCTGAAATAGGTTTATATCAAAATGTAATCCCAAAAGGCAGCACTAATGTAAAATCAAAGGAGGCAACATAGCCTAGAACTTAGATACCCTGGCATTACAAAGGGAAGGAAAACATACTATTACTTCCTCCTTTCATTATTTTGCAGTTTGGTTGATTTTCTTCCATGTTTTATCAGATGAAAGAGCATTGCTTATAATATAAAAAAATATCCATAATAAGGAACCTGTAGGGTTATCAAATACTTCAACACCGTATTTCAACACACATAAAGGACCCTGAAAGCTTCTTCACTGCAAATATTTTTTTTTTCCCAAATAACATCTTTCTTTTGACAACAGATGGGTAGAAGTTAGCAGAGGAGATAATATGTTATTAAAGTTTAAAGCAAAAGAGATGTCTTCTTGCCAGCAATGTGCCACTAAGTGGAATCTCTTTAGACAACATTAGCTTGCAAACAGTTGTTGTTTGCTCTTCCTCATGCTAACGAGTATACATGCGTATTTTTTCCAGGTGAGACAGAAATCAGTGTTGAAAGCCAGTAGATGCAAGCTTCTCTTAGTGTTTTATTCTAATAGCTTCCCTAGTGTAAAGATGAGACTGCTGTCTTCAAAACACCACTTCTATTTCCCTGACCAGGAAAGACAGAGAGCGGTGGACAGATAACAAAATAGTCACATAGGGAAAAGGCAGCTGAATTTCAATGGAATCGGGGCTTCCACTTCCATGCAAAATAGATCATTGCCATAACATTATTTATTCATACATTTAGCCAACTGAATTTGGGAATTTTTTTTTTTTATTATTTTTTTTTTTTACTTCTAAGGACACTCGCAAACAGCCCAAAGCCTGCTTCTTTTTACTCCCTGATGTTTGACATTCCTACACATCATAACATGTATGCACAGAAACTAGTAAATTAATTTTGTTCAGCAGAAAAAGTGGTATGCTTTGGTATACCCTAGTAGAGCTAATTCTTAAACTCAGTAATTAGACTTTGCTATATAGATTAAATTCTAAGCAAGGCTCAGGATATTTGGGTATAAATATTTTTCTTAGCCATAGAGGGCAGCAAACTGCTACATTTCTTCTAAATCTGCTTTCCACTTCGATGTTCCAAACAAAGTCTTCATCAGAAAACACAGCACGGCATTACCCTCAAGATCCCTTATTTGTGAAGCTTTTTTATAGAGTTTTCAATGTTTTACGTATCGCCACAGAGATTCGTGAAAGTTTCAGTAGGAAAAAAAGTCAAGCTGCCAATCAAAATCATTAGAGTCCAAATTGCAACCAAATGCTCTGTTTTTACAATAAATATTTCCAAACAAATCATAAAAAGAGAAAGCAGTAAACTGTTGGGACACTGCAAGGGTTGGGATGCAGAGCCTGTGAAGCGTTAAGTAGCCCGGTGTTCTGCACATAACCTTCTTGATTCCATCACAGAAATAAATCCCAAGTGGCCTACTTATATTTGCACAGGTTTGCCAGAATGTGTGAACTTTCTTCAAGTCCTTGCAAATCAGAGGGGTTAGCCAGGAAGTAAAATACTCCAGTAACCTGAGCACAGCAGTTATAGCCTAATGCTAAAAAACAAGCATAAGGAAATATACCCACGGCAAACAATTCATCCAAACGTTCCTCGCTGTTGTTGGTCAGGGCCTTAGGGCATTGTCTCTCTCAATAAATAGAAAAAAACCCATATCTTTGGCAACACAACTAATAAATGTCCTTATGCTGTGTTATGTGTCGATTTCTGTAAAGCTTTGCCTCATTCCTTTCTGAAAAGCAGATTCTCAAAACCACTTAAATCAGAATGTTAAATGTTCTCTGCATTTCTGTTTTAATCTGATACAGTAGTCGGAATTTTCAGTTCAAGGAAACTTTGTTAATTCAGTTCCTTTGATTTTCCAAGAAGCCATTGACTGACCACGCTGCTGAGGAGGGGTTCTGTGGGCAGAACATGGTGGTTTACTGAGCTTCCTGGATGGATTGTCTGATTCACTTGAAAACAGAAGTTTCAATATTTAGAGAGTCATTCATCTTTGTCTCCAGCACAAATTAATCATCATTTAGCAGCAAAGCAGGTAGGAGTAAAATGAACCCTAAAAATAGTGGGGAAATTTTCACAAAGCTTGTGTTCATCTCTACCTGCTCTTGTCTGATGATGAAGGTGATGTCCTCCCCAGGTTTAACAGCCAGGCTTTCTTCCCTGATGCCGATCTGAAGTCCCTTGGGAGCGATCAGTGGACACATATGCTGTGCTAGGTTCTGCTGCAGGTCTACGCCACCTTCACACACATTAGAAACAACTTTCCTATACCTGCAAAAACAGTAAGCAGGGAACACAGGGAACCAGGGGTGAGCAAGAGAACGTCACCAGAGGCACTGAACGTGAGTGTGATGATAGCTCACAAATTTCCTGGGTTTGAAACCAACTCGTGATGCAAACACTTTGATGAGGGATTGCCTTTACTGAATAAAAGCTCTTGAAAAAGGAGTGTGGAGCATGATGAGGATTTAATTTGTATGCATTGGAAGAATCTGCCCTTTCAAATTTAGAAACATGTCTGAACAGCCCTCCAGGACCTAGACAGTCTGCTGTCCTCTCTGCCACACCGTTTCCTAGCACTCAACAGTCTTAAATATTCTAGAGGTCTTGGTTCCAATCCAAAGATCAGGAAGAAATTAGACCAAGCAGCTTCTGCATGAACCCAGAATCAATTGCTTAACTGCTGCTCTCAACTCTATGCATTTCTAGAAAACACTTAAAGCATTTATTTAACATAACAGTATAAAAGAGTGAAAAGCCTAACACTTTTAAAGAACTAATAATGAACACTTGGATGTGTACAGTAATTGCTTACAGATCAGCTGCACTCAGGTATGTTATTTTTAAACACCCTTTAGAGACAGAGTCAGATTTCACTCTTTTCAATTCCTACTCTGTGTATCGCAGCTGTCAGCCACAACCCAAAAGGCATCATTTCCCTCAGTAAGGCAAATATACACAGAGACCACGATTCTATTGCCAGATTTGACATTTCATTCACTTGGTTCTCATCTCCACAACTGACAGCGATGATGTTATGATAAGCCAGAATAGATGCCAGCTGCAAGTTATTCTCAGCACAGACGTCAGACTACATTGTAGTGTATATTCTATGCGGTATTGTTTACAGTTACTAAAGCTTTCCTTTGATTCTGAGCCTCCCATATGCTCAGGAAAAGAAACTATTCTCCATGGAACTCCTCACCCATGTGGAAGCGAGAGACTGGCAAGTTCTGTGAGACGTTACTGGCTCCTCAGAGTCATTCATTAGATTCAAACTGAAAATTGGTCTGAACTCAAGAAAAGGCTCTGAATGGACATTCCTATCAGATGTGTAACAACGGCTACAAAATGTCACCAAAAAAAACATATTAAAAAAACCCACTGAGAACAGGACAGCTCCCCCTCTTCTCAAATGGATTAAATGTAAAATAACATTTCTCTTTCATTAGTCTGCAGGTAGCTTCTGCAAACTAAGTCAGAGTCAGAAGGTTTTAATTTCCCCGTTTATACAGTTTGCCTCATTTGTATTTCCTTCAAACCACTTTTGTGGCCCTTGGTCAGAATATTCTCATCCTTTCTGGAAGGCTCCGCGAGCCAGTCAAACGCAAAATCAGCTTACCCAGTGCTGCTGGTGTATGCTTGCCCCAGCACACAATCTTCAGGAGGTGCTTCTGGGTTAAACCAAAAGTCAGCAAAGCATTTGCTAGACTCCGACTTCAGAGGCGCAGAGCGCTCAAACCCATAGTCACTGAAAAAAAAACATCAACACCAAGTATGTTACTATCCCCACGTCTTTCAGCAGTTTAATTGGGGCTGGATGAGACTACTTTTTAAGAGGAAAAAGATGTTCTTTTTTTTAATATTATTCTACCAGCTGAACATACAAGTTGATGAAGTAAGTTCTGGTCTAAGCCTAATTTCAATGGGAGTTCTGCACACTTTGGGGAAAAATTGATTGTAATTACTTTGTCAGTTCTGCAAAATCAACTCTCTTGGTGGCTTAGATTTTTAAAAGTTGCCTTTGCCACTCAGACCAACACACCTTCTGTTTTTTTCTTCATTTCCAAACAGAAGGGGTTTGCTTGCCTTATAAATCAATCCAATAGTCATTTTTCAAGCCTTGATCAATAGAGAAAACCATCAGGATTTGTCCAGTCAGGTGAAACAAGGACTTAAAACATGGCAATGGTTTTAAACAAATTCAAATAACAGGTTCCGTATTTGTTACACATGGCTATGTGGGGAGAGGAGCAAAAGGAGGAAAATAAACCTATCTCAAACTCTAAGTAACCATCACTAGCAATAGTAAGTAACCTCTAAATAATCATTTACTAGCAATAAATCTAAAGGTCCACAGACAGACTCACCATGAGAAATCGGAGTTCACACATTCACAGACTTTGGATGTGAGAGCTGATGTGAAACTTCTCCCTTTAATGCACCATGAAGAAATCTTTCTCTTTCGAAAGCTCCTCTGCTGGCCCATGATGCAACGATCACCCTGAAAACAAAGCACCGCATTTTCTGTACACCATAACTTACACCCCACAGATGTGACCATATGTTGTCCTGAGAAAGTCTGGTCTTGCTGCCAAGGCTATAAATTTGTTTCAGCTCTGTCATATATGAATATTCATTATGTCATAATGTTCAACAAGGGCCTATGTAGAGTATGCCCTTGTTGGGAGGAATAATCCCCTGCACCAGTACAGGTTAGAGGCTGACCTGCTGGAAAGCAGCTCCACAGAGAAGGATCTGATGTGCTGGTGGAGAAGAAGTTCTCTATGGGAAAGCAATGGGCCCTTGTGGCCAAGAAGCCAATGGTCTCCTGGGGTGCATTAAGGAGTGTGTCCAACAGGTCGAAGGAGGTTCTCCTCCCTCTCTACTTTGCCCTGGTGAGACCATATCTGGAGTATTGGGTTCAGGCTGCCCTGAGTGGTTGTGGGGTCTCCTTCTCTGGAGACTTTCCAACTCCACCTGGATCTGTTCCTGTGTGGCCTGCCCCGGGTGATCCTGCTCTGGCACGGGGAGTGGACTCGATGATCTCCAGATGTCCCTTCCAACTCCTACCATTCTATGATACGTGGTGGGGGAGGGATGGAGGGAAGGGATGCCATCCAGAGGAACACTGACAGGCTTGAGAGATGGGCCCATGCCAACCTCATGAAGTTCAACAAGGCCAAGTGAAAGGTCCTGCACATGGATCAATGCAATCCCAAAGACAAATACAGGCTGGGCAGAGTATGGATAGAGAGTAGTTCTGTGAAGAAAGACTTGGGGGTGCTGGTTGATGAAAAGCTCAACATGAGCCAAAAAAGTGTGAGTGCAGCCCAGAAGCCAACTATATCCTAGGCTACATTAAGAGAAGCATGGCCAGCAAATTGAGAGAGATGATTTTCCCCCTCTGCTCCACTCTTGTGAGACCCCTTCTGGAGTACTGCATCCAGTTCTGGAGCCTCTAACATAAGAAGGACATGGACCTGTTGGCACAAGTCCAGAGGAGGGCCATGAAAAAGATCAGAGGGCTTGAGCATCTCTCCTGTGAGGACAGGCTGAGAGACTTGGGCCTGTTCAGTCTGAAGAGAAGGCTTCAGGGAGACCTTATTGCAGGCCTTCCAGTATCTGAAGGGGGCCTACAAGAAAGCTGAGGAGGGACATTTTACAAGGGCTTGTAGTGACAGGACAAGGGGTAATGGCTTCAAACTGGAAGAGGGGAGATTTCGATTATAAATTAGGAAGAAGTCCTTCACTCCGAGGGTGGTGAGACAAAGGTACAAGTTGCCCAGAGAAGTTGTGAAGCCTCATCCCTGAAAACGTTTAAGATCAGGCTCTAAGCAACCTGCTTTAGTGGGAGGTGTCCCTGCCCATGCCAGTGGGGTTAGAACTAGATGATCTTTAAGGTCCCTTCCAACTCAAACCAGTCTATGATTCTATGAGTCTATATTCAAATGTACAGGTACAAAAAGCTTTCATATCCACTGAAGTCCTCTAATGGGCCATTCCAGGGTTGTAACATAGAAATATGGGCACAAATCCAAAGATGTACATGAAAATTCAAGTGCAATTTAACCCTTGTTTCATGCGTGCACGATCTAGGCACAACCCTACAACTGGCCATTTAAAAATTCAGCATGGATGTAGATAGCTGAAGTTCTATCTAAATTACCACGTCTAGCGCTGGCGGTCAACACCAACCATGTGGATACAGGTAGACAGAAGACTACCTGAACATACTCCACTGGTAATTCCGCAGCTGCAAATACTCTGTAAAAGTCATTTTAATAGTTTCTAACTTCTGAAAGACATTTCAATGCTAATATCCCAAGATATTGTTACTCTTTAGGCTCAGATCTGCATGACATTCTTTGTAAATATACAGCATTCCTAAACAAAAAGTGTAAAATTATACATGAGAACTAGTAAATGAGAGCTGGAGAAACACAGAATAGCATGGAAAAAAAATCCAACCCTGCAGAGAGCAAGAGAACAAATATAATGGAAGAAGCAAAACATATTCATTAGAATGATTATGAACAAATATGACATATTCCATTTAATATAAAAAAAAACCCCTCACATTGGTTTCTTTCGACAATACATTGCATAGAGAAAGTAGCTTCCCAAAACTGGATTTGGCCAGTGCACCAGGTTTAGCACAGCCTTACTGCATTACTGCAGAAATGCTATTGCCCAAAACAACGGGGCTCCACTCCGTGATTAGTCCACCGAGATACTAAATTACTTCTGGAATGGACTTTACTTATGGCAATTTATATATGAGTACAGTATGTGGTCAGGAAGTTGGCAGAACACATGACTGCAATGTTGAAACCTCTTCAATCAATATTACACACTGTAGTTTATGGTATATGCTTCACAGTCCAGCAGGACCACCTATTATTATGGCAGACCACCAGTTGTACTTCTGCCATTCCCAGGACACAGATCGCACAACCAAAGGGAACACAAAATCCTCTCTCATTTTAAACTATTGCAAAATCAGCAAATAGCAACAGAAGGAGATCAAAGCTGGGGATGCAGCATCCAAATTCCATTTGAAAACATTTTCCTAGTACACAGTTCTACGTGAATCTGAAAGCTATGAAAGAAGTTCTGGCAGCTACCATAACATTGCGAATACCTGTAGATTTGTGAGCTCCCAAGACTCGTAGTCATCATCCGTGCACTCCCTGGGGAAGGATGGTCTGAAGTCCACCTTCACTAGTTCCCAATCCGAACGGTAGCTAATATGTCCAAAGACTCTGAGCAAAAAGATCAGAAGTAAAATCTTACTGCAAAGATATACCACATATCTGAGATTCAAATTTTCAGTTCTATCTTTTCCTTTCCACGTTCATGGTTCTCTACTAAAACGTCCCTGGTTAATTTTTCTTCCACTTTTATTCTTCTTCATACACAGTGTGTCTAGTTAGAAAACATTTGCAAATTGTTTATGAAACTTCACAATGAAAAAAAAATTATAGCTCATAAATAAGAGATTTTCCCCAGAAATTATCCAGAAATTCAATTGGAAACTTCTTCTAACTTGGAACCTGATATTTTTGTCTATTGCCTTCTTACATGAAACACACGGAGCTCTCAGATTTTGACAGGAAGCTCAGATCAGGGAGCAGAACCAGATTCAATTTCCATCTATGTCACTCATTCCTTATTATTATCATCGTGCAACTTCTTTGGTTGGTTTTGTGGGTTTACTTTTTGACTTCTGCAGATTTCAGATGGCAGTTTGCTATTGTTTAAACTCACAGCAGTATCATGAAATTGTATTCATTTCTAAGGAATACACTGCATCTACACACTGTGCTGAAGAACTCGGAGTCTCCTTTTCATTTTGGGTAGACAAATGTATAATGAAAACCAGCCACAAACTGTATATCTCTTTTTAAAAAAAAAAAAAAGAAAAAGAAAAAAAAAAATGAAATCTCATTGCTTTAAAAACCAAGCTGCACTTTCAAAGCAGCCAACATTTTCAAAGTCAGAATATTTATTTCCAAAACAAAATGGGTAAGTATGACATCCAGCAACAAATTAGAAAGTATCAAGACTATTTGGGCAAAAATCAAATATATCTGTGGTTTGTATCAGGCTCATGTGGCTTACTTGCCAAAGAATTTAAGGTTGATTCTGAAGCCAACAATTTCTGTGCAGTACGAACTGCACAGTATGAACTGCACAGAGTTCGTATTCCAAGCTTTAGTAGCATTCTCCAAACTAATTCATTCCTTTTGTTTTGCCCTCAGTTCTTGTCCAAAACCAGATACAGCAGGAATGGTACAGTTTTGCTAAAAGCCTTCTGCTGTGCACAGTCTTTTCTCTTGTCCTGAATACCAGGTTCAAAGTGGAGCTAGAGTAGACCAGGAGTGAGGAAATGGTGGTTTCTCTGCAGCACAGAGGTAACATCATGACATTAAGCTTCTTCCCTGATAGATGGATGTACAGCTCTGAAGTCTACACCAAAGAGGCTGAAAAATAGTTGCAGAGACTGAAGATGAACAATGATTTCCCCCTTCCCTTTTCAGCGTCTTTGCTTCTCAGCTATAGCACAGAGATGCAGATGTCTATAGATTACTATCCATACTGCTCACAATACAACGATCAAACAATCCACACTCCCAGGAAACTTCATCATCAGAAGTGTCCTTAATTAAACAGAAACATGTGTATTTAGTTTGTACGTCTTACTCTTTTCTTGTAAGGCTCTGAGATTAAAGGACTTGGATCATCTACTTACTTTCCTTTTAAACGTACCTATGGCTCAGAAGTAGAAACAATGCACAAAAAACTAAAAGCCGTGGCTCAGTCCACTGGCTGTATGGGCACGTAGGTGCGTGTGGTCCCACTTCTCTCATTGAGACCTATAGGTTTGGTTCCTTTTTGTGGTTCAGCTGGATTCTGAAGCCTCTGTCACCATATAATCTTATCCACTTGTAGTTACATGCTCACAAAAGTGACTACTTAGGTGGTCTCGTGTTTTTTCCACAATGCCTGCTTCAATATGACTGGCTTTGCTGACAGATATGAAGTGTCTTTTGCATGCTAAATACCTGTACTTTTCTTTCTTTTCTAAATAATTTCCCCCCCCTCAAGGTATTAACAGAGGGTAGGCTTCATCACGTGCTTATGCAGCCACCTACCTCAGCGAATGCTTCTTCAGGCACCACAAAACTTTACAAATTGGTTGCATTTCTTTTATTAACTCATTTATCAATAAATACGTTCAAGTGCAAGGAGCTAAGTCCTGTCAAAGCTTCACTCCTGCCTCAAGAAAAGTATTTTCTACAGAACAAATGAAATTTTCTTCACTCACATTAGCTATCTCGGGCAGATTAGTCAGGAAAGGAGAAGAAAGGAGATGGTTGGTTAAGTTCAATGCAGAACGGAATAATGAAATTCTCCTGGAAGTGTAAACAAAGTCTCAGAGCCATGAATAATCATTTTGGAGACCTCACAGAGGACAACGGTGATTCCAGATGATTATGGAGAGGGAAAGATTTTGTTAAACATACAGATACATATACACACACACATACATATGTGTGTATATATGTCTCCATTTAAGGTTCAGGGCAAAACCCGCAGAGCAGGATTCTTATCGGCCCTCTCTCTCCCTCCCTCTTCCCTCCCAAGGGAGGATACAAAGGGAAATGAGGAAGGAAGCGCCTCACACCAAATTGGAAGTTAAGACTATGAACAAAATTTAATAGGTAATAAATAAGCAGGGAAAAGGAAATATGAAGGGAAGGGGGATATACAAAAATATACAAAACTAGTTCTGGGATGGTGATGGATTGTGCAGAGCACGTGGAGCCAGGCCTAGCTGCGCTGGTTTGCGGCCCCAGCACCAGCACAGGCCAAGGGAGAAAGAAAAGAGAGTTCAAACTCGAACTTTCTGTCCTTTTGTAGAGTGTGGCAGGGAAGGGGAGGGAATACCAGTTGCCCTCTGACCCCTCAAGGTCAGATGTTTTACCAGGTGTTCATCCCTCCTCTCAATTTGTTAACTCTTAAACCACAACAATATATAAGCACATATATATGCTGGGTTTGGCTGGGATAGAGTTAATTTTCTTCACAGTAGTGAGTATGGAGCTATGTTTTGAATCTGCTGGAAACAGCAGTGATAACTCAGGGATGTTTTAGCTACTGCTGAGCATCACTGACACAAGGCCAGGGCCTTTTCTGTTCCTCTTCTCGCCCCACCAGCGAGCAGGCTGAGAGTGCACAAGAAGCTGGGAGGGGACAGAGCCGGGACAGCTGATCCCAACTGACCCAAGGGATATTCCAGACCACGTGACATCATGCTCATCATATAAAGCTGGCGGAAGAAGGAGGAAGGGAGGCACGTTTGGAGCGATGGAATTTATCTTCCCAAGTAACCGTTACACGTGATGGAGCCTGGAGATGGCCGAACACCTGCTTGCCCACGGGAAGCAGTGAATGAATTCCTTGTTTTCCTTTGTTTGCGCGAGCAGATTTTGCTTTATCTATCAAACTGTCTTTACCTCAACCTACGAGTTTTCTCACTTTTACTCTTCTGATTCTCTCATCCATCCCACCGAGAGGGAGGGAGTGAGCAGCTGTGTGGGGCTCAGTTGCCAGCTGGGATCAAACCATGACAATATATCAACCAACACAACAGAGCCAAGGGAGTTACAGAATTAATTTTGATGTCCACAAAGATATCAAACAAACTATTAAGCTATCCACTTACAAGCACCTTGGAGATAATTAAAATGATAAGAAACACCTACTATGGATTTTTCAAAACCAAATCATTTCAAAGTAATATAATTTCCTTCTTGCACAAGGCTTGGATGATACACGAAAGAAGAAAATGTAGCAAATTTTGACCTTCGTTAAAACTGTTACACAGTTCTAACCGACATTGTTTCAATGCAAAAAGGAAAACATCAGTGCAGATAAAATCCTTGTAATAAGAAATGGAAGTACCCATCCAACTAGAAGAATCCTTTTCCAAAAAGCAGTTATCAAATAGGGAAATATTTTGAGATATGTATCACAAAGATATGAGGGGTCCACAGTCAATATTTTCATTAGCACCTATGTGGTCAAATAACACACAAAATTTCGTACATAACACAGAAAAAAGGGAGTGAAAATTGACTGATGGACGCAATGCTCATAAATCAATACGATGAAATACTCCAAAACCATTTGCAAAAAGTACTCCTGGGGAAAACAAAACCAAACAAAAAAACCAAACAACCCCTCAACAAAGTTGCAAAACTAAAATTGAAAATAAGTTTGAAATATCGAAGAAAAGGGTCTGGAAATTCTGGGGCATTAAAACAAGAACACAATGTTGCTGCAAAAGAAGAAAGATTAATTCTAGGTTGTGTTCAGAACTGGAAAAGAGAAGACACGGAGGCAATTATTTCGATAAATTTGGCAATAGTGAAGCCTCTGAAAGAATATAGTGTCTAATTTTGGACGATATACGCATATTTACACACCCACTAAAAATTAATTTGAAGAGGGACAAGGATGACTCACAAGCTGCTTAGAAAACGTAACCAATTAAGAAAGATTGAAAGAACCGGGTGGTTTTTTCTCAAGAAAAGATAAAACTGAAAAGTACAACGTATAGCCATAGATTGAAGAGTTGTCTTCAAAGAGACCTAGAAAAAGGGGCAAAAAGGAGGAAAGACGGTATCAAGAAACTTAAAAGTTACAGCTACACAATTCTCTAACGCTTTCTCCTCAGCATGGAGAAGGCCACACCTGGGGTGCCGTGTCCAGTTCTGGGCTCCTCGGTGCAAGAGACACGGACAGACTGCAAAGAGTCCTACAAAGTGCCACAAAGATGACGAAGGGACTGGAGTATCTCTCCTATGAGGAAAGGCTTGAGAGAGCTGGGAATGTTCTGCTTGAAAAAGAGAAGGCTCAGGAGGATTTTACCCATGTATATAAACAAACACCTGAAGGGACGGCGCAAAGAGGACTGAGACAGGTTCTATCCAGTGGTGCCCAGTGACAAGACCAGAGGCAATGGGCACAAACTGAAACACAGGAGGTTCCTCTAAACATCAGGAAACACGTTTGTTTTTTTTTGTTTTTTTTTTACTGTGAGGGTGACCAAGCACTGGCACAAATTGCCAGGGAGATTATGGAGTTTCAATCCTTGGAGAAATCAAAACCAATCTGGATATGGTCCTGGGTGACTGGCTTGTGCAGAGCGGTTGGACCAGATGACCTCCAGAGGTCCCTTCCAACCTCAACCATTTTGTGACTCTGTGATTCTACAATGGCGCTGATACAAGACATTGAGGTTGTTTATTCTCCTTACTGGAGCAAGACATTAGTGAAACACTAGAACTAGAAGCAGAGATTCACTAAAATTTTGAGATATTGCTCCATCCCACATCTTATATTAAAAATATAGAAATTACTCTACAAATCATGCAAATTCTACTAGAATGATACGTTCAAACTATGCATATATGCAGCAAAGGCACAGGTTCAGTGGGAGAATCACAAGCCTCTCCTCTATGGATTTTTAGCCAAAGACAGGAATACCCTTTCTGCCTGTTAGTCTGGCCTCTTGCATTAAAATATTCATTTCCATTACGACTGTTCTGATTCTACAGACTGAAAACCATGTTCTGACAGAGCACAGTAACTGCACCACTGATTCCAAACACTCTCTGGCTCAAGTAAAATTCCTGAGATTCGAGGAAGTGTCCCAGCATAGCCACAAACCCCAGGAAAAATAGTCTTACAGCTTTGTAATTCCTGAGGCAAATATCCTGAGGAATCCAGCACCTTACCTGCACCCAGCTTGGCAAACTGTTTGAAAACACGGCCTGGGGATTATTAACGCCGTTCCTACAATAACACTTGTTGCCCTACTGAGGACAGGGTTTTGTAGACACATCAGACAAGCCCCTTTAAATGCATTGCCAAATATCCCTAGAATTAAAAAGAACTATTTCTCCAAAGTAAGGAAGAAAGACATTTTTTAAGTAGGATTCAATGGATTAGACCAAAAAAAATGAGCTACATTAAAGCAATACATAACAGCAATCACAATCTAATTGCTCAGGTGCAAAATATATTTCCAATAAAATCATATGAATGGAAAAAAACTGGAACAGTGCAGCAAGTGTAACTGATGATTAGAAGTTAAATATCAAGACGATAGTAATTCATAAGCTACTAAAACCTTCTTCTTGATTAATAATATTTCATTAGAAAGCCATCAAATCAATTCTGTTGAAACTATGAAAGATGATGCTGTGATAAATAATTTTTGAAAGAAATTCCAATTACCTTGGAAATTAATTTACTGTTATTTGCAAGAATTTGGGACTCATAATTTTTACTTCAGTGTTTCAGTTGCCATAACAACTTTGTACATTTGTTCCTAGTTCATTTATGAGCACATCATTTTTAAATTTGATTGCATCATTTGATAGCTAAGACAGTTTAATGCAGTTTTTTAAGCTAACTCATTTAAACTATTTGCTAGTTATTTCTGTTCCTGATAGAGCTCATAAGAGGGTGAGCTAATTGAACAGAAATTATATGCAATGATACTATTTTCCAGTAAACTCATGTTTCTGTTCAATAACAAAGAGCATCTATTCCATTGATGTTCCCATTTTAGATGAGCAGCAATAGCTGTGTTGCCTGCTGTCTGGGTCACTTGGAAGCCACTTGACTGCAGCTACAAATGTGTTGGTACTGGTGACACCCAATGACTTATCAGGTAAATGTTTGGCTTCCAAGACTTCATCCAGGAGAAATGAGTCTGATTTTGACAACACGTTGCTCATCCCAGACGTCACAGACGTGCTTTTATAACCACTACAACTTGCCATCCTTTTCAGCTTTTCTCCACGTTCCTCAGGATTTTGTTCACAGGCTTTCACAGCATCAAAACTTTCTTCGCAAGATCAGACAGATTTTAGCTATTCTCATATCATGGCTCTAATGCCATATAACATCTCTCCTGTGAGGAAATGCTGAGAGAACTGGGGCTGTTAAGTCTGAAGAAGAGACAGCTGAGAGGGGATCTTATTCATGCCTATAACTATCTGAGGGGTGGGTGTCAAGTGGAAGGAGCCAGTCTCTTTTCTGTGGTGCCCTGTGATAGCACAAGAAATAATGGGTACAACCTAGAACACAGGAGGTTCCACCTCAACATGAGGAGAAACTTCTTTGCTGTGAGGGTGATGGAGCCTGGACCAGGCTGCCCAGAGAGGTGGTGAAGTCTCCTTCTCGGGAGACTTTCAAAACCCACCTGGATCTGTTCCTGTGTGGCCTGCCCTGGGAGATCCTGCTCTGGCAGGGGCATTGGACTAGATATCTCTTGAGGTCCCTTCCAACTCCTAACATTCTAGGATTCTATGATAAATTAATACATGCCTTGGAGAAGAGGAGGTTGAGAGGAGGCCTTATTGCTCTCTACAATTACCCGAACAGAGGTTGTAGTGAGGTGGGTGTTGGTCTCTTCTCCCAGGTAACTAGTGATTGGACGAGAGGAAATGGGCTCAAGTTGCTCCAGGGGAGGTTTAGGTTGGATATTAGGAAAAATTTTTTTACTGAGAGAGTGGTGAGGCTTTGGAATGGACTGCCCAGGTGGGTGGTGGGATCACCATCCCTGGAGGTGTTCAAAACAGGGTGGACGTGGTGCTTCAGGACATGGTTTAGGGATCATGATAATTTTTAGTAGATGGTTGGACTTGATGATCTTGAAGACCGTTTCCAATCTCAATGATTCTCTGACAACTTTTTCTAATATTCTGGTGGTTTGCTTTTGTGCTGTTCGCCATACTGTCTCTGCACAAAGAAAACTTCTTTGAGCAGGTTAATGTTTGATATATCCACCAGATCCTCAGGGTAGCATCGCTGAACCTGCAACAGTTTTGCTTTACTACTGACTATCTGAGAACGCTCCAAGACCTCCGAGTGGTGGGAGTGATCCTGCTGTCTCGGAGACAGCACATGTGGAATTCATTCAGATGTTTAATGTAGCAACTGAAATTCTCTAAGTTTTGCAGTGGTATTGCAGACTAGCGATGACAACCGTGTGATGCACAGCTCCTTTTGTTTGAAATCAGATGCCTCTCTCATTCTAGACACGTCGCTTTAATCTCCCAAGTGCTGCGCTGGCTTCTGCTCTCCTCTATATGACTTTGTCATCAACCGTGATGTTCAAAACAGCACGCTGCCAAGGTAGCAGAATTTGTCTGCACGCTCCTCTGCTGCCCTGTTGACACACTCCGATAACTTGACATACCGCTTAGGGGTGGAACAGGACCTCTGTTTTTTTGAGTGGGCCTTCAGATCTATAAAAATACTGACAATAAAACCTCAGATTTGAATCAGGGTCAACTGAGAACCCCACATACAGGTGATATGGGAATCTCAGTGGCTCTATCCTGGGTAACATCTAACGCATGTGCAAAAAAGGCAGGTACCTGGAATTCTTTGTGGATCTAAACCTCAAAATCCATGAGCATGTGACCAAGCTGGGAAAGGAAAACAGATTCCTTAGTTAATTATCTTAACAACTGTCAGTCTGTCTCTTGGAAAGTATCCACTTAAATAGAAGCAGTCACAGAATTACACTAAAAAGCAGTATCTACATCTTGTTCCTTATATAAAGCTTCCTCTCTTGTAGTAAATCAGATCAGTAGCAATCGCAACTGTCGGTGAATTTATTGTACTGTTAAAAAATTTTTTTTAACTGTCACACCTCCCTGATGGTTTTTATAACACAATTTTAATTTCAGATTGAATACCTAATCCACCTTACAGCTCACAGATATCAGAGGCCATTTACATTAAAACAGCAGTAACTTTCCCAGCTGTCTTTTGCCTAAAAGGAATAGTGTGTTAGAAGTTTCTTGTCAATTTATGGTGAGCTCAAAGCGCCCAGTCCGTTGCTTCACTTAGACATTTACTACAAATGATGACAATATAACTGAAAAAGTAAATCTATGTGACAATCTTCTCTTTGTTTTGCTTGTTGTAGTTCGCAATATTACAGTGCCTTTGAACATGCAGCAAGACACGAGGCCCTTCCATGCCAAAATCTGTAAAGAAATTGCCAAGTTGAGGGAGCAAAGTGATGAGGTCGTGGCATGGAAGGATGTACTTTATCTCTAGCGTAACCAATGACAACAGGAAGTGTTCTCCTTAACTCACAGATGCAGTAACATTACTAATGAAATCTTTTCAAGGGGATAGAGATTGGAGGAGCAGGTTTTTATTTACAGCCTAACATTTCAAAGAAGAAAATGACAGATGAATCTTTATAGAGACGCTTTCCTTCTAACAGTTGTCTTCGCCTCCTTTACATCATCGCAAAATCAACGAAAACCAGAGAAGTCAAAGAGTTCATCCCAGCAAAATGGATGAAAGCAATGTAAGATTCAAGCTGCAGCCTGTTACACATCAAGATTATAATTCAGCATATTTTTCTAATTCCCCCAAAGAATGGAACAGAGGTCACATTTTCAGTGGCCTTCCCAAATTGCAGCTACAGAAATGATGAATGGCTTCCATGTGCAAAAGCAGGCACCTGCCTACAGAAAGCAACTGCACATAAACAGTGCTCATGTACACAACTTATCATGTGTAAATATGCCGAGACACTTATGATTTAAGTGCCTTGAACTACAAACACATGCATATACTTAGTGCACTAATGAGAAGAGTAGGGGGGTTTGTGTTTTCTTTGTTTAGTGTATTTTTTTTCTTTGGTTTGGCTGCCAAAGTGAAAAATGAGGAGAGGAAACAATTTAGTTGAAATTGAATCAAAATATGTTTTCTCAATGTTTCCTGCCCGCCCCCCGTAATAATTGCCATTCATTCTTTTATGCCAGAACATCTTGGTTTCAGCTCTTTTGGAGGAAAAGAACAGAAATGAATGCTTAGGTTCTGAGAAGTGCTGGGAAGGAGCAGGATGAGCGTGTTCCTGTTTTATCCAGAAGCTCACTGGCTCCATAATATTTCTGAATTACTTCCAACATTTCTCTCCATCTATTTGGCAAATTCCCATCCAAGAACAACTTTTTGACATGTAAGTTGTTTTGTAAAAATTGCAGATTTAATGTCTAGCCTGATGCCTTATGCAGAAGGAACTCCAAGGTGGACAGTGAACAAAATTGATTAATGTAAAGAGAAACATATGGCACTGTAGAGGATAGCTTTGCATCATTCAGCTCTCTGCTAACATCTTATTTAGAGATCAAATTAATTTGGGATACTTACAAAATTTTATAATTAATTCTTTTATAATTACTTTTTTTTCCCCTACACACATATTTAAAAATCCTGTCTCTTTCGTCACTGGTAGGAAATTCTTCATTCATACTTCACCGGGCACAGCCAGAGTAAATAGCCTACGGTCACCTAAATTGTAGCTCCCTCATTTTGAGAGCAAAACACAGCAAAACGGAGTTCAAGGCGACACCCAAAATGAAGTTAAATGTTTGAAAATTTTTATTGCCGGCCTAAGTTTCTAAGGTCTGCCTCCTCATCACCATTCATTTGAACTAGAAACTAAAATGGAACTGAAAGAGAAGTTAGAGCATCACAGCTGCAGGCACTCGGTGACAGGGACTCAAGAGACACAAAGACACTATCTGAATGGAAAGACATCATCATGCCATCCTTTTTCTGGCCTCCTCTCTTCCTTTAAATAAGGCCAATGATAAAAGATTCTTACAGGACATGGATGTGTAACCTTTCAGTTCCTCTTATTCAAACATATTTCCAGGTCTGTCTTCAAAATGTACTAAATATGGACTTTAGCAAGAAACCAAAAGCCTCATTTCATTCCCATGCTTCTGAATGAAACATTCATGATATAAAAACTTTACAGAAAGAGAAGAAAAAAAACCCGAAGCTTCAGCCACTAAACTTTTTGGAGCAGAGAGAGACACGGGCAGTCCCATGGTCTCAGCTCCAAGACCACAGGTTGGCAGTGACACTACAGAATCACAGAATCATCTAGGTTGGAAAAGACCATCAAGATCATCAAGTCCAACCATTTACCCTACTCTACCAAGTCCATCACTACACCACGGCCCCAAGGACCACATCTATACGGCTTTTAAACACATCCAGGGATGGCAATTCAATCACCTCCCTGGGCAGCCTGTTCCAATGCCTGACAACATTTTGCGTGAAAAATTTTTTCCTAATGTCTAATCTAAACCTCCCCTGGTGCAGTTTGAGGCCATTCCCTCTCCTTCCGTCACTAGTTACTGGTGAGAAGAAGCCAGAGTCTAACTCTCCACAACATCCTTTCAGGTAGCAATAAGGTCTCCCCTCAGCCTCCTTTTCTTCAGACTAAACAGTCCCAGTTCCCTCAGCCGCTCCTCATAGGACTTGTTCTCCAGGCCCTGCACCAGCCTTGTTGCCCTTCTCTGGACCCGCTCCAGCACCTCAATGCCTTTCTTGTATGCACTGACTTGCTCTGCTAACAGCTGTGTCCACAGAGAGGCCAGTAAAAGCATTAGACTTGCCACTAAACCAGCACCTGTACATCTGGACTGACAGAAATCTAGATTAGATTGAACAGAGTAACTAGCTTCCTATTTCAATGCTTTTTTCACCATTCTCTTCCTGACTCTCTCTGTGTTTTCTCCCATCTACTGACAGACAGATATGTTCCTCATTATGCTGAGTGCAGAACAACCATTCCATAACTGAGCAATGCTTCTCAAACAAGACATTAACTAGCTGCAAATAAAGCTTAGGATTTGCCTTGGGAAATCAGTTACTCTCTTACATAATGAGGCTTTATCTACCATTTTTCTACCTTTGTTAAGAGCTGTAGTATGAGAAAGTTAGTAGCAAAGTATTCACCACACAGAGAAGTAACTCTACATAGTAAGATACCGTCAAGGTTTAGAGCTGGGCCGGCCACCAGACAAACGACAGATGCTTTCTATCAACCCCTCTTCCTTCCTGTTAATATCATATCCACCTTGTTTTGATTTAAGTTTAAACTCGATTATTTTCTTGCTTCAATTATCACCTAAGAACCCAACAACGGTGGGCTTTCAAGACAGCAAAATGCACAAGCAGGAGTTCTGCAATACAGAGATGTCATAACGTTCCCAGCAGCATCTTAAGTTGTTTCTCTATAAGAACTTAGAAAAACAAAAATCCCTCTGGAAAAAAAAATACAATTACCCAATTAAAAGATTTTGATTCTACTTGACATAAAGAAAAGCAGTCTTTTTATGTAACCTCTTCTTGGCCTTTCAAAAGGGGCTGTAGTCTGCGGTACCATGGTTATCGTGCCTACTGGGTTTACACTGCAATCTAAATAACTCAGTTTGGGAAACATTCCTAGAACGGTGATTTAGAAGTCATTTTAACAGGTTTGAAACTTTCATTATATGAACTACTTCAGAAGAAGAGGAACATCAATATTTCAGACAGAAACTCTTCCTTTTTCCACGGAGTTAGGCCATTACTCAATCCAGCGTTATTAAGTATTTTTTTCTCAAACATACTGTTAAATATAACATTGGGTTGCAGTAGGTTCCATTCTTAAATAATTGACAACAAAAAGTCTTCTAGACAATGCATTATTTTGATGAATATATATCAATTAATTAAGAAAATCCCTTAGCAAACCTTACTCATTTAGCAATAAATGATGGATTGGAACTCTTCATTTAGAAATTGACTTTTAGTTTCCTAGACTTTATGAATACTTTATTGCTTAATATTTTGTACAACTCTTATCTAGGTCTATTTAGAAATTGATTTTTACACAGAAGGAGTTTCCTAAAGTTTTTGAATACTTCACCACTTCAAACTCCTAAAAATATTAACTAGGTCTACTGCAGAGCACAATGGAACAAAATATACATTCCTTGGCATTTGAGTGTACCTATTTTGAATACTGCAGGGGATTTGGATGAATGATTTAAATTACTGTTGACTGTCAGATGACAACTCAGTTTTATGAAAACTTCTGACAAGTCAACATTCGCTTTTTCTGTTTTGGAGAAAACACAAACCTTTGCGTAACGAAGACTTGAGGCAACCAGGTTCATATTCCCCTGTTTCTTCAGTAAAGCTTACCAGTGAAGGTAAGTTAGGACAGAACAGGAATTCAAATGGAAGTCCCTTACAAGTCAGCTCAACATCCCTGTCACCACATTACCAGGTCCTTTAACATCTTTCCCAGATAATCTTCTTGTGGTTTTCATGTGTTCATTTGTCTTTGTTTGGATTTTTTGGTTCTTTTGTTTGTTTGGTTTTGGTTTGTGTTTTTTTTTTAATATACATTAAAAACCTTGAAGGATCCCCTAAGGTGATTTCAGTGGAACTAGGATTTTACCCCACAGTAACAGCTACTTTCCGTGCAAGTAAAACATTCTTTAACTCTTTTGTAAGTTTATTCTAGAAGCTTTAAACGAAATAATGACTGTTCCACCATTTCGCTGTTACATTTTTTCAGTTATTACCTTTCCACTTCAGAATTATGCTGTCTCTCCTAATTTATGCAGATTTTGACATTGGAATTTTGATTCAAAGTCTTTATTCAAACAAACTCCATACCAAAGGGAGAAAATTAAATTCCTGTACAAGCACAAAATGTCAGATTATGTCCTTAGTAATGGATTTGGGGATTCCTCAGGGTGAAAGACACTACTAATTTATTTCCATTACCAACTCCTAGTTCATTTTACCATGTTCCACCAAGAAGAAAAAAACCATTTTTTTATCTAACAAAATGGAAAAGATGGCATGGTTGACTTTTGCTTTATATTTTTTTTCCCCAGGGAGTGTGTATCAGAGGATGACATTTCTCAGAAGCAGCAAATCACTGTAGATTAAGTCATGCGCAGCAACTTGGTACAAGTGTGAAGTTTAGAGACAAAATGACCTAAGCCAGACAGAACAAAAGGTCTTGACATAAAGTCAGACAGAATACCACTGGGCAGACAACGTCACCCTGAAGGTAAAACCCAATCAAAAGCAGCAGGAGAGACAAGGAAGCTGATACAACAGCAACAGGGTAACACATACTGCAGGTTTAGTCTTTGCATTATCTTTAGAGTCTGGTAGAAAGGCTTCAAGTCTTCAGGGCCAGTCTGTGACAATAAATGTTTGATGTCCTCCATGTTCAACAGAACTAGCAGAAAAGTAAGAGCCTACAATCCTGGCATTGAGATCTGAAGTGAGATTCTTATCCTTCTCTTAGGAACATTCACGTCACATGCTGGTTTTTTTTTTTATTTTTGTCAAGCTGGGCTCCTGTACCAAATCCAGCTACAGTTTTATGTATTTCAGATGGATGATTTCAAAAAGGCACTGTGTTTTACAAGAGCTCTTTAGCCCATCCAGCTGGATACTTCAATACATCTTCACAAAAATTAATGATATTTAAAATGAAAAATATCCTAGAGTATATAGTCATCACATATCCTTTTATCTGCCAGTAAGTGCAGTTTAGGATAAGCTTTTGATCCCTCTACTTAAACTGAAATCAATGGGAATCCGTCATTCAGAGGCATAAGGTTCTCCGTGTGGCATATATTATACTATAAAAGACCCCTATACTTCAGAGCAGGGGAAGATGGTGGGATAATACTGTTCTCCTCAGGTCATCTATGTATAATGGAGGATAAATGAGACAGTGGAAAAAGAAATAACTAACAGACCCAATTCAACCTCCGCGCAGCACAACACTATTAACTTGGCACAATGCTTTTAAGTCCACCAGGTAGGATTTCTGGTGTGCTGAAGATCCTTTACACAACTCCATGCTAGGTCATTTTTCATTTTTTTTCCTGGGAAAATGCTACTGGTACACGTCAAAGGCAGCTCTATTTGTAACTCCTAGGAGAAAAAGCTTGTCATGGACACACTGAGCTCCACTATAAAGGATCACACAAGCTGTTCTGACCGGAGCGCACGTAACCACCTGCACATCTCTGAGTACAACCTGCTTTCCTATTGCAATTGCCATGTGCCTTTCTCCCTAATCGGACACATGTTTTTAACTCTCAGAAACTTCTAAGCCATCAGCATTTATCCTAGAGATGGAGCAAAACCTGCAGCTCAGATCCAGATGTCCTTGGAAAAAGAGGCCCTTTGGAAAAAGACAGATAAACAGGTGCCCGAATTGCAGAATTTGGTTATTTTTAACTCTATTCATAGTATCTGCCTCAGTCACTGCACAGAATAAAAATATGTATTTGTTAGCATAGTGTTTGGTTACACAAAGTAGGCAATGCCAGTTACTAGGACAACAATATAGTTGTTTACACCACCAAGACAAATTTCACAAGAAGAAAGGATAGATATTTGACATTTTTGAAGTCTGCTTAAGAATCTGTACAGAACAGAAAAAAATGTGGTTTTTTTAAAATCTATATTCTCAGATTTTTATTTGCAGTGCTATTATTCCAGTCTCCCCGGTGGTAACTTCTGAAATTTCACACGAACGTAACACTTCCCCTCTATAATCTGAAATAGTGCACTCGGAGAATTCCAAAGACAGGTTGCTGGGCTAGAGCTGTTTGGACATGAGTGTAGGAGTCTGTGTGACTGCAAGAAGCCAAAGACATTGACTCAAGGACTATTTCACACATCCACAATTAAAATATGCTCAAGTGCATAAGCAGAGACGGCCCTGAAAAAAGAGATGAAACCAGAAACTTACGTCATGACCAATGTCTCATCTCCAGGTTCACTAAGTAATCCATCTACAAAGACTGAAGTGCTGGTAAAATTATGTGTACTCCAAGTCTGGCCTTCATCTATGCTGAACCTGTAAAAAAAGCAGAAATAGTTTCCATTTACAACTATTATTATACAAAACAGAATTAATTCATTACAAAAAAAGTAAAAAAAAAAATCCCCTCACTACTAAATCCCCGGATTTACAATCACCAAAATACAATACACCTGGACAGTGTAACATACTAATGGGATCTTTTTCTCAGCAACATATCCAGAGGCTCACATCTTTACTAGAAGGTGTATAACGAATTTCCCACAACAATGGAAATCCACAGGCAGATAAAAACTGAGGTCTGTCAACAAACTATCTTGCTACCTTGCAGGTTCAAGAGCACTTCATTTGATTTACACTTCATTCTTTTTAGTAATCTCTGAGCTAGAAATCTTTTAAGCAGAGGTCAGGGAAACATGAGAGGCAAAACAACCCAATTGCTAAAACATGCAAAATGAACCTTGCCACGATTATAGAAAGGCTTGAGTTGGAAGGGACCTTAAAAATCATCTTGTTCCACCCCCCTGCCATGGGCAGGGACACCTCCCACTAGACCACATTGCTCAGAGCCTCATCCAGCCTGGGGTTTAAACACTTTCAGGGATGAGGCTCCACAATTTCTCTGGGCAACCCTTCCAGTGTCTCACCACCCTCAGAGTAAAGACCTTCTTCCTAATGTCTCACCTAAATCTCCCCCCGGTCTAGTTTAAAATCACTGCCCCTTGTCCTATCACCACAGGTCCTTATAAAAAGTCTCTCCCCAGCTTTCCTGTGGGCCCCATTCAGATACTGGAAGGCTGCTGTAAGGTCTCCCTGGAGCATGATAAAGATCTCTATTTTTTACGCCAAAGATGACAGCTTTGTATGCTATTACATAAAGTTACCACATTTGGCTTCACTATCATGCAGTTAAAAATTTGATATTTTCTAACAAAACGTTTTGCAGAAACCTTTCCTACCAAGTGAGCTGAGAAGGCCATTTGCTGCATTATCACTGTATGACAGGAGCTATGCAAACTACAGCTCATTTGTGCACGGACATCTCAGATGAACTGGGCTTCTTGCACACAGTGTTACACAGCACGTTAAGCGCACATAAGTCCTTTCCCCATCGGCTCCCAAAGTTTACATTATATTGTTCTTGCCAGAGCAGCTCAGGGCTATTCTCTGATGTCTTCATTCACTGTGGCGCTTGAAGGGGACAGAACTTTGCTGCTGTGCAAAGGAACTATCATGACTAGATACCAAAGCCGCCCAAGCATCACAGGTTGAGCGTTGTTACCATGTACTGCTGGTGCAAAGCAGTAGTAGGTAACAATCATGTTGAACTTGGCTCGGACTGCAGTTCCAGGATAGCCTTTTAAGCAAAAATACCTACACTGATGCAAGAAAATTTTATTATAATTAATGCATTACTCCATCAGTACCTTCGGCAGCATGAAGTAATCTTTAAGAAAACATCCACCTGCATTTAGTTGACTTAATGAATGTTAAATTAGGCTGAATCCACCTGCATTTCATATGTGATCACAATGAAATGCTCATCTTAAACTCTGAACTTTGCCTGAGATCTTGAATACACAATAGCTCTATTCTAATTGTCTGTAGGATTACTTGAGTATTTTCAGAGGGATAGAGGTGTCTTTGATGGCAACAATAACTCCACCATGGTCCAGGTACAAGATGTGGTGCTCTTCTTCAAAGACCTACAATCAGACAACAAAAGACCAGCTAAGCAAATGTACCAAGCAGCAGAAATAAAATGTATGAGGAAAGCAGGATTAAATGATTTGTATGTTTTATAATGCCCATGCTTCAAATTGAAAAGGACATAAAAGTAAGTTTAACTCTTGTATTTCTCCCAGCTGTAAAAGAAAAGAAAGTTAAGCAGGTGAATCAGAAAATGTTCAGGTTCAAATCACAGTCAGATTAAACTGTCTAAAGTGATTTTAGCCCAGGCTTGTATTTCTCACAGTTTGCATTCTGCATTCCTTCCTATTATATATCACCAAGTGACCTATCACCTTACTTTCGTATTTGCCATATTCTGAGTATCTTGCAGAATAAATTGCTTTGTAGACTAATTCCAAGAAAAATAGGAAAAGTACCGCTGTCCATGACTTTCTCCCATGTTCTCCAGACTCTGCAGAACTTGAAATAACTAGTGCAAGCATGCTTTCTGCATTTCCAGTGCCAAGGATTTATTTAAATTCTAACATTATGTGATCTCACACAGAGGATGCTCTGAGTTCTGAACCAAAATACATGTAATATTGATTTCACAGCGTAAAGGTCATCGGCAGTACTAAAATAAATGAACAGGTAGATACATTTGAAATCTGTTTTAAGACGGGATTTACTCATGTTATCAATCTGCAGAAGTTCATTTGATACAAAAGCAGGTGATAAAGTGACTACACATTTAACAGACAAATACACAGCGTCTTACATCTTTTGACAAAGGTGAAAGTCATACAGGTTAGCCTTACTTTGCCTTGTGAATGAAAAAATACTGAAACTACTAAATGTTCTGGGGGGTTTTTTTGGCAATATTAAATGTGGCATTTAGAGGATTTATCAGCAAACAGGAACCCGAGGAGGGGAAAAGTATCTTACACTACATTCACAATTGCTTCAAAAAATAGCATTTACTTTGCATTGAGAATTCAGCCTTCCTCTCATCTAGCAGGAGAGTATTTTATGGGAATCCTAGGGCTTCAAGTGCCTGATCAATTTTTCAATTTTGCCTGTTTACAGGCGAAACCCTGATATGAGGCATTTATAGCCCTATCTACTTGTTTCACACAGCAGTATATTTTAGAAGAGAACTCTGTAAAGGACAGACATTAATTTTAGAAGCACTTCAAACCGATGAGATCAGTTGGAGTCACAGAATCAAGCAGAGTTTTGATCCTTGGCTAAACTTTGAACTTCTGCTCAAATCAAAATGAGACATTATATGCTGGGACACAGTTTCCAAAAGCTTCACCATCATACTCAAGAGAAAGGAAGCTGCTATCTGCATCATTTTATACAAATTAGGTTTTCTCAGAAATGCACCATGGCACTTCTTCATGCACTCTTCAGTACCCCAGCTTTAGCACTTTATAAACCACAGTGGACACATCACAGGCCATTTAATTAATGCCATTTCTCTATCAGGCTCTTCTTGAATACATTTCAAACATTTTAGAACCAAAATGTTTGAAATTCCTTATGAAAGCAACTCTTCACCTTCAGCACATTGAAAAGAATTGATGATTTCATGCCTGTGGAGTCCAGCTCAAAAGTAAATATTTATCTCTACTTTCTGGAAACAAAACCAAGACAAACAGTTTGCAAAGGATTTAGGCTAAGGCGGTCCCAGTGTCAGAGCTGAAGTTCAAACTCAGGAACACAAGATATGTGTGTGCACAGTCAGCTACAAATTCTGATCTCTGTCTCTTCACAAACTAAAGCCAGGTAATAAATTCATTGTGATCCTTACTAGTAGCCAGCCACTACAGCACTAGATTTTTATAATCTATTTCTGTGGTTTTACTTCTGTGATTTTTTTGAGCATGTTACTTAGTTTATAATCATAATGTCATCTTCTTTCTCTCACTCTCCTCCCTCTGTTCTGAATGTTTTTTCCTGTATCTGTCCTCGCAGCTATTTCAGGCCAGAATATCTGTTGGGAGTAATTAGGAGAGCTTCATGAAAAAAAAAGAAAACACATTTAAATGATCCAAGAGAAATACACTCCACACAATTTTACTCTGAGATCCAGGAGTTTCCAAAGTAACCAAAAAGTCCAAAGTCACTTGTTTCTCTCACCAAGTGACATCCATTTCTAAATTCAGATCTGGAAACAGAAGGTTTTCTAAATAGAATGGGACAGTTGGACAGTCCAAAGGGTGAGAGACTGAGATTGCAGCCTTTCCTGTTGTGCTTAAAAATGTTATCATCCATCACTTGAGATGGCTGCAGAAAAACAAATATGCTTGCTTAAACTGAGGTTTTCCAAATTGCTTAGCTACAGAATGATTTGACATAGAAAAATAATATTCCAACAAAGCACTGCACTAAAGCTCCAGATACCTAGATACGTAACAATTTCTGTGCCAACTTACTAGTTTAACGGAGCATTTCATTGCTGCACTAGCTACTCTGTTAGCTGATCAAATCTGAAAGATATTTTGTTGCTGATTTTTTGCATTTTAAGTCATTTCTTTCCAGAGCCAGACTCTTCTCTTACTCTGTTTGCTCTATTTCAAGCACAGTGTTGAAACAGACGCTGTTGAAATAGCAAAAGCAACCATAACCCAACAGAAATAATTTTAAAAATTATGTAAATAAACTGCACTCATAGGTATACACAAGGTCATCCTTAGCATTTGAGAGAGTATCCTAATAGTTTAAAAATCAAGTCTGAAAAAACAGGCTCCACAGGGGAACAAAATATTTAAAACCTGCATGGTCTGAAAATTGTGTTCAAAGGCAGTCTGTTTTTTGCAGGATGGAAGATTTATTTATCTATCTGACTCAGTATCATATTCATTTTTTATTTTTTTTTATGATACTGCTTCCCTGATATAACAGAGAAATCTTACAAACAGACATACCGCCCCTCGAGTTCACCTTACGCTACTCCTTTGTGGTTCACTTCAGATGACCTAAGCCCACATGGTTCACGGTAATGTCAAGGTGACATTCCCTTCTACAGACCAGATCACTTGCTGCTCCATGGATGTTTAAACTACTTATCAATCAGCTCTTAACTACTGCTCTTTACAGTGTAATGTTGGACTACACACAGGCACAAATTTCAGTTTGCCTTAAAATGGTCTGTAGGGCAGCAACCGTTTGAAGAGATACCAGCTCAGGCACCATGCAACAGAAAGGCAGAACAACAACTGGAGACAGTCCAAGTGGTACTGCAGCTACTGATAATCACAATTTCTGGTTTTACTTTTCCATTTATCACCAGTATTCACCTAACTTCACAAGACTCTCATTCGGATGTTTTTATTTCTATGTATAAGCACAGTCTGTATAACCTACTACAGTAATTCTTCCTGAACTCTCATATCACCTTTCTATAAGCAAGTTACGGAAACATGGGTTCAGTTGAAACCATGTATACAGCTGGTTAAGAACTTATGGAAGGAAAACGACGAGTAGATCATTGTTAAATTGAGAATGTATTACAAATTCAGGAATTCAGGGACTGGTCCCAGTTATGAATCACAGACTGAATCCAACTCGACAATGTGATGCTAGTGCAAAGAAGAGAAATCTTCTGAAATGAGGTGCCAGCACTGTCAAGATGTCAACGACTATAATTCTATTCTGCTAAGTACTGATATAATTTGTAATTTTGCATTCAGTTTTGCCATGCTTCAGGAGAGAGATGTCATATTAGATAGCTCAATCAATGAGTAAAATAAAGGAAAAGTACCTCAGAAATTTAATTCATTAAGAAAATCAGTGGATTTGTTTGCTGTTTTCCAAGGGGAAAACCCCCATACCTTGGGTAGACATGATAATCACCTCTCAACATCTGAAAAGTTATTTAAAGGTGACAGGAAATCAATCTTCTCCAAAACCAAGAAGAAATCGACTTATGTTGCAGAATTTGTGAAACTCCAAGAATAACAGCAAAAAGCATAGCCAGCTTACGTGAAATATTCAGAAAAAAACTATGAAGAATGGCAAAACCCCATGCAGCCAGACTGTAGAATCTCCTACAGTGAAGGAGTAACAAAATAGGTCTGGAAACCTGTTGGAGATGTTACTAGTACATTTGATGTTGTCTCAGAGCACACGGTTGGATTACACAATCTCTGACCTTCCTCCCAGTCCTGTATTCCTATGAATCAATACTGTATTATTTCAGGAAAGCTTCTAATTAATTCCTTCAACTGCCTTTTCTCCTAAGTCTTTTATATTTACTTTTCTGCATTGCTCTGTCACTCTATGCAAGCACAGGCTGCTCCTCTTCTAGTTGGTAGACAGCTCTGCAAGATCATGTGTGGCACGCGAGGAAGGTGACAGCCACAAAGTTTCCAAGTCAGTGACTTAAACCCACCCAAAGATTTGTGCCAAAACATGGGCTTTGCTCTGCTTTTTCCCGCTCATGGGACCCATACTTTTCTGTCTAAATAATTCCTGTATCATCTGACTGAAGCCTTGTCTTTTGTTGGGAGGTCTCCAACAGAGAAAGGAAAAGTATCACTGTCCTCTGGAAGACCTGCTTGATGATGAACATAAAATACATGCAATAATCTACATTTTCACTCCTATCACAAATACTAAGACTGAATAAGCTCTTTCAAGGGCTTTGTAGTTGTTTTAATTAAATAAAGCTAGCAATAGTGCTTTTCATTTCGACTGTCACAATGAGGGATCGGTTTGAGTTTGGTTTTACACCTTAAGGTCAAGTTCAATCACGTATCATTTTCCTGGGTGTCTCACAAATTAAAAGTGGCACAAATATGAATTTGATCCCCCTCACTCTTTCGTCCTTGATCTTCACTACAGAAAAACTACAGAACTCTAGCAAACGGTGACAACAAATTATTAGTGAAGCCTCTGTGAAGCATTAGACAACGCAGTACGCACTGTAAATCCTGGAAGGCTTTGAGAGTTAAACACCTATTCACCATATGCTAGATTTCAAGAATAAATCTGGCATATAATTTTATCTTTTAAGTCTCAAAGGACATTATCGTGACAAAAATAATGTATTTCTTTTAAAAAGTCCTTACGTGCATTATTAATGGCACTCTACAACAGCAATATAAGAAACTTTCTGTAATTTCCTCTTTTAATCTCAAACTCCCCAAGCTTAGCAACACTAATGAGAACATTTTCACACTTCTACTCAGAAAATGACACAATTGAATTTTATTTCAGACGAACACTAAACCATTATTTTAGCTGAAACTAAATGACTTTTTTTGACACACTGCAGTCCTTTGAGGGTGTTTCTTTTTCTCCTGGATATGTAAGTAGATTCCAGATCATAGTGTGTGTTGTTGCTCTACACACGTACAAAGAAAATATCCCTGTGATAAAGCACTGCTGAGATAGAGGAATTTAGGAAAAGGATATATAAAAAAAGTGCCCTGCTTGAACTGACACTAGGCATTGGAAGCAAAAGACATCCAGAAGTCAAATGGCAACACAGCTACTACATTCTTTTTTTAATAGTTTTGTGTTTGGAGTCACACAATTGATTAAATCATACATTCAAAGGTCCATTGTTTTTTAAAAATCTCTTCTTGCTTTCTCAGTTTCAATAAAGAACAAAGTTTAAGCTTAAGTACCAGTTTTCAGACTATGAAGGAGAAGAATTTCTGCCTTTCTACCTAAACCACGTCTTTTAGCATGGAATATTTGTACTTCAAGATTCAGCCCAAATCCACTTTGTCATTAGCATAGGAAGATTACTTATAGTATTAAAAACCTAAACAGACTATGTTTTTTTTTTTTATGAAAGATACTTATAAGATCTTTAAATAGACAAAAATATTCAAGTTTCAGCACAACCTGACAGCCCATCCAATTTGAGTCTTTGCAAATCAACTCCTTAAGCTCTCCCAGCTTTGAAGCAAAACGGGGATAATAATAGCCACCTTCCTCAAAGCAGTGAGTATATAAAAATCAGTTAAGTATCATGAAATTAACTCCATTTGGTGCATTAGCATTATTTCCAGATGCCTGTGATGACTTCTGTCTCCTACCTGGCGCCACGTGTTCCCACAGTCAGATGTTACGTACATCTCTTCTTTATACTCAACGAGCTGGGACCCCAGGTTACCTGCCATGAAATAGGAGAAAATGAGGCGTTGCATCCACATGAGCAAGATAAATTGGATCTAGTCCTGATGCCAGAGTGAGAAGCTTATAGGTCAGAGCAAGAAATAAACTCAGATGATTAGCAGGCTTACTTAATTTCTGGTACCGACAGATAAATGCTTCAAAAAACTTACATAAACACTTCTAATTTCTTCCTTTACATTGCCAGCTATCCATAGCTGGGAACAATGAGGATTAATTCCAACACTGAAATGCAGAGGCCAAAAAACATTTTAGTTTTGTCGCTGCGTGCTGAAAAGTTGTTATAAAAGAACATGTATTTAAGATGTAAGTCTGAAACACCTGTAAACTCAAAAGTCATACCTTCCCCTTAAACACTTTCTGTAAAATCATTCATTCTGAATTGTAAAAAAAAAAAAAAAAAAAAA